>OX465584.1:65564436-66164436 GCA_950022655.1 Alentia gelatinosa | reverse complement strand
CAGTGGTCCTTACATTGAAATACGGACTACCTTCCCATGTGTGTGGACTAAAATATTAGTTGTTAGGCCAAAATGAGTTAATATTTATTCCTAATTTCGGGTAATATAACGACAGTATGGTATATAACGACCTACCATGCTTGTACAAGCCACAAAACTCGATAATAATGACCAACAACTCGTCGAAGGCAATTTGGTAAAATTTATTACCGACAAACTGGAAGTATGACATACGGTATCATGGAGTACAAAATACAATACCAGGGTGATCGAGGGAGTCAAACTGGTAAAAACGGTAATATGTCAGAAAAAGATACCATAACAAGTCCATAGGAGAAAAACTGTGGGGTGGGTGGGAGGAAAATGTTCAAAGGCGTCTTTGATGGCGTGCGGCATGACGTCACGAAGATGATGTCACGACGGCCGCGAGCCTCTAGATGGCGCTGCATCCGGGGAGGCCGCAATGCGTCTCGTAATCGTCAGGGGGCGCCACTCCGTTCTCCTCTTGAGTCCATTAAACCTCCTCAGTCGGTCACAATGACCAACAACTCGTCGAAGGCAATTTGGTAAAATTTATTACCGACAAACTGGAAGTATGACATACGGTATCATGGAGTACAAAATACAATACCAGGGTGATCGAGGGAGTCAAACTGGTAAAAACGGTAATATGTCAGAAAAAGATACCGAGCTGAAAGTCTGAAAATATTATACAAGATAAGGTGCCATGGCTGCCGAAGATGACCAAGTGCCGAGACGCTGCAAGTCTGCGGCCGGCATGCCATGGGCATGAAAAAATTGGGCCCCCCCCCTCCGGAACGAGTGAGGAGTCACCTCGTCCGCATGGGGAAAACCAGCCCGTTGCAAGAGGCAACGGACGACCGCGGTGAACTGAGAAGCCGAAAAAGGCTCTGCTGGTCGTAGGAGAAACATGGGATCTAACGGCCGCGCGGGCGCGGCCGCTATATAAGATCTCCATGCCCTCACCGGGCATAATGCCCTGTCGTCAGACGGATCCAGTGAAATCACGGCCGGGGAATGGCCGGGTCCTATGGTCTTAGCAGATCGCACGGTAAGCACCAAGCGTCCATCCTGGATGACCGCGTCGGCGCGCAGAAGCGCGTGAGACGATTGGCGCCTCCCCGGAGGTGGCGCGAAGAGATTCGAGGCGCGAAGGAGGGAGAAAAAAGCGACGAGTGCCACGGCTTTGACGAGAACCCCGGTCGTGAGCGATGCCGCCTGGTTGGCGATCGACGACAACATATCCATGGTGATAGGAGGGGCGCGGCGGAGGATGTGCGCCGACTGCAGCGCCGTACCGCGCAACACTGCCGCGGCCTGCCGTGAGCTGAAAGCGCTGGCGTCCCCTCCGTGGTCCGAGAGCCAAGCGCGGGCGCTGGAGATGGCGTTCCTTACGGCCGCGGGCGACGAGAAGGTATCTGCCAGGTGCTGAATGTAGAGGCATGCCTCCAGGACCGTAGGCCGGAGGAAGACCGTGGTGTGCCCGGCGGCGAAGCGGATGTACCTCCGCGCGTGCACCTCCTTGTTCTTGTGCGTGGAAGTGGCAAGCGCGGCATCGTGGGAGGCCCTCATCCGGGCGTGGAGATCGGGTGGCGTGCCTGCAAGTTACAAACCAATATTGAAGAGCTCGGCGTGTGTGGGTACTTCGGCGTGGGTTGGGACGTGCGTCGGGGGGGGCGGCCCCCCCACCCCCCCCGGAAGCACATCGGTGTCTCTGAGGGCGGCGTCGAGCCAGACTTGCCGCGCGCATGCGGCGATCTGGCTGTTCCTGATGAGCCCCGAGGCGAGAGGGGCGAGTACGCCCGGATGGGAGGCGTAGACCCGGATGGCGACGCCCGGGGGGGCGTGAGGGGCGAGGAGGTGAAGCGCCACGACCAGGGCGTAAGCGTGGCGAGAAGCGTCGTCCGAGGGGATGTCCGCGTCGCTGACGGCCCACCCCCACCTGATGGCAGACCCCTCCAGGAAAGCCGTGACGCATGCCGCGGAGATGTCGATGTGGAGGTCGGTAGAGGCGTCGGGCGGCCCGAAGTAATGGCGCCCGTTCGAGGACGTCGCGTAAGCGCGGAACCACGCGATGTCCGCGTGCATCTCGCGGCCGACGGTGATAACTGCGGCGCCCTGCGACGCCCGTAGGGCCGAGAAGAGGCGTGTCATAAAGCGATGAGCGTAGCGGACGCAGTGGCCGACGTGGACGAGGCGCCCCAGAAGGGACTGGAGTTGATGGCGAGATGCGTGGGATCTGCCCTCCCACTCGTGGCACACCTCCAGGACGTCTGCGAGCTTGCCGGGGGGAATGGAGACGGTTGCCGCGTCGATGTCCAGCACGAAACCCAACCAGGTAAGGCGGCGGGTGGGGGGCTGGCACTTCTCCGCGGCGAGTTGGAGGCCCAGATGGCCCGATAACCACAGGAAGTGGTCGTACGCCTCCTGAGCGGCGCGCTTCCCTGCGGCAACGCCCGCGAAATCGTCCAGATACGCAAGGCAGTGCCGGCCGCGGGAACGCATCATATAGACTACCCCGTTCGATGTGCGCTGGCACGCGATCGAGGAGGTGCGGCAACCGAACGGGGGGCATCGCTCCACGTAGAAAGACCCCCCTACACGGAAGCACAGTAGGGGGGCGTCGACGGGGTCTATCCGGAGTTGACGATATGCCCTGGAAAGGTCTGCAGACCAGACGTGAGCCGTAGGGCCAGCCGCGAGAATTTCCTCGATCAGGTCTCCCACCCCGGGGAGAGTGTAGGTGGCGGGAGACCCCAGATAGAGACCGGGTGCGATGGCATCGTTGACCGCCTGGCCAGGTGGGAACGACAAATCCAGTATGACGCGCACTCCCTCCCCCCCCTTTTTAGGACGAGTGAGGAGGGGGGAGACCTGGGACCACTGGCCGAACGGTAGATGAATGAGGGGGCCCGTCAGACCCCCGAGAAGTAGCTCCTTTTCAGCGAATGCGGCAAGGGCGTCGCCCTGGGCCCTCCCGGAAGCGTGGTTGCTGAACGTGGAGATGGGCCAACGTGACTGATCAAAACTAATCGGCCAGCCGTAGCGGAGAAAATCGCACAGCTCGGCGTCGTGGAAGTTGGTGAGGAGTGCGGCCCAACGGTCGACCCGTAGACCAGATGGAACCTCGCGGCGAGCAGCTCGGTAATTGTAGTCGCCGCAGACACGTACAGCGTCGTAGAGAGCCGCCTCCACGGGAAAGCGGTCGCGGAACTCGTCCGAGGGGGGGGGACGCCACACTTCGGCGGCAGATGCGTCAACTGGGCTTGCCGGGGGAGGGTTGTCCGCCCCACCCCCCGGACGATGCTCCCCCCGCTGGAGCGAGTTAAGCAGAATTGTTGGCGGCGGCAGGTCGTCCTCCTGCCTGCCCGCGAAAGGGCGTACCAGCGGCGTGACTGCCGGCCGTGGCCTCATGGCGAGCCCTTATCCGGCAATCAACGAAACTGTGGGCGTGATGTGCTCCAAAGTTGTCAGAACAGTATGAGCAACAGTGTACAACAGTTCCCCCACTCGTAGAGTGCGGGGGGGTGACGGCACAACCCCCCTCACTATTGTACAACTTGCAGGGGGGGTGGACCGATGAGAAACCGAGCGGCTTGTTTTTCTTCTTTGCCGCCGGTACCTCCGCCGCGCGGCAAACGCGGGAACTCTCGGAACGAGAAATCGCCGTGCGTAAGTGCTGGATTTGCTCGGTATCCTCCCATCCCCTGGCGAAACGACCTTCTGCCACTCGTATGAAGATTTCCTCGCTCCACCGGCGAACGGCTGCGAAATCGTAATCCAAACAATCTTCCACGACCTCCCTGAGGTGTGACAGTACATGGGGTTTGACGGTAGGGGGCACCGCCGCATCGTCCACGATGCGGAGGATACCCCAAATATGTTCCTGCAAATTTACGGTGCCCAGACTCATGTGGTCCTTACGGCTGGGGAGCAATACATAGTGGCAGGGAATAACGAATTTACCTCTATTTGGCCGTAGCACGTGAGCCGTAGATTGCAGTAATAGGCGCACCTGGTCGTCGATGGACTGGTCTTGGTACTGGACGCCGAGAGCAGGAGCGTCCCTGGGAATCCAGGGGTGCGCCAACATGGATGCCGCGAAGCCATCATTAACGGCCGTTGGTACTGTACTCACATTGGCATTCGGGCGATGTAACTCGAAACCCCTCATCTGGGTACCCGTAGGCGTCGATGGAGGAATTTGTGAGACTGCCCTCGCGGAATCGTTCGTAGGCCTGGACGGCGAGGCTGCCGCCTGGTTCCTAGAGGCTGCCGCCTGAGTGAAAGCCATCAGTGCAGATTTCATAGTCCGCATTTCGCGACTCAAATCCTCGATTTTCTTGTCCATTTTTACGTTCTTGTTTTCCCCTGCCGAAGTCTTTTTAACGATTTTCTGGGTCTTGCCCGCGGGAGTATTCTTCGGGGGCATCTTGAGGCGTCGTAGATGCGCGAAAAAGGGAACTTGTCGGCGTAATAGCAGGATCAAACAAAATGTTCAAAGGCGTCTTTGATGGCGTGCGGCATGACGTCACGAAGATGATGTCACGACGGCCGCGAGCCTCTAGATGGCGCTGCATCCGGGGAGGCCGCAATGCGTCTCGTAATCGTCAGGGGGCGCCACTCCGTTCTCCTCTTGAGTCCATTAAACCTCCTCAGTCGGTCACAATGTAAGGTTTGTATACGGAACTCGGCATAAATGCCTAGTTCCGTACAAACCATAAATATCATCTCGGGTTGTAGCTTGTACAGCATGGTCAGGTCGTTCTATATAAGTACACACCGAGCTGACAGACAGTGATTATGACATTGCTGTCAAGTTATGCTAAGTTTTGCATATTTACAAACAATCAAAGGTATATAATGATAATATAAAAAAATAGTTATGGCGACAATATGAAATACTCATTTCTGTGTGATTGTTTAATTCGTACGCTCCTCAGTGTAAACACCTCAGACGGTCTGAATAAATACACAATATTACCATGATTTTGATCTGAGTGGCCGTATTCTCTGCGTAGTTGACGCGAAGTAAAACTCTGAGCGATAGCAAGGAGTATTACGTAGTGTCAACTATGGGTCGGATTTTTGAAACCTGCTAAATTCCACTTTGATCCTGGGATCAGACACCCACAAATTAAAAAAAAAACAAACTTTTTTTTATATCCTATGTTAGTCACCTACTAAGTACCTTCCAGAAAAACATTATTCCAACAAAATCAGATGAATGGTTTAGATTTGAGAGCCTTTTGAAGTTGTGTATAATACTGCATGTTGTCCAACCCCCTAAATATTTAAAATTTCAAGAAATGTTATAAATACTTATAACTTAAGAAAGACTAACATTATATGGTGACAGACATTATATTTGATCCAGAATACCTTTTTCATATATTAGATTTAAAAGAAAAGCTTTAAACCATATTTGGGGTGTTGGGCAACACAGGGGTGTCGGACAACACAAGGGTGTTGGACAACACGTTAATAGAATTACCTAGAACAATGAGAAAAATAATATTTGAGGCTAAAACCCTTATATTTTAAATGAAATGATAATAAGCTATATTTCACAGAGCAAACCACTCAATTACTGATATAAAACAACCCCAAAATCATAACCTGTAAAACAGCATGTTGTCCGACACCCGGGGTGTCGGACAACACGTGTTCAGTTTATGAACAATAAAACGTAGATTTTTTTATTTAGAAAAAAAACCAACCTGGGTATTAATGAGTGGTAGGGGTACATAACATAACCAGAGATATTTGTTATTCTATTATGATTATCATTTCTTTTATACAACCTTCAAAGGTGTGTTGTCCAACAACCCTTTTTTTTTTTAAATATCATCATGGATATGGCTTTCCGTATTCTACCCAGTAGCGATCTCTAGGCTCCATATAGGCTTAGTATGCAGACTCCATATTAGGTGGGTAATAAATCAAATAAACCTCAATAATATATCGCACATTGCCCTCATGACTATGTTCTTAGATAATATTTCTCAATTTTATTTAGAATTCCATCTCAATAATGTAATAGGTACCTGTAAGCCATCCCTCCCTTCATCCCATACATGGGTGAAGAAGGCGAAGTACGATTTACTCGATCAAAAATGATAAATATCAAATGCTTCATGTTTTATGTAAACAAAACTTATATCTCACGTTTAGGAATATCATTTGACATACAACGATACATCTGTGTAGGGAACTAGGAATCATCACTGCAGCTGGGATTTGCTAGGAGTTTTGTTTTTAAAACAAACCTACAGTTACTTACATTCTTATTGGCAGCATTTTTAAAGGTCCTGTCCTTTCCCGTTCAAAGGCTTGATAATTCTACACAATACTTACTGTACCTCCTATTATATATTCTTTTGTCACTGATTAAAAAAAAAAAATCAGTAAAATGGAATAATGAAGCTTTTTTGGGTAGCATGTTTTTATTACCTACGACATATAAAACGTGTAATTTTCGGTAAAATCCGCTTGGACTTGGTCCCGCACATAGAGACAGAGTGAACAAGACCTATGTTTGGAGACTGAGGGCCCACGAGAGTGAGATTCTCGTGCAGTACCTAACTAAATCCTAATTATATAAAAAATGTTTTCTCAGGGTGCTGGGAGTAATTTTAATTATATAAAAAATGTTTTCTCGGGTGCTGGGAGTAATTTTAATTATATAAAAAATGTTTTCAGTAGTCGCTCAGTAGTCGCTTGCCAACGCCACGTCTCCACACCATTTTACCTAACTAAATCCTGCTACTATTTTTTGTGTTTGTCTACACAGATATGCTTCTATCCTTCGGATTCGTTTCTAGCCAAACTGAAAACATAATTTAGAATTGTAGTTCTCTGATCTACCTTTATCGTGAGAAACCAATGAGGTCACATTTCGCTGGTCTCTGTAAAATCGGTGTCACATGAAATGATGGTTGGGAAATAAATTATTGTTCCAGGTTGTAATAGTAGGGGGCGCCACTGAGTTCTCCCCGCAGACTAGGGGCGTGGGGAGGGGGGGGGGGCAAATACGACGACAAAGTCGCTAGTTTATATATAATACAACATTTATTTTTCTTTGGTTATCCTTTGATTGCACACAATTTGACCCCCCCCCCCCCCACACACACTGTGGTATGATAAATGGCACATTATGCACAAAGCTATATTTCAGTTTTGTAATTTCCCAACCCAAAATCGTGTAATCTGGTACAATAAATGTCTTCAGGGCATTGCTAAAATAAAATGAATTTGAATTAATCAGTGATGTATTGTAGGTTTAGATAAATACTCCATCACAGAAAATATAATGTATTATCATTCCTCGGCGACTTTTAGGAGCATCTCGGGGAGTATCACCGATTGAGGCCAACCTCCCCGACATTATATCAGGACATTTTCCATTTTCCATCAACTGGGCCTGGGAGTACCCCTCTCAGAAGATCTCACACTCTCTATGCGGTATTCTCTACAAGGTTCTCACTCCTCTATGGGAGAAGAATTGTTAACAGACTAGGCTTAGAGCCTTGAGAATCCACTGGCCTGCCTCCCGTGCTAAACATGTACCCCCGGTTCCTATAATGATGCCACCTAGTGGAAATACTGTGTACTTGACAACCTAGTGGCTTTATTTGGACTGGAATACAGAATACCACTCAGAGAGTATGAGATCTTATTAGAGGGGTGCGTAGTGAGAACCTAGTACAGAATACCAATTAGAGAGTGTGAGATCTTATGAGAAGGGTGCGTAGTGAGAACCTTGTACAGAATACCACTTAGAGAGTGTGAGATCTTATGAGAGGGGTGCATAGTGAGAACTTTGAACAGAATACCACTTAGAGAGTTCGAGATCTTATGAGAGGGGGATGTAGTGAGAACCTTGTACAGAATACCACTTAGAGAGTGTGAGATCTTATGAGAGGGGTGCATAGTGAGAACTTTGAACAGAATACCACTTAGAGAGTTCGAGATCTTGTGAGAGGGGTTTGTAGTGAGAACCTTGTATAGGATACCACTTAGAGAGTGTGTGATCTTATGAGACGGGTGCATAGTGAGAACCTTGTACAGAATACCACTAAGAGAGTGTGAGGTCTTATGAGAGGGGTGCATAGTGAGAACCTTGTACAGAATACCACTAAGAGAGTGTGAGGTCTTATGAGAGGGGTGCATAGTGAGAACCTTGTACAGAATACCACTTAAGGAGTGTGAGATCTTATGAGAGGAGTGCATAGTGAGAACCTTGTACAGAATACCACTTAGAGAGTGTGAGATCTTATGAGAGGGGTGTGTAGTGGGAACCTTGTATAGGATACCACTTAGAGAGTGTGAGATCTTATGAGAGGGGTTTGTAGTGAAAACCTTGTATAGGATACCACTTAGAGAGTGTGAGATCTTATGAGAGGGGTGCGTGGTGAGAACCTTGTACAGAATACCACTTAGAGAGTGTGAGATCTTATGAGAGGGGTGCGTAGTGAGAACCTTGTATAGGATACCACTTAGAGAGTGTCAGATCTTATGAGAGGGGTGGATAGTGAGAACCTTGTACAGAATACCACTTAGAGAGTGTGAGATCTTATGAGAGGGGTGCGTAGTGAGAACCTTGTATAGGATACCACGTGCACTTAGAGAGTGTGATATCTTATGAGAGGGGTGCGTAGTGAGAACCTTGTATAGGATACCACTTAGAGAGTGTCAGATCTTATGAGAGGGGTGGATAGTGAGAACCTTGTACAGAATACCACTTAGAGAGTGTGAGATCTTATGAGAGGGGTGCGTAGTGAGAACCTTGTACAGAATACCACTTAGAGAGTGTGAGATCTTATGAGAGGGGTGGGTAGTGAGAACCTTGTACAGAATACCACTTAGAGAGTGTGAGATCTTATGAGAGGGGTGCGTAGTGAGAACCTTGTACAGAATACCACTTAGAGAGTGTGAGATCTTATGAGAGGGGTGCGTAGTGAGAACCTTGTATAGGATACCACTTAGAGAGTGTCAGATCTTATGAGAGGGGTGGATAGTGAGAACCTTGTACAGAATACCACTTAGAGAGTGTGAGATCTTATGAGAGGGGTGCGTAGTGAGAACCTTGTATAGGATACCACGTGCACTTAGAGAGTGATATATCTTATGAGAGGGGTGCGTAGTGAGAACCTTGTATAGGATACCACTTAGAGAGTGTCAGATCTTATGAGAGGGGTGGATAGTGAGAACCTTGTACAGAATACCACTTAGAGAGTGTGAGATCTTATGAGAGGGGTGCGTAGTGAGAACCTTGTACAGAATACCACTTAGAGAGTGTGAGATCTTATGAGAGGGGTGGGTAGTGAGAACCTTGTACAGAATACCACTTAGAGAGTGTGAGATCTCATGAGAGGGGTGTGTAGTGAGAACCTTGTACAGAATACCACTTAGAGAGTGTGAGATCTTATGAGAGGGGTGCGTAGTGAGAACCTTGTATAGGATACCACTTAGAGAGTGTGAGATCTTATGAGAGGGTAGCGTGGTGAGAACCTTGTACAGAATACCACTTAGAGAGTGTGAGATCTTATGAGAGGGGTGCGTAGTGAGAACCTTGTATAGGATACCACTTAGAGAGTGTGAGATCTTATGAGAGGAGTGCGTAGTGAGAACCTTGTACAGAATACCACTTAGAGAGTGTGAGATCTTATGAGAGGGGTGCGTAGTGAGAACCTTGTATAGGATACCACTTAGAGAGTGTGAGATCTTATGAGAGGAGTGCGTAGTGAGAACCTTGTACAGAATACCACTTAGAGAGTGTGAGATCTTATGAGAGGGGTGCGTAGTGAGAACCTTGTATAGGATACCACTTAGAGAGTGTGAGATCTTATGAGAGGGGTGCATAGTGAGAACCTTGTACAGAATACCACTTAGAGAGTGTGAGATCTTTATGAGAGGGGTGCACGGGAGAGATATCCGGTGGTGCAACGAGGTATTCAGATGAAAGACTAAATTACTTACAAACATACGCGTAAACCAGATACAACTTCAAAGACTTGCTAGTTTTAAGATGACTAGCTGAAGGTTACAAATAGACAAGCCAGACGCATCAGTGTGTTCTTACAGATGGCAGTACGTTTTGTAAATTCTATCAACAGTCTGGACTTGTGAGAGACAATACTGGAGATTGTGTGACATGCAACTTTTTAAAAAAGACTCCTGAAATACAACTTCTTTGATTACTCCTCGACTTAGACTCGTATCTCAGAACAAACTTTAAGTGCTGATTCCACCGACATACAAGATATAGCGAGATTGGTCACGATTTGGTTTTATTTCACCCCTGGAATAAATGCCCATAGGCTTAACATTGGGAACTTGTTCTCCATGCCCATACGAGTTTTGTGGTCCTTTCTCCATGGTCTATATCCTGTGTGTCATCCATTCTTTTAATGTGTATAGGGGTAAAGATAAATACAGAAAGCAACTCGTTTTGGTCAAAGAAGTCATTCTGCAACTTGTTTGAATGCTACATGAAATTCACTCGGCTGTCGCCTTGTTCATATCATTCCGCATCAAACTCGTGGAGAACGACGACTTTGACCAAAACTTGTTGGTTTCTTCTTTAGTCTTGCTAGATTGGGCTAGGTTTAAATAATCACGTACCTATTTGTCACGATGTGTCTTGAGGTGTCGCAGTGGTGGAGCACCAAAATAGACACACGACATTGCGCGCTAGGTTTCGCGACAACGGAGGTAAGACATATCTCTTAATTCAGATTAAGAATCTCAAACTTTCGTTATCTAATGTCTTCTCCCCTGAATATCCTCTTAGTCTTATTCCAAATTGATTCATAATCATCCTGAGAATGTATTATCATCCATGTTTTTAAATCTTGAAAATAAATACAAGAACAAATTCAATGACATACGTAAACTGGCTTACTGTCAAAATTTTGCGGTGAAATTATCAACTATATGTAAACACAAATCTGCCAGATTGCATGAACCTCATATCTACCCAAGTCATTCATGCTACTTAATATGGATCTAAATAAATCTACCATACTACGTTTACCTAATATCTACATAAATCGGACTAGGGGATAGGGAGCATCGCTATTCAAATGGCCAACTCAGAATCGTTAACAATCGGTGAAAGTGCGTACACCGAAATCTTAAGGTCGGGGACAGTCGGTCATATCTGACAGGGTAGTAATGGCCGACACGTCAGGAAAAGCAATAACATCGGGTCACTGAAGTGCATACACCGACCAGATTGATGCAGATTGTCACAGACCCGACGGATCCGTCGGGGAAAGGTAGAATCGGGCACAGCGGTCGGGTCGGTGTCTTATAGGCTTTACTTCAAGCTACACAGATCTGCTTCACAAACTCACATCTACCAGAATCCGCCATGCTACTTATATCCCACTTTAATCGCTGCAGTCGTTTGTTTAGTTCTAAATATAGCCTCAGAGACTCTGCGCATGCGCTATGAGCATAGTGGCCATGACCCAGCCTCGTTCTGGATCTGGGCCGATTCTGGTGTGCGTGGATGTTTTAACAGGCTCTGTAGGATCCTGACGTATTGGTCTAATCAGAAGGCTCGCGGCAGGTAGTTCTCTGTCTCACTGCACCTTTTAGACTCTCACTAATTCTCTGTCTCACTGCACCTTTTAGACTCTCACTAATTCTCTGTCTCACTGCACCTTTTAGACTCTCAGTTATTCTCCGTCTCACTGCACCTTTTAGACCCTCAGTAATTCTCTGTCTCACTGCACCTTGTAGACCCTCAGTAATTCTCTGTCTCACTGCGCCTTTTAGACTCTCAATAATTCTGTCTCACTTCACCTTTTAGACTCTCAGTAATTCTGTCTCACTTCACCTATTAGAACCTCAGTAATTCTGTCTCACTTTACCTTTTAGAACCTCAGTAGTTCTGTCTCACTGCACCTTTTAGAACCTCAGTAGTTCTCTGTCTCACTGTACCTTTTAGACCCTCAGTAGTTCTATGTCTCACTGCGCCTTTTAGAACCTCAGTAATTCTGTGTCACTGCACCTTTTAGAACCTCAGTAATTCTCTGTCTCACTGCACCTTTTAGACCCTCAGTAATTCTCTGTCTCACTGCACCTTTTAGACCCCCAGTAGTTCTCTGTCTCACTGCACCTTTTAGACCCTCAGTAATGCTCTCTCACTGCACCTTTTAGACCCTCAGTAATTCTCTGTCTCACTGCACCTTTTAGACCCTCAGCCTGCCTCTACAGCTGAGACCCGTCTCAGATAGCAACATTATCCTACCCCTAATAAAAAACTCCATAGGCTTAACATTGGGTCACTGTATTCGGACTGGAGTTCAGAAAAATTAAAAATATCGCTCTAGTGGGATACACTTGACAAATGACCTCATTTGTTAATTTGTTAATTTGTTAGATGGGCGGGGTAGGATAAATTCTAAACCAAACTCGAGTTAGTCATGTTATTGTTCATCGCACTCCGGCAAGATCGCATATTACTGCTCTCGGCTTCACCTCTCACAGTAATACACAATCTTGCCGTTGTGCGATAAACAACAACAAGACTAACTCTTGTTTGGTTTCTCCATAGTATTCTAGGCAGAGCATGACCTCTTTTTTTATCTCTTACACATTTTACGAAATTTTATTGGTAGATGAATAAAGTAAGACATCCGTACTAGACTGGTTCCATGTCCCAATGAAATATGGCACTTGTAATGCCCAGTTTTAAAAGATTTTGAAATTTCGCTGGTTCCCGCTTATTTGCTGTGGCAAGGATATCCAGCACAACCTCTCTCCTACTCTTCCAGCAGATTCTCTGCTAGGAGAGTGCTATCCTCCTTCACTAGGTTTTATCCATAATGCACTTAAAAATGGAGGTCGTTACCTGGCCTATTATGTGAGTGGGCACAGGCTAGCCTGGAAGCATGGCCTAGTCAAATTATAAGTAACGGGTTCCATTTTTATGGTGCACCTCCATTTCATGCACTCTCCTAGCAGAGATCCTGTACTCTATTTCCGCAAAAGATCTGCTGGGAGAGTGCCAAATTTGCAGACTGGGACTGTAGAGCCTAAACTAGCCACTGTCCCTGTATCCTTTTGTTTTTATTTCATTCATTTTATCTGGACTTGTATTAGGCCTGCAGTTCTATCTTTCTTACAGTCGGTACAACAGGATTTCTGTTAAACATTCAGCAGCAGTATTTCTTCAAAATAAAGCACTGGAGGTGGTAAATCGCTAGTATTAGGAAAAAATCGATTTCTAAGGGCTTACTACATGGATTTATGTATGGGATGATAATGTAATGGTGTGATCAATTAATTCATAATTCTCTCAACCTGAATTTGATGGTAACAGGTTTGAATTGCCAGATTTTTGTTGCGATCTAGCCTGGATCGAAAACCAAATGCAATGTTTGGATCTATGACCTAATAAAGAAAGAGAAGAAAAGAATCTATGAGCAAGTCTATGTAGAGCCAAGAGAGGCAGCGTGACTCTCAGTTCAAGGTCTTTATAGCATTATGTAAGAAGTAGTTACCAGTCCCTTATTTCATTTGGACAGGGAACCAGTCTAGGCACAGGCTTCCAGGTAACATCCTAGCCTGGAAGCCTGGCCTAGTTAGACTATAGGCCAGGTAACAGGTTCCAGTTTCGTGGTGCATTATTGGTAACGCCTCCATTGGCAGACAACCAGATATGCTGGTTCTCGGGGTATCCACTAGGGGGCTCGGCGGAGATATACTACAGTCTAGGTGAAGGACGTTACCTGCCCCTTATTTCATTAGGGCAGGGAACCAGTCCAGTAACATCCGTACTTGACAATAAACACACATACACACAACACAACACACACCCACACACACACTCTCACACACAGACACAGACACACACACACACACAAACACTAGTTTGGCAACCAACCCCTTCAACGATATAAGGGTTGGTCGGGTTAAATCACACACGGGATCAGTAGGGGTGCGTCTCGATCCAGGTAGCTTTTGTTCTATGTAGGCTCTAAATGCATAAATACTTGGTGCGAAATATTTATAGCTAAAGAAATTGATGATAAAACCTAGCTTTATGTTCATTGTATTCAAGAAATATACACAAAAGGTAATAAGAATATTGAAAACTGGCTTCGAGATTATCACATAACACACTCTCCAAGCACTATGAAAGATCTGACGGGAGAGTAACAAACAGGTCCCACTACTGGGTCAAGGAGGCCGCTTATTTAACCCGACCAGAGCTTACTCTGTGTAGATCTGGTTGCATACACATGCAATCAGAGGAGGTTCACTGGTTCTCCGCATGCCGGCGCCACCTGTCCTCTCACCAGGTGGCGCTGTTGACTGGTCACGGCACTTTTTTACATGTGATCTGTACTTTCATTCTGCAGCAACCACTTTTAAATTATCTCACCCTTGGTATCGTTGTCCCACACACTTAACATTGGGAACTCGTTCTCCATGCTCCTACGAGTATTGCAGTCCGTTCTCCATGGCCTAAATCCTGTGTGTCATCCATTCTTATAGTGTATACAGGGGTGAGATAAATACAGAAAACAACTCGTTTTGGTCCGTATGCCGCCCTGTATGCCATCCCGTAGTCCATAATAAATTTCTCACTTATAAAGTAAAATCGATGTAAGCCAGAGGCTGCAGAGTGGGAACTGGAGAATTCGACCCGAAACGAACTCGACCCGTAGTTGTCAGGAGAACTTGACCTGTTTTGGAGAGATCGATTAGAGAACTCGACCCGTTTCAGATACTCATGAATAGGGAACTTTCAAGAAGAAGGTAAGGTCTGACTAGTTGGAATGTACCCAGAAACGCTAAAAGAAGGCGTTATAACCCCTATCCCCAAAAAAAGGAGATCTCTCAGACTATGCAAGTTGGAGACCCATTACAGTGATACCTACCGTTTCTAAGATCGTAGAAAACGTCATACATGCCCAAATAATGAAACACCTAGAAAACAACAATATTATAAATAAGAATCAATTTGGATTTATGCCAAACCGAAGCACAAGTCAGGCTATCTTCCAACTTATACATCTATTAAATCAAGGAATCAACAAAGGTTTATATAACCTATGCTCCCTGATAGACCTGTGGAAGGCATTCGATAGTGTCTTCCATAAAATATTACTTATCACTCTGAAGAAATTAGGCTTTGACAACAACACTGTTGAGCTGATGAGATCCTATCTAACTAACCGAAACCAAAGAATAAAATTACAAAACACACACTCTGATCAGCTAGCAATGGACTGTGGCGTGCCTCAGGGCTCGGTCCTTGGGCCTGTACTATTTATAATCTTCATAAATAGCATCTTCCAATCAATTACCCATGGGACTGCAATTATGTATGCTGACGATCTGGCAATAGTGACAACCTCAAATAATCTCTTACACATTTTACGAAATTTTATTGGTAGATGAATAAAGTAAGACATCCGTACTAGACTGGTTCCATGTCCCAATGAAATATGGCACTTGTAATGCCCAGTTTTAAAAGATTTTGAAATTTCGCTGGTTCCCGCTCATTTGCTGTGGCAAGGATATCCAGCACAACCTCTCTCCTACTCTCCCAGCAGATTCTCTGCTAGGAGAGTGCTATCCTCCTTCACTAGGTTTTATCCATAATGCACTTAAAAATGGAGGTCGTTACCTGGCCTATTATGTGAGTGGGCACAGGCTAGCCTGGAAGCATGGCCTAGTCAAATTATAGGTAACGGGTTCCATTTTTATGGTGCACCTCCATTTCATGCACTCTCCTAGCAGAGATCCTGTACTCTATTTCCGCAAAAGATCTGCTGGGAGAGTGCCAAATTGGCAGACTGGGACTGTAGAGCCTAAACTAGCCACTGTCCCTGTATCCTTTTGTTTTTATTTCATTCATTTTATCTGGACTTGTATTAGGCCTGCAGTTCTATCTTTCTTACAGTCGGTACAACAGGATTTCTGTTAAACATTCAGCAGCAGTATTTCTTCAAAATAAAGCACTGGAGGTGGTAAATCGCTAGTATTAGGAAAAAATCGATTTCTAAGGGCTTATTACATGGATTTATGTATGGGATGATAATGTAATGGTGTGATCAATTGATTCATAATTCTCTCAACCTGAATTTGATTGTAACAGGTTTGAATTGCCAGATTTTTGTTGTGATCTTGCCTGGATTGAAAACCAAATGTAATGTTTGGATCTATGACCTAATAAAAAAAGAGAAGAAAAAAATCTATGAGCAAGTCTATGTAGAGCCGAGAGAGGCAGCGTAACTGTCATTTCAAGGTCTTTCTCTAGCATTATGTAAGAAGTAGTTACCAGTCCCTTATTTCATTTGGACAGGGAACCAGTCTAGGCACAGGCTTCCAGGTAACATCCTAGCCTGGAAGCCTGGCCTAGTTAGACTATAGGCCAGGTAACAGGTTCCAGTTTCGTGGTGCATTATTGGTAACGCCTCCATTGGCAGACAACCAGATACGCTGGTTCTCGGGGTATCCACTAGGGGGCTCGGCAGAGATATACTACAGTCTAAGTGAAGGACGTAGGAACCCGTTACCTGCCCCTCATTTCATTAGGACAGGGAACCAGTCTAGTAACATCCGTACTTGACAATAAACACACACACACACACAAACACACACACACACACAAACACACACATACACACACTGCACGAAACTTACAACTTTACATATGTATGCGAAACGCGTCTAACAGTAGGATTTTGCGTCTATTAGACGTCTCGTAGACGCCTTATCTAGTGGCGTATATACGTGTCCATGGTGAAATCTTATATACGTCATATATACACCCGATTCTGTTTATTTACGCCATTATCCAATAATTCCGACCTCTGCCACTTGGGGACATCAGTGGTAGCATATATCATTTGCCATTAACCTTCCAAGTCTGTATTATATGAAAATTGCAATCTTATATTACGAATTTATTTTATAAAACCTTTATAAAAACGTGATTGAGTATAAATTGATTAATTACACATAATAAACCCTGCATTATGTTGTTTTTTTACCGTTTTTCTAATCGATTTTACACACCACTTCTATGTGTGGGCATTTTAGATCCAGTATAAAACCAATGACCCTGGTCTATCTGTTAGTTGACTCCTAAAATCATCTTACCCCGCCGCCACCCGCCCACACCCGCCGACACCCGCCCACACCCGCCCACATCCCCGTGATCCTGAGTGAGAAGCCCTCCCCCTGCCGCCCCTGCCGCCGCCCACCACCGATAGCCTCAGTGGGGTTGGGAGGTCGCGGGTGGCGGGTCAGTGTTGGTGCAACCTCTACCAACACCCACTGGACGGGGCGGGCCGGGGGTCGCAATTTTTTTTTTTTTGTATCATATATACACCTGGCGTATATATATCGTAGTTTTATCGCAGTTTTATCTTAAATACGCCAGGCGTGAAAGACAGCCAAGTCGCACGCCTCTACATATGGAAACTGTCTTGTAGACGCCCGAAACGTAGACGCGTATAAGAGGTATATACAAGTATAAACAAGCCACGATACCGCCGATACGTGCGTTATCGCGATGGCGTATATATATGTAAAATAGTGCTTTTCGTGCAGTGACATACACTAGTTTGGCAACCAACCCCTTCAACGATATAGGGGTTGGTCGGTTAAATCTAGACTGGTTCCCTGCCCATATGAATAAGGGGCAGGTAACAGGTTCCACAGGCATGGCCTTCAACTTTGGTTGGTGCCCGCCTGTGACTGGCGGATACCCCGGGAACCAGCCTAGTGGTTTGGCTGGTATCCGCTTGTCATACACCTAATTCCACCGAGCCCTCTAGCAGATGGCCAGGGAACAAGGAGGCGTTACCAATAATGCACCACAAAACTGGAACCCGTTACCTGGCCTATAGTCTAACTAGGCCAGGCTTCCAGGCTATCCGTTACCTGGCCTATAGTCTAACTAGGCCAGGCTTCCAGGTCGGGTTAAATCCAACACAGGATCACTCGGGGTGCGTCTCAATCCAGGTAGCTTTGTTCTATGGAGGCTCTAAATGCATAAATACTTGGTGCGAAATATATATAGCTAAAGAAATTGATGATATAACCTAGCTTTATGTTCATTGTATTCAAGAAATATACACAAAAGGTAATAAGAATATTGAAAACTGGCTTCGAGATTATCACATAACACACTCTCCAAGCAGTATGAAAGATCTGACGGGAGAGTAACAAACAGGTCCCACTACTGGGTCAAGGAGGCCGCTTATTTAACCTGACCAGAGCTAACTTTGTGTAGCTCTGGTTGCATACACATACAATCAGAGGAGGTTCACTGGTTCTCCGCATGCCGGCGCCACCCGTGCTCTCACCAGGTGACACTGATGACTGGTCACGGCACCTTTTTACATGTGATATGTACTTTCATTCTGCAGCAACCACTTGTAAATTATCTCACCCTTGGTATCGTTGTCCCATAGGCTTAACATTGGGATCTCGTTCTCCATGCCCCTACGAGTATTGCAGTCCGTTCTCCATGGCCTAAATCCTGTGTGTCATCCATTCTTATAGTGTATACAGGGGTGAGATGAATACAGAAAACAACTCGTTTTGGTCCGTATGCCGCCCTGTATGCCATCCCGTAGTCCATAATAAATTTCTCACTTATAAAGTAAAATCGATGTAAGCCAGAGGCTGCAGAGTGGGAACTGGAGAATTTGACCCGAAACGAACTCGACCCGTAGTGGTCAGGAGAACTTGACCTGTTTTGGAGAGATCGATTAGAGAACTCGACCCGTTTCAGATACTCATGAATAGGGAACTTTCAAGAAGAAGGTAAGGTCTGACTAGTTGGAATGTACCCAGAAACGCTAAAAGAAGGCGTTATAACCCCTATCCCCAAAAAAGGAGATCTCTCAGACTATGCAAGTTGGAGACCCATTACAGTGATACCTACCGTTTCTAAGATCGTAGAAAAGGTCATACATGCCCAAATAATGAAACACCTAGAAAACAACAATATTATAAATAAGAATCAATTTGGATTTATGCCAAACCGAAGCACAAGTCAGGCTATCTTCCAACTTATACATCTATTAAATCAAGGAATCAACAAAGGTTTATATAACCTATGCTCCCTGATAGACCTGTGGAAGGCATTCGATAGTGTCTTCCATAAAATATTACTTATCACTCTGAAGAAATTAGGCTTTGACAACAACACCGTTGAGCTGATGAGATCCTATCTAACTAACCGAAACCAAAGAATAAAATTACAAAACACACACTCTGATCAGCTAGCAATGGACTGTGGCGTGCCTCAGGGCTCGGTCCTTGGGCCTGTACTATTTATAATCTTCATAAATAGCATCTTCCAATCAATTACCCATGGGACTGCAATTATGTATGCCGACGATCTGGCAATAGTGACAACCTCAAATAATCCTTTATCTGCAAGAGCTCTTATGCAAGAAAACTTGGATAAAATTACCGCATGGTGTGATACTCACAAAATGTTAATTAATACAAAGAAATCTTACCAAATCTGGTTCGGAAGAGCAGCGGGACTAGGTGAAATACCAGCCTGCTATATACAACATAAAGAACTGAAAATAGTAAACAATGTCACCTACCTAGGAATCATCCTAGACTCCAAGTTAACATTTAAGCAACAGACAGACAAAATACTATTTGATCTGAGACAAAAACACAGCAAGCTAAGACTAATAAGATACTGCTTACCTAAACAAACATGCATAAAAATCCTAAAGCAAATGATTCTACCAAAAATCGAATATGTCAGCTACATCTACAATGGAATGACGGATAGAAATATAGATAGGCTAAGGGTATCTTTCAATAATTGCATGCGAACAGCTCTTGGGATCAGAAGAGCCAGAGACCACCCAGTTAGTGAACTAAACATCAATTGTGGCATGAAACCGTTAAAATACAGAAGACTAATTCAACTACTGATGCTAGTGTTCTGGTGGTCACATGACCCCGAACATGTAATCACGAAAGACCAACAACTAACACGCAGGGATCATAAAGTAAACATTAAGTTAGACCGGCCTAAAACCATGAAATATCAAAACTCCCCGCTATATCAAGGGGTAAAGCTATGGGAGAATCTACACACAAATGTACAAGTATTAAAAGATAAAGCGTTGTATAAATCAAACATAAAATCGTTTCTAGATGAAAATCCTAACCTATGGTTGTGAACATCCAAAAAACTTGTAAACTCCAACCATCAGCCACCACTACGTCCAATGTTGTTTGATTGTACTGTCTTGTTTGTCCTGTCTTGTCCTGTGTTACTTATATGGATAGATTATTTACAGTGTAGGTCTGAATTTGTAGAATACTATCTATGGCCAAAGCCTCTATGTACTATAAGATATACGCTATATATATATATTGTTACTTTGTTAGACATACATTTAAAAACGCCTACCCAAGGTGAACTGTACTGTCTGATTCCTGAATAAAAAAAAATAAATAAATAAAATAAACCAGTTGATACAGAAAAAACGTCCTGTTATGTTTAGGTGTAGGCTTAAGGTTAGGGGTAGGGTTGAGGATAGGGATAGGGATAAGGTTAGAACAAGGGTTAGGGTTAAAGTTTGGGATAGTTTTAGGGAAAGGGGTAGGGTTAGGGAAAGTGTTAGGGTTAGGGATAGGGTTAGGGAAAGGGTTAGGGTTAGGGAAAGGGTTAGGGTTAGGGATAGGGTTAGGGAAAGGATTAGGGTTATAAGATTCTCCCTAGAGAAGACCAAATTTAAAGCCAAGATAACATACTTACTACTCAGTATAGTATTTATCCACAGTTGAGACACTTTAGTTGTGAAGATTTAAAATGGGTTGAGTTTATTACGGGTCAATTCTTTCGAAAGGGTCAAGTTCGTTACGGGTCCAGTTCTTCATTACGGGTCGAATTCTACAGTATTCTGGTGTCTGGTGAATGAGATTCTAATGTAAATAGTTTTTATCAGAAGATATACATATGTGAAGATGTGATGTTTATTTCATGTGTCACTGCTATATGGACAGGGTTGGAGTAGGTTAATTGATGTATAAGGGGGGGGGGGGGGGTGGGTGTCCACCAAGCTCCCAACGTGAACCAACGCGCCCTAATATTGCCCTCTAGATACAAAATCCATATCGTATCAAAATCGTAGAGCTTATCGGGGCAGTTGGTCAGGTTTCTACGATAACACTACCGACGCGGACCGACGCGGAAAGACGCGCTACGACATGAGCCGATAAAAAAAACATATCGTTGAGGGTCTATGACAATCGATCATGTATTGATTGTCGTAGCGTGTCGGGCCGCATCGGGCCGCGTCGGTATGTATAGATGACACTTTAAACAGGAAATCATATGAAATAATCGATGGAAAATTATGAAATTTTCAGACTACCTAGAATATATGCTGCTAAGGCGGTTCTACAAAAATGGTGAAAGTTGATTGTAGATAAGGGTCTTAAATCGATCAATTTATACTCGCGCTCACGCTGTATCGGCTCGCGTCGGCGTTGGACGCGTGTAAAGAAATAACAGAACTGTTGAATGTCAATTTATACGACAGAGGATGAATCTGAATTGACATGTACACTGTACCATCTGTTACTGAAAATAAATTATCCTTCCAACAAAAAATAGAAGAAGGTACATTTAAATTACTACTAAAATTCTGATTACAATCTAAAAAATAGAGAAAAGGAAAATAAACTGCTTTAAATTGCTTTCAATATCTTACAATAAGAGATTGTGGGGACATGAGCCTGTAACCCACACCTATAGCGGTGCACTCTACTGAAATATGATATTCCCTTCCCGAGATTTGCGGATTAATTCTCCCCTATGGAACTATACTCTTTTATCTTCCTCGTAACGTGAGTTGTATGTTTTTCTTTGTTTTTTTTATACTTTTTTCATACTGGCCTGCACTGTGCTTCTATGCGTGGCCAGATTCACTTAAAACTTCCCATAACTCTGTTGTCGTTTTAGTGATATGTAGAAGATGAATACATCTGGTGTACTTATTGCGTAATTATATTTCCTAAGTTTTGAGAATGATTTAAGTTTTGTTAAAAGAGAAACGTGATCTTGTTATTTCTTATTCACTTCCTGCTTTTTGGTCCTTTTGGGTCCCAAAAAGTATCTAATGTGTTGCTGTTATATTTGTTGTTGTTATAATTATTATTGTTATTACCATTATTTTATTATTGTTATCATTATTATATTATTATCATTATTATTATTATCATTATCATTTTTATCCTATGATAAACCCTTCTCTCTCATAGAATTCTGCTAATGATATAGTCCAATAGGTTTTAATAACCATAGCATGTGAAAATGCGTAGGACCCCTCCTTGATACGTATCATTAATACATGACAAATGATAAGTGTGGTTGTACATTGAACATATCCTTGTCATTGTATTATATGCTTTGTATGCTACATGTGGATTTATTCGATGATTATTGTCATATTTTGTAGGTTTGATGTACGACCCTGCTATGGAGACAGGATCGCCCGGAGCAAGTATCATCACCGCTCTGATGGGATACCTGCCCGATTACAAACAAATCTGGGATCTGCTACCGGGATTATAATAGCGGGCATCAACCGAAAGATATACAAGACCTGGTTGTTGATATCTTGAACCTGTTACCCGGATTATAATAGCGGGCATCAAACAAAAGATATACAAGACTTGATTAGCGATATCTGGAACCTGCTACCGGGATTACAATGAGGGGCATCAAACGAAAGATATACAAGACTTGGTTATTGATATGTTGAACCTGTTACCTGGATTATAATAGTGGGCATCAACCGAAAGATATACAAGACCTGGTTGTTGATATCTTGAACCTGTTACCTGGATTATAATAGCGGGCATCAACCAAAAGATATACAAGACTTGGTTATCGATATTTTGAACCTGCCACCGGGATTGTAATAACGGGCATCAACCAAAAGATATACAAAACTTGGTTATCGATACCATGAACCTGCCACCGGGATTGTAATAACGGGCATCAACCAAAAGATATGCAAAACTTGGTTATCGATATCTTGAACCTGCCACTGGGATTGTAATAACGGGCATCAACCAAAATATGTACAAGACTTGGTTATTGATACCTTAAACATGCTACTGCAATTATAATCACAGGTATCAAACAATACATATACAAGACTTGGTTATCGATGTCTTTGGATTACAATAGCAGGCATCAAACAAAACATTATCAAAACTTGGTGTTACCAGGATTATAATTAAGCAAAAATTAGAAAGCAGCCGGTTTTTCGATATTTTGGACCTGCGATCAGGCTTATGATGATGGGCATCATATAAAAGATATACAAGACTCGGCTGTGGATATCTGTGACTGTGATTATGATAATGCGCATCAAACAAAAGAGGAACTGCAATCGGTTATCAATATCTGAAACCTGCTATCGACATTATAATAATGGACATCAAAAGAGAGATATCCAACAAGCGATTACCAAAATCTGGAACCTGCTACATAATAATATAGGTCAAACAAGGAAAATACCTACTCCAGTCCAATGTTTTGTTCTGCTTCTCTGAATATGATCATGGGGTTCATAACACTACTATAATCATATGGAACAAATGATGATAAAAACACCCAGTTAACTGTAACCTGCTACTTGGACTATGATCATGGAGATCATACTTGAAAATAATTCTGTTATCGAACCTGCTACAGTTGTTACATGATATTAGTAACGGTATCTGGAACCTGTTATCTGGAAAGTGATTTATAGACAAAGTGTTGCATAGCCCTGTTGGGCTGAAACTGTCACTGATAGTCTAAGACCCAATTGGAAATAGTTGTGCCATAAATGAGCAGGTATAATAATTCGACTATGCAATGGAAACTGTCACTATTAAGCCCAATACACATCGATTGATATTGGAACATTGATGTATCTATGTCTGCAACAAAGGTATGGTAATTTGTCTCAGGCGAGGCATCCTAATGGAGTCGGCCCAAGTCGGTAGATGCAGGACAGCTAGGCAAGGGTCAGCCAATGATTAGTGAACCACCTCCTTGAGATGTCCTTTTGTTGCCAACGAGTTGGCATTTGATGTTCCTAAATCGCTCGGCAACAGTTTATCAATATGCTGATAAACCAGTCGCTGACAACGGAACGTTGGTAAATGGCCCGTGATTGGGTGGCCGCCACAGGCCGAGGGGTTACGTAATTTGCCAACGACAAGTTCACCGACTCCTATACGATTTGGGAACTAATCGTTCATCCCTGAATCTGTAGATGTGTATTGGGCTTTAACGATCGTCACTACTATAAAACGCCTTCTAGGACTTTTGTATTGATATCTGCGGCATATTACTTCGATAATAATCGTGGAAATCATAAAACTAAAATGAACACTTTGGTTTCAACCTCAGACACTTTCTACATGTATAATCATAGCAACAAAAAGAGGAAAATAACAATCTGGTACCCTCTGACAGGGTAGAATCTTTTTTGTCGCTCAGAAAGGTAACTGTGCCTAAAACGTTGCTGCTTCATGCATAAATACACAATATTGACTGGTTTCAGATACAAGCAGCCGTATGCTCCGAGGAGTTGACTCTACGCAATATCCTCGCATACGCTCGGATATTACTACGCGTCAACTCCTCGGAGCATATGGCTGCTTGTATCTGAAACCAGTCTATATTGTATTTATTATCCACCTTTTCTGCACAAGTGACATGTCGATATCAGTTAATTTTAATTATGCACTATTTTTCCATACACACTATTTTTCCGTATGCGCCACCCGGAGCATACAACATATCTGTATGCGCCGGGTATGTCCATACACGCTGCCTATGTGTTTTCTGTGGGCACTTTGTATCAGCTGGATAATAAATAAAGATATTCTTTGTGATGGACATGTATATAGAAAACTTCCAAGGGACTAGGCCTGTGGTCAGAGTTCAATTTAGTTACTTTATATATGGTGCTGCAACATCAATGACTGTGTGATCACTTCTTGTCCTTGTAATTGAACCTGGAACAAATGCTTTGAAATACTACTTCCCCATAATCTGTTATTGTAATATATTGAAAGCAATTTATTTTCCTTTTTTTCTTTTTCAGATTGTAATACGAATCTTAGTATGTAAACATTCCTAACTGCAATTGATAGGACTATGTCAATTGTCTATTTCTACCATAGCTTAGGCAATAATTTATTTTGTAATAATTCTGTAAATTGTGTATAAAAATATTATCTGTAGGTTCATAGGTCATACATAATTAGGCATTGTTTTATACATACGCAGTAATTGATAAAATAAAGTTTATTATTAATGAAATATCTTAGCAACTAATATTACACAAACAGTCATATCATGACTATGATAATGTCTTTTGGCAATTTCGGATAAAAATCTATAATATATATTCTGTGCATTTATCCTGAAGCATTCCATATTCAAACCATGTAGACTTAGTTATTGTACAAAGTGTTGTCGCTATGGCATTCTTTCAGCCATTTAATGCAGACTATGCATGTAATAATATATTGTAGACATATTATAGTATTTTATAGTGCTAACGTTCATGACAGAGATGTGATGTTTTATAGAAGAGAACTATAACTTTGTATACTGTTACTTGCCTGAGACTTCAGCATTTTAATAAAGTTGACAAAATAAAGTTTGGCTCATAATTCATTATTACATACCTGTGGCCGTATCTCCTGCGTATCCTATGAAGAGACGTCACGAGTTTGAGTCTGACTTCATTTATGCCACGCATTTTGTTTGCTCCATAATTTCATGAGTCAAAGACGATTGACATTACAGAACCAACAAAATGAGAGGCATAGAAAAGCTCAAACTCAAACGGGTGGCGTCTAGATTTTATCCTACCCCGTTTCCATATTTTTTCAGTATCAGAAAGTAGTGGCATAAACAACACTTAATGTCACACCCGTGACATAAACAAATCCCATGTTAAGCCTATGGCGTTTTTTATTAGGGGTAGGATAACACCTGTTATCTCACCCTGGTATTTTTTCTCCAAAGACTTAACATTTGGATTTCGTATCCAACGCCCATGGGATATTTAGGAGAAATACCCAATGGGGGATTATGTTACAAAAGTTAGTCCATTAGTCAATGTGAAGGGTGAGATGTATTCATTATCTCACTCCGGTATTTTTCTCCATAGGCTTAACTTAAGGAACTCGTACTCCACGGCCGTGAAGTTCGTGTACCCAATACTCAATGAATAATTGGGTCATTCATTTAATCAATAAATTATGTTTTACAAGGTGAGATAAAATCAGAAACCAACTTGGTCTACACTCCACCTCGTTTGACCGCAGGACCAAGTTATTTTCATCTCGTGGATTTCCGTCTAACTATTACCCATGTCCTATTTATGGTTATACGTCACACTGTGACGAATAAGGTTGTATGGTAAATTTCGCCAGCACTTGATAATACGAAAACAGGCTGACTGCACTTTCAAACACTTGGTTTACTTATTGATCAGATATTATCGTAAAACTGGATGAGTTGTAATCTTGGCCACCGTATGCCACGACTGGAGTTTGGCATTGTGATTTCACAAGACGAAGCCGAGTGAAGTCTGGGGACAAAACTCCAGGAGTGGCATGCGGTGGTCAACATTAAAACGAATCAAGTTTTGATTTTATCCTATTCCATCTCCTCAATTTTGGAATATTACGTGATAACAATTCTGAATGCCACTAGTGGCATATAAAACTCTGTATGCCAGTCAGCGTGGCATACGGAAACTCAATGTTAAGCCTATGGGATTTTATATTAGGGGTGGGATAAATACCGATGCCGTTGACAGAAGATTGTATCTTCTGAATCAAATTATTATCATATACATATGTACTAACTCAGTGTAAATACACACGGCTACTAGGGGTATAATTACTCCACACAGAATGCACTGTACGCCGTGAATCTTTGTACTGATGCCTTTGGATACCAATAGACTTTCTGGGTAACTCAAAAAACCACTGCCGTTTTCGTCGGCCAATGGAAACGGGCCTTTTTGTGCATGAAAATGATAAGAGTAACAAATACTGAAACTGTGATATGTAACCAGTTGATTTATTCACAGACTTTAAAGGCATATCGGACAATTTGTGGTGAAAATTAAAACCATGTCATTTTTCTGAAAATTGAATACAATAATCTCTGAGTATTGTAGAGCACATTTCTGGCTTAAAAATTGGGGGTCACCGTGCTAGTTTTAGATTTAAAGATCAATATTATGATCATTTTATACAAGATTAGATAGATATTCTAAAAAGTTGTTTTTCACATAGTAAAACCCATGTCATTTTCCTCAATCCTCTACAGAATATAGTATATGTATAGTCCTACCTATTTAGGTAAAAAGGTCACCGTCCTTGTTTTTCAAAGAATTGAAGAAAACCATATTTTTCAGTACATTTCCTATATAAAATAAATCAAGCATATGAAAAAGGGCCTATTTTACCTATAGGATTAGGTCCAAGTAAACAAAACTCAAATTTTGGTCTTTTGAGTGTGGATTGTGCCAAAATTCACCAATTTCAATGGATGAATGGGAATATTTGAAAATCACCAGGTGGCGCCATCTTAAAGTGTAGGATATGCCTTTAAGAGTTCAGGTTGTCTGTGGACCTGACTCTGTACATGGATTATCATAACATCACACACTACTATATACAGTACAGAGATATAGGCAATACTAGCCCTTCATATAAATAAAATACAAACAATACAATTATGAACAGAAAACAGTAAAAAGACCTGGAAGAGTTGCATATTTATAAGCTAGCCTCATTTATGTCTGATAATACTCCTGGTGAAGGATTGCACACTTCTTGTCTGGTCTGTTGCCTTTGCTCGGTAATTTACAGATATTATCAAGAGACGTCTTGAGTTAGAGTCTGAGTTTATTTATGCCACGCATTTTGTTGGCTCCATAATGTCACTCGTCTTCGACTCGTGAAATTATGGAGCCAACAAAATGCGTGGCATAAATAAGCTCAAACTCAAACAAGTGGTGTCTAGATTTTATCCTACCCCGTTTCCATATTTTTTCAGTATCAGAAAGTAGTGGCATAAACAACACTTTATGTCACTACCCGTGACATAAACAAATCCCATGTTGAGCCTATGGCGTTTTTTATTAGGGGTAGGATATTTACATCTGTTGTGAACTGGAGAAACTGTGCACTAATGATTCTTTCAGTCCACACAAGTCCGTCATTTTTTATGATAACATTAATATAGAACGTG
Source organism: Alentia gelatinosa (assembly GCA_950022655.1). Classification (NCBI taxonomy): domain Eukaryota; kingdom Metazoa; phylum Annelida; class Polychaeta; order Phyllodocida; family Polynoidae; genus Alentia; species Alentia gelatinosa. Next base: position 66,136,106 of record OX465584.1, on the reverse strand, counting down.
CTGACCATGCTGTACCAGCTACAAAACGAGATGATAATTTATGGTTCATACAGAAAGAGTTCCATACAAACCATAAATTATTATCAAGTTTTGTGGTTTGTACAAGCATGGTAGGTTGTTATATATTTACTATACACCCGAAATATATCATTAATTTCATTTGGCTTAACAACCAATATTTTAATGAACATGTATGGGAAGGTAGTCCATATTTTCCTGTACGGTCCACTGGTCCGTACAGTATCTTTATGTTATATGGTGAAACGGTGTGTATTTACAATATATATACGGCATGGGTAAATAGTAAACAGTGGAACCCCGCTAAGCAGACCTCCCTCAACTCCAGACATAAGTGGTCCGTATTGCGGGGTGAATCGCTCAACGGGGTAAAATACACAGAAAACTAAATGCCTCAGTTTCCGCTCTACCAAAATCATGCTATTCTAACTGTTTCCAGTAAGTGATGTTCATTTTCTGCCACAGTCACTTAGAATCGTGTTTTATAATTATTTGTAGCACTTTCCAGTGTTAAATCTACTGTGCACAACATTGTGACTGGCCGTTGACATCACTGACCAGAAGTAGTGCAGTGGCTAGGCGGAAACTCCCCAATTGTGTTACTTTGTGTGTGGGGTGGTTTGCTTTTCCCCATAGACTCAACATTGGGAACTTCTATCCAACGCCCATTGTGAATCTAACAAAAATACTCAATGGGGGATAATGTCATAAAGGTTAACCCATAAGTCAATGTAAAGGATGAGATAAATTGAGAAACCTCTTCAAGTTTAGGGTCAGAGCTGTTTTTCCCATGTAAACCCAAACACGTCAAAGTATCTGTTTGGAGAGTGGGCTAGTTTACACCTATCACATGGAAGATGGCGCCACTAGTCAGGGGCTCAGAGTGTAGTATTAGGGTCTTTCATGGTTGTTAAGGGATGATCGAAGGACGAGATTTTGTACCTTCGAATTATTACCAAATCCAAAATAGAAAAATAGGAAAATAAAATTATTATCGATTGATAAGCACATTCACCATCTGTTAGGGGCAAGATGGCTGCCTGCATGCAGTGATCACTGTAGAAAGCCAAAGCGAACCTACTAAAGCCGTAGATACCTTTGCTCAAAACAACATTTCCGGAGGCCAGTAAGAACAAGGCTCAGTGCTAACACTATGTAGGCTCAAGGCCAGAATTTACTTTTTATCATTGTTCGTTACTATTGAAGTGCAGTTTACTACTATCATCTCCGAATAAGTCTGTCTTGAAGCTACGATAACAATTGTTGTGTGCATTAAAATTTGGATTTAAACGATTGGAGAATGACACATATAATCTCAAACCTATATAGTCAAAGTACTGATCATCTGCAGAAATGGTGTTTTGTGAATGGGTATCTGCAGTTTCAGCGGGTTCTCTTGGCTCCCTATGCATCCCATGTGAGACAACCCTTCTACAGGCATAGCTCGTGTTCAGAATATCATTGTTCAGATGAAGCCATAATCTCTGTAATGAGTCTCCGAGGAAGAGCAACAGTTGGTAATTTTTATCTGTCCCTGTCATTTCAAAAATTTAAAAAAATTAGAAAGGGGATTAGAAGGATGGGAGAATGCTGAGTATGTCTTTGTAGGAGGGGATGAGGCCGAGCAGATCCATCAGCCACTTGCCTTGTGTTGATCTTCCCGTCGAAAACTCGGGGTCGTACATGATGCCTGTAAATATAAAATTCTGTTATTCACATAGACAACAGCCAGTTCACAACAGATGCTTGTTTTCCTTTTACCTATTTTCCCCAGTACCAGATATCTGTTTGTCTGTTCTGTTCCCCCCGACTGGCCCTTTACCCCCACCTATATGTGTATGTTTAACTATGTACACATCTATAGCATATGCTTGTGCTCTCTAGATGTGTACCTATGTATGTGAATGTACCTTTATTCCGATTTTGACTGTCATCATCCATCTCATCTTTTTTTGTTGTACCCCTCTGTGAACTGCTGTTATTGTCAGACTCCGCATCTCATAACTTGGTTTTGTTGTTTACCACTATGTATGCAGATCTGACTCAATCTGCTCTTTCCATATGTCGAATACACTGCCTTGTTAACTTGCAACCCCCATCAGAGGGACCAGGTGGCAGAACAGCCTTTGGCCGAACCTGGAGACTTGTAATAATGTCAGTACCCTAATAAAAGTTTACAAAAAAACCCACAAAAAAAACCCACTGAATATGTGCATGGTTTACAGGGTGGCAACTTTGATTGTTATTATCATATACCTGTGCCAGTATGTTACACAAATACCAACCTCTGCTAGAGTATTGGTATTAAATATATACCAGCACAGTATGGTGGTATGAAATGATGTACCACCCTACTTTGAATACAAATTCTGATTGGCTGAAAAAAATTGCACTGACCTACTTTGGAAGTGCTGGCAGTGACTTGCACAAGGATCACAGGAGTTAAAGGGAAAAAAAGAGCAAAAAATGTGCTTGGAGCATATTCTGTGCTTGACTTTCACCAAGATGTCAACAGATATACCAGCACACTTTGAGTCCAGCTCGGACATTGTCATATTTCCTTTTGTAATTCATCAAATACTTATATTTAAAGGTATATAATTAAATAAAAATGTATTACCTTACTGGTACATACTCACATACCTTGTATCTTTTGATAAAAATATTCCACTCACTCTGCGAGCTCGTGGAATATTTTTATTGAAAGAAACGTGGTATGTGTGTATGTACCAGTAAGGTATATACATTTTATCTTAGAACTAAATAAGTAGTATTCTCGCAAAAAATGGTTTTAATTTGATAAATCACAGGCCATAGTAATTAGTAAAACAGACTGTGAACCTAAAAGTTATGTTGTATTCAATTTAAAAGAATCTTAATAAAAATAGATACAAAATATGATATATTTTTGAGTTGCTCTTTGATTATAACCATTTCAAATTAAAGAAGTATTTTAAATTAATTCATACTTTAAATATATAACGAATAATAAAACAGCTCCATCTGATATATATATATATAAATACATATATATATATATATATATATATATATATATATATATATATAATATATATATATATAGTACATTTAGCATATAAATATATATTTATATATATATATTCTTTGGGTCATGAATATCAAACTGAAATATTCTTCATTCAATATGAGTGACATGACATGGTAGAAAAGCCCTATACAGATGCATCACAGTTTCGATAAGTGCGATAAGAATGCAGTGAAGTCTTACCGGCCACACAGGCAGTTAGGAAGCAGGAGATGTTGGCATTTGTGATGACACGTGGTAGCTGTTTCGTCATCTCTCGGGTTTTACTTGGACAGACGACGTTCCACACCCCAACAGCAATAGCGAGCGTGGACAGACTGGAGAAGCCGCACAGTGCGTATGTTGTAATGGATGCAGACCGGGCCTGGCAAAAATGTGAATAATTCAATTGAAATATGCTCACAGTGGACTCAAGGGTGTTCAGTGCTAATCTTCTAATCATTGAAATATGTTCAACCTCAACCAAAAATGGTGTTTTCTCTGACCTTAATCAATTAGACTAAAACCACACACATTAGTCAAGTACTGTTTTGTACACATCCTTTTTGGTAGGTGTAATCTGGGCCTTAAATTTTGTCGACAACTTGAACATGGACTTTACCAAGTACATAGAAAGTACTAGTGATTAGATCAAGCACCGATTTTGAGGAACTATTATAGAATCTGGCACCACCGACCGATTATCATATATTCCAGATAAATATTGTTAAGTGTAAACACAATAATTTCAAACCCACGCAATGATAACTGAACCCCAGGTTGTGTCATCTAGCAACACTGATTTTCGAGGCCAGCAACAAAATCAAACCAGGTTGAATTAATCAGTTATGGTATTTAGATTTAAAGAAAAGATGAGCTCAAGTGAATATAGTGGGAAACCTGACTGGCCATTTAATCTGTAAATTGTTACAAATTCAAGGACCTGCAAATATGGGCGTAGTTTCAGAGATTAAACGCTTGGTCTATTTTCCCTTCATTATAAACTTTGAAATAATCTAGATTCATAAGAATTAACCTTTAATCACAAGGGGTGTAATAGAGAGAAAGTAAACAGAGAAGGAGGGTGTGAGTGGTGCCGTGATGCCACATAACGGCGGGTCCTGTGATTGAGGACACACACGTGGCCTCTCATTAGATCAACAAGAATGATCATAAGACATGAGACAATTGTCGGCCTCTACACATGACACGTCTGAGAAAACGTTATGCAAGATTTCTGGTTCTTTATATAAGAATAACTGACAAAATGCCACCTTTGTCAAACTTTGTCATAATTACCTGGCGTTTACACTAGACAATTATAGGCTGCGATTCTTGAATTTAGCACCACCTGACGACTTACCCGGCGTTTACACTAGACGATTATAGGCGGCGATTCTTGAATTTAGCACCACCTGACGACTTACCCGGCGTTTACACTAGACGATTATGGGCGGGGATTCTTGAATTTAGCACCACCTGACGACTTACCCGGCGTTTACACTAGACGATTATAGGCGGCGATTCTTGAATATAGCACTGCCTGACGACTTTCAGCCATAAAAGGCTAGAAGTTGTCTAGTGTAAACGCCTAGTTTTGACGACTGCAGATCGTCTGATTACGTTTTATTTCGCAATTTGGCACCACCTCACGACTACAGAACATGCTTCGACACCAGCAACTAATTCAAGGTGAATTAGTCGTCAAGACAGGTAGTGATTCTAGCATTTTGCAACACCTGACGACTTTCAGCAGTAAAGTGATAGAAATCGTCCAATGTAAACATCAAGCATATATATGGTGACTGCATATTGTCTGGTGACATCAGATTATTCAATTTGCCACTACCTGACGACTATTGGACACGCTCTGACACCGGCAACAATTTCAAGCCAGTCTTCTAGATGGGCAGCGATTCTTTGTCATCAGTGAAAACTGTCAAGGACATTCTGAGCTCGACGACTTTTGCAGTGGACATTGCCACCTCTTGATGATATTGGCAGGACAATCTACAGTCACAACATATCTAGTCGTCTAGTGTAAATGCCGGGTCAGGAATTGGATCAGGGACCTGTTTCAGTAGTCTTGTGACATTAGGCCTAGACAGACATCAACAGCGGCACCAACAGTGCAAGCAACAGCGGAAAAAGACTAGCAAATATCAGAAGATCGAAGTCGCCAATCTTCTTCATATTTGGAACGATTATAGATTATATGTATCCCCTACTCATGTTAAAGTGTCATTGCTTAATTCCTACGAGAAGTGAGTGAAACTCCGCGTGTCATCGATTGCAGTCTTGTGATCTGTCCGTATGGTGTCACAGATGCCATCTAGACATGTCACGAAACTACTGAAACAGGTCCCTGATCTTCCCACGATTGCCACCAGTCACCACTACCTATCATCATCTCCACACCAAGATTGCTCCTTGTGTTTCTTTGCCTCTCAATATCAGATTTTATATATAGATGTATATGTATATATATATATATATATACATATATATGTGAAATACCGTTACAATATATATATATATATATATATATATATATATATATATATATATATAAATTTCGAATGCCTAACAAGAGGAAGTTTGGCGGAATAAAATTTATTCTAACAGTGTATAATGGGATTAAACAATGATAAACAATTGACCGCTCTCTTCAAAAAGGAAAAAAGAAAGACACAAATTTCCGGTCTTGCCTGTTTGAAAGCGGCATCACAGTGACCTTTGAAGGGAGTGGAGAGCGGCATCTGGTGATTCACCGAGATAACATCCGGTGATCCGGCGTCATAATCCCGCTCATATCTATCTACCTATATATATATATATATATATATATATATATATATATATATATATATATATATAGATAGATAGATAGATAGATAGATAGATATAGATATAAAGATAGATTGATAGATATAAAGTTAGATAGATATGTATATACACAATATTGACTGGTTTCAGATACAAGCGGCCGGATGCTCCGAGGAGTTGACGCGTAGCAATATCCGAGCGTATGCGAGGATATTGCGTAAAGTCAACTCTGAGGAGCATACAACCGCTTTAATATCTGAAACCAGTCTATATTGTATTTATTATCCACCTTTTCTGCATAAGTGACATGTTGATATCAGTTCGTTTTAATTATGCACTATTTTTCTATACGCACTATATTTCCGTATGCGCCACCCGGAGCATACAAGATGTCCGTATTCGCCGGGTATGTGTTTTCTATGGACACTTTGTATTAGGTGGATAATAAAAAGTGTTTACTTACCGACAAGCCGTTGTCAATGGAGGTACCAAGTTCCTGGTAGGCGAATAACTCGGACACAAAAATCTTCATTCCTAAGAGTTTCGCGACCTCCTGACACTCATCAATCTGAATCCCCATCAGCATGGCCAGTGGGAAGAACAGGTAGGAGCAGATCACCTGTAGAGAAAAGAGGCAGGTCTAATATTAACACAAACAGCAGTAACAAATAAATGTAAATGTCCATCACCATGGCCAGAGGGAAGAACAGGTAGGAGCAGATCACCTGTAGAGAAAAGAGGCAGTCTAATATTAACACAAACAGCATTAAGGCCACTAATAAAACTAACTTGTTTCTCATCACCAAGCCATGAAAAATATAACGAGGGCGCTTTTTTTTGTTGCTTTTTTTTTACTGCTATATCAAAGAGGGCAGACGTACAGTAAAACCCCGTACAAGCGGACACCCTCCGATCTGGGCCAAGGTGGCTGCTTATGCAGGGTGTCTGCTTACGCGGGGTTTTCAGATTTTTACTGGCTATACATTTTATGCATCCCTGACATCAGGAGCTTTAATTTGATACTAAATACACATACCTTTCATAATTTCTATCAAGGTTCATTTATTAAAAAAAAAAAAAAAAATCTAAGATCGTTTTTTCTGATGCGTGCGGTGATGAGAAACAAGTTAGTTTTTTTGAGTGGCCTAACAAATAAATGTATATGTCCATCACCATGGCAAAAGTGAAGAACAGGTAGGAGCAGATGACCTGTAGAAAAGACAGATACATCTCATATTAACACAAAAAGTAGTATAAAGCCCGATGCCCATCTACTGATTAAGCTGGATGCCCATCTACCGATTTAGGGTTGAACGATTAGTTCCCAAATTGTATAGGAGTCGGTCGCCTTGTCGCAGGCAAATTAGGTAACCCCTCGCTCGATCCGCACACTGATAAAATCGGTGTATGGTCCACTAATCGCTGGGGGAGAGCAAAAACCAAAGAAACTGAGTGTTCACTAATTGCTGGGTAGCCTTGCCTAGCTGTCCTACATCTACCGACTCCGTTAGGATGGCTCGGCTGGGACAAATTACCCTCCATTTGTCACCGACAAACGTACATAAATGTTCCGAAATCGGTAGATGGGCATTGGGCTTTAAGGGTTGAATGATTAGTTTGCAAATTGTATAGGAGTCGGTGAACTTGTCACAGGCAAATTACGTAACACTTTGCTTGACCGGTCGACATTGAGAAGAGGGGCTGGTTGGTATTAGTCCCAAGCAAATCAGTCTATATCTACCGATTTTGGAACATGGAAAACACAACTTATCAGCAACAAAAGGACATCTGAAGGAGGTGGTTCATTAATCGGAGGTTCACCCTTGCCTAGCTGTCCTACATCTACCGACTATGGCCGACTCCATTTCGATGCATTGGCTTTAAATACATGTAAATGTCCATCAGCAGGGAAGAACAGGTAGGAACAGATGACCTGTAGAGAAGATAGACACAAAACAAATAGTCACCTACCTTATTTAAAACGTGTAAATTCCGGGAATATCCGCCTGGAGAGCCTCCCGCACATAAAGACAGAGTGAACCAGACCTAGGCATGGAGAGTGAGGGGCCACGAGAGTGCGATTCTCGTGCAGTACTAAACTGTAACCTGCTACTCTTTTTTGTATTCCTATACTCAGACAAACTTTTTCTCTTATGATTCATTTCAAGCCATGCCGAAATCAAAGTTTAGTATTGTAGTTTTCTTATCTACTTTTCTCGTGAGAAACTAATGAGATCCCAACTTTTGCTGGTGTCAATCCATACAGTTCTGATCGCTGATGATCAGATCAAGCACCTGTGTCATACGAAATGATTACCACAAATTTACGATGGTTTCCCGTCCACCCGCAAGGGGGCAGAACGGCAGTAAACGTTGGGGGGGGGGGGGGGGGGGTGGTAGTCAAATACAACTCGACGAAGTCGCTAGTAGTAACAAATACATGTAAATGTCCATCATTATGCCAAGTTAAAAGATTAGATAGGAACAGATGAGCTGTAGAGACAAGACACGTCTAATATTAACAAACAGGAAAGTATAGCAATAAAAACTTGTCAGGTAAACGAAAGACAATAAAAAAGGTTACACATGGAAACTTAGCTCGGAATACCTGACACGACCCCCTATCCATGACAGTATAGCAATACAAACTTTTCAGGTAAACAAGAGACAATAAAAAAGGTTGCACATACCTGATGCGCCCCGCTACCCGGGACAGTATAGCAATACAAACTTGTCAGGTAAACGAAAGACAATAAAAGAAGTCATACCTAGAAACTTAGCTCCGCATACCCCACACGACCTCCTAACCAGGAGAGTATAGCAATACAAACTTGTCAGGTAAACGGAAAGAGACAATAAACGAATTATACCTGAAAACTTAGCTCAGTGTACCTGACTCGAGCCCTTAGGCAGGACAGCATGGCAATACAAACTTGTCAAGTAAACTAAAGACAAAAATAGAGCCATACCTGGAAACTTAGCTTGGCGTACCCGACATGGCCCCCTAACTAAGACAGCATGACAATACAAACTTGTCAGGTAAACGAAAGACAATAATAGAGCCAGGACAGCATGGCAATACAAACTTTTCAGGTAAATAAGTAACACTAATAGAGTCGTACCTGGAAACTTAGCTCGGCGTACCCCACACGACCTCCTAACAAGGACAGCGTGGCAATACAAACTTATCAGGTAAATAAGTAACAATAATAGAGTCATACCTGGAAACTTAGCTCGGCGTACCCCACACGAACTCCTAACCAGGACAGCGTGGCAATACAAACTTTTCAGGTAAATAAGTAACAATAATAGAGTCATACCTGGAAACTTAGCTCGGCGTACCCAACACGACCTCCTAACCAGGACAGCGTGGCAATACAAACTTGTCAGGTAAACAAGTAACAATAATAGAGTCATACCTGGAAACTTAGCTCGGCGTACCCCACACGACCTCCTAACCAGGACAGTGGGACAATACAAACTTGTCAGGTAAACAAGTAACAATAATAGAGTCATACCTGGAAACTTAGCTCGGCGTACCCCACGCGACCTCCTAACCAGGACAGAGTGGCAATACAAACTTGTCAGGTAAACAAGTAACACTAATAGAGTCATACCTGGAAACTTAGCTCGGCGTACCCCACACGACCTCCTAACCAGGACAGTGTGACAATACAAACTTGTCAGGTAAACAAGTAACACTAATAGAGTCGTACCTGGAAACTTAGCTCGGCGTACCCCACACGACCTCCTAACCAGGACAGTGTGACAAGACAAACTTGTCAGGTAAACAAGTAACACTAATAGAGTCGTACCTGGAAACTTAGCTCGGCGTACCCCACACGACCTCCTAACCAGGACAGTATGGCAATACAAACTTTTCAGGTAAACAAGTAACAATAATAGAGTCATACCTGGAAACTTAGCTCGGCGTACCCCACACGACCTCCTAACCAGGACAGTGTGACAATACAAACTTGTCAGGTAAACAAGTAACAATAATAGAGTCATACCTGGAAACTTAGCTCGGCGTACCCCACACGACCTCCTAACCAGGACAGTGTGACAATACAAACTTCTCAGGTAAACTGTAACAATAATAGAGTCATACCTGGAAACTTAGCTCGGCGTACCCCACACGACCTCCTAACCAGGACAGTGTGGCGTTGATGAAGCCCAGCAGGGAGAGGAAGCCGATGAAGTTCACGATGACCGCAGCTACAGTCTTCCCAGCCACCGAGGCACCGTTAGCACCCGCCTCGAACACGTTCGCCTCATCCCTGTTTAAACATAAATCACAATCAAACATTACCTCACTGTTGCCTATCAAGATCCCCTCATGATTTCCTTTATTCCTATATATACCTATGGCCGAACGGTACATGGTCATCTCGGCCCCATCGGCATCTCGGACCCCTTTTTGTGCGGTCATCTCGGCCCCCTCGCGGCCGTGTTTTGCACTCCCGCGATAGGGTTAATGTTAGGGAAAGGGTTAGAGTTACGGATAGGGTTAGGGTTAGGGTTAGAGATAGTGTTAGCGTTAAGGTTTAGGATAGGGTTAGGGTTAGTGTTAAGGTTAGGGGTAGGGTTAGGGATAGGGCTAGGGCTAGGGTTAAGGTTTGGGGTAGGGTTAGGGTTAGGGAAAGAGTTAGGGAAAGGGTTAGGGTTTTGGTTTGGGATAGGGTTATCACACATGTTTTGTAAGATATGGTTTTGTTCTGCATGATTCGTTATTGTGAATAATGGACAAATGATATAATACAGCAAAGATGAAAATCAATATTTTAGGTAAGTAATCACATTCGAAGACATTTCCCTTTTCGCGCATGAATGCGTGAAAGCTGTGAAAGCGGGGGGCCGAGGTGCCGATGGGTCTAAGGTGCCATAGGGGGTCCGAGATGCCTAAGGGGCCGAGACATCCGGGAACCTGGCCGAACACTCTATGGTTACACCATGCTACATGGGTAGGGTTAATTGGCTAACATTTCTGACATCATCGCCCTTTGAGTAATTCTTTTACAGTACTCCATGGGTGTTGGGTATATGTCCCAATGTTTCGTGACATGTCTAGATGGCGTCTGTGACACCATACGGACAGATCAACGCAAGTTGCAGCACTTAGGACAAGACAGACCTCAAACATGGTGTGACCGATTTCAAAAGTATTAGACACTTTCCGTAGGATTTAAGCAATGGAAATTTAATAACACCTATAATCCCTCCAAATATAAAGAAAATTTGCTGCTCTGATCCGCTGATATTTAACATCAACTGTTACATGCGTTTTGAAACCGGACACAATTTTGTTCACTGTTGCTTGCACTGTTGGTGCCACTGTTGATGTCTGTCTAGGCCTAATGTCACAAAACTACTGAAACAGGTCCCTGTTTCACCATGGCTTAGTCTGTCCCTTGTTGGTGTTCGCGACACTACAGCGGCACTTCCAGGGACCCGTTTCAATAGGCTGTAGGACGTCCGTTAACGGGCGTAGTGACACGATAGCGACAGGTTGTGTTGCAGTAGTTTAGTGACAACCCATATCGGCCGTCTGTGTAACAGACGGGCGCAAATAGTGACTTCACCGTTTCAAAACACCCCTGACCGGTCATTATCGGGGTCACTGTTTGGTCCGAAATAGCGAGAGGGTTTACCCTCTCGCTTCTTTTGTCACAAACGCATAACTTTAGTTCCCGTAGGAATTAAGCTATGAGACTTTAACCCCAGTTAGGGACACATACAACTTATAACCACGCCAAATAGGAAGGAGATCGGCCCATCCAAAACAATGATATTCGCGTTTGAATTTCGTCATAGCAAACACTGCTCTGGTGGCCATTGTGGAATTATTCAAGGCTGTCGCTAATTTATGCAGTGACCTTCACCTTGATGGCACTTGTTCCCGGTAGGACATGAGTATGTGAGATGGGGTACCCCACATGTTTTTCCGCTATGCTGTCCCAAACTAGGGACACATCCACAACAGTGACAAGACACACCTCCCCTACAGTGACATGCCTTATGAAACAAGACTTAAATTTTTTCGCTATTCCTGTCACTATTGGGGTCACTAATCATGTGGCTTAATGACACATTCTATTGAAACAGGTCCCAGTTTCACCAAATCCAAGACAACCCAATTCGCGCCAATACGGACTAGACAGGCTTCATCGATGGTATATATATACTGTCGCGTTGCAGAACGCCGAGACATGTCACTGTGACTGCCACTGTTGTGTCACTGTAAAAGCGGGTGTCCACCAACCACAACAAGGTTATGACAATGGGTTCCCGACAAGGTCCATGACAGGCCTACAACTGGAAGGCCTGTCGTAGCTTTGTCATGGTTGGTGGACCCTAGTTCCCATCAAGAGGCTACGACAAGGCCACGACAGGCTGCGACATGAAGCTTGTCGGGGGCCTGTCGGGGGCCTTCCGACAAGGTTATGACAAAAACATGTTCGATTTTTGCCACAACTGAAGCCTTGTCGTAGGGTGTTGTGGTTTCCTCGATATCACTGTCGTAGTGTGTCGGGACCATGGATGCATTTTTTAAGGGAACAAGCAACGTCTACGACACGCTCAGACAACGCTGTCCTAAAGCTCCCCTTCTCACGACAAGGCTGCGACAAGGCGCCGATAGGAACTTTCTTGTCGGTGCTTGTTGTAGCCTTGTCGCGGTTGGTGGACGCCCGCCTTAAGTGAGAGGGTCCAACCTCTCACCTCGCTTTACATCGGGAGCAGTCCGGCCGCACCTGTCCGAGTGATTTCACCCACTTTCCGTAAGAATTAAGACAAATCGACACATCATGGACTTGTTTCACTAGTTTTGTGACAAAAGTGTTAGACAGACATGAAAAGCGGCACCAATAGTGGAAGCAAGAACGGACAAAACAGAGTCTAATGTCTAGTTCTTATTAAACCGGACACACCATCTAGACGCCAACTAGACATGTCACGAAACTACTGAAACAGGTCCCAGGGACCTGTTTCAGTAGTTTCGTGACATGTCTAGTTGGCGTCTGTGACACCATACGGACAGATCAACACAAGTTGTGGCACTTAGGACAAGACAGACCCCAAAGAGGGTGTGTCCTGTTTCAAAAGTATTAGACGATGTCACTCACTTCCCGTAGGCATTAAGCAATGAAACTTGAACACCAGTAAGGGATACATATAACCTAAAAACGTTCAAATTATGAAGTTTTTTGGTTTTTTTTATTACTGGAAGTTCGCATACAGAAAGCGTCGCGGTCTACCGCTTGCCCATTTCACAGCTCTTCGTTTGTAAACATACAGTTTTGTACAATAGCCATTAGGTGTCGCTGCGTTAATTTTGATGACCACAATAGTGCAAAAAGAACAAAACAAAAATTAACAGTACATCGAAATACGGGGGTGTTTACTTTGACAGCTATTTTAGGGACTAATGTTGTTGGCCACTCCAATCCGCTGATATTTAACATCAACTCTGACATGCGTTTTGCAACCTGACAAAAAATTGTCCGCTGTTGCTTGCACTGTTAGTGCCGCTGTTGATGTCTGTCTAGGCCTAATGTCACGAGACTAATGAAACAGGGACCTGTTTCAGTAGTCTTGTGACATAAGGCTTGCACTGTTGGTGCCGCTGTTGATGTCTGTCTAGGCCTAATGTTACAAAACTAATGAAACAGGGACCTGTTTTAGTAGTCTTTTGACATTAGGCTTAGACAGACATCAACAGTGGCACCAATAGTGCAAGCAACAGCGGAAAAAGACTAGCAAATATCTGAAGATCGAAGTGACCAATCTTCTTCATATTTGGAACGATTATAGATTATATATATCCCCTACTCATGTTAGAGTGTCATTGCTTAATTCCTATGAGAAGTGAGTGAAACTCTGTGTGTCATCGACTGCAATCTTGTGATCTGTCCATATGGTGTCACAGACGCCATCTCGACATGTCACGAAACTACTGAAACAGGTCCCTGTTCCCAGGTCGGAAGGCAAAGTCTAATCCAAAACTTAGACAAGACTTTTTTTTTACACTATTTTGATTAAGGCTGTTGCATAAGAAGGCGCCCGGGGCATCTTACATGTATACAGAGAGGTACGGATATTAAATGGGAGAACTGGAGACTTACACCTGGGACCTGTTTCAGTAGTTTTGTGACATGTCTAGACGGCGTCTGTGACACCATACAGATAGATCACAAGATTGCAATCGATGACACACAGAGTTTCACTCATTTCTCGTATGAATTAAGCAATGACACTTTAACTTGAGTAGGGGATACATATAACCTATAATCATTCCAGATAGGAAAAAGATCGGCCATTCCGATTTTCTGATATTTGCTAGTCTTTTTCCGCTGTTGTTTGCACTGTTGGTGCCGCTGTTGATGTCTGTCTAGGCCTAATGTCACAAGACTACTGAAACAGGTCCCAGAAGTTGATGATGAAATATATAATAAAAGTTACCCTGAATCTAAGGCGATGTCCTCTGAAGACTTGGTCTTGGACTCTTCCACTTCAGGGACGTTTAACTTGGCGACGGCGATGGCGGCGGGAGCGGACATGACAGCGGCCGACAGAAGGTGCTGGGGAGGGGCCTATAGGTTAAATAAGTAAATAACAGTACAAAACTACGTATTCCTATATACCCATTATTGAACTAACTAGAGTAACATACCGCTGCTGGGGGGTGCATTAAAAATAAGTTATGTGTCGAGGTTGACGTTTTCGTCCCGCTGTCATGTTTTTGTCCTGCTCTGACGTTTTCGTCCCGCTCTGATCACTTGATACAATACAGCAGCGGGACAAAACAATAGCTGTTGTGGTTACTCGATAAGGGTGGACATTTTCTTCGGAAGTATTTCAGGTAAAAAATTAAGTATTTATATCGATATTTAGAGGTATATAGGAATAGGGAAACCAAGTACCGGTAAGCAAAAGTCAAAGTTACTCGGTAAAAATTACTGCCCGATGCTGACGCTTTGGGCAGTAATTTTTCCAAGCTTTCCTTGTAACTTTGAACTTTTGCTGGCCCCATCGCATAGTTTCCCTCTATTCATTTTACGCATAGTTTCCCTCTATTCATTTTACGCATAGTTTCCCTCTATTCATTTTACGTTATCACAAACTATGACCATTGTTATGGATTACAGGTCGGTTTGGGAGTATAAATTTCCATAATTAAAGGCATCAAGCAGTTGATTATGAAGAAGTACACTTTCATACAGACTTGTGGTCCCTAGTGCTGGAGAGCAACATTAGTCCATAAATATATACATACCCAATAATATGGTAATCCCTGGGTTTAATTCAGTTGAGAGGAGGATAATGAATAAAACAAACTATGGTTTTGTAGACAGGTAGCTCTGTAAGCCACTTGAGGTTGACTTTGTAATACACTATCTAATTCTCGTGTATCACTATGTTATGACTGCTTGTTAACATGATGACATGCCATTTTCTTTTGCATTTTGTATTTGCTGATATATGGAACTTATATTATCCAGAATTATTTGTAAAACTCAATAGTATTTAGAAATCACACAACTACCAGCATTTGTCTTTATCTGCTTCATTACCTAATACCTGGCTTGATATTTTTTTGAGATATTTATCAGAACTTACACCAAACATGACGAACAAGGCAAAGGCGAATCCGGCTACAGTCGAGTGGTTGCCGACCAGGAAGCAGTGGAACTCTGACTTGGTGAGGACTGACAGGTACTGGCGCAACATCAGCATCGTGTCCATCTACAAAGTACACGCAGCGATAGGCCGGTTACATACTGGCTAAATCGTTCTGCATAGTATGAATCTACAAAATACATGCAGCGGTAGGGCGGTTACACATCTACTGGCTGAAATATTCATCTGTATAATGTGAATCTACAAAATACATGCAGCGATGGGGCGGTTAAAAATCTACTGGCTGAAATATTCATTTGTATAATGTGCATCTACAAAATAGTGCAGCGGAAGGGCGGTTACAAATCTACTGGCTGAAATATTCATCTGCATAGTGTGAATCTACAAAATACAAGCAGCGGTAGGGTGGTTACAAATCTACTGGCTGAAATATTCATCTGTATAGTGTGAATCTACAAAATACATGCAGTGATGGGCCGGTTACATACTGGCTAAATTATTCATCTGCATAGTATGAATCTACAAAATACATGCAGCGGTAGGCTGGTTACATACTGGCTAAATCGTTCTGCATAGTATGAATCTACAAAATACATGCAGCGATAGGCGGGTTACATACTGGCTAAATCATTCATCTACATAGTGTGAATCTACAAAATACATGCAGCGGTAGGCCGGTTACACATCTACTGGCTGAATTATTCATCTGTAAAATGTGCATCTACAAAAAACATGCAGCGATAGGCCAGTTACAAATCTACTGGCTTTACCTTTCATCTTTATAATGTGCATCTCCAAAAATATGCAGCGGTAGGCCAGTTACAAATCTACCGGCTGAAATATTCATCAGTATAATGTGCATCTACAAAATACATGCAGCGGTAGGCCGGTTACACATCTACTGGCTGAAATATTCATCTGTATAATGTGCATCTGCAAAATATGTGCAGCGGTAGGCCGGTTACATACTGGCTAAATCATTCATCTACATAGTTTGAATCTACAAAATACATGCAGCGGTAGGCCGGTTACACATCTACTGGCTGAAATATTCATCTGTATAATGTGCATCTGCAAAATATGTGCAGCGGTAAGGCGTTTAGAAATCTACCAGCTGGGATGAATATCAGATGCAGCAATGGGGCGGTTACAAATCTACTGGCTGAAATATTCATCTGTATAATGTGCATCTACAAAATACATGCAGCGGTAGGGCGGTTACAAATATACCAGCTAAAATTTTTATCAGCAATGACTATTTACAACATTAACAATTTTATACATTTGTTGGAAAACCACTGATGCTCTGTTCAAGAAATGGTAGCATGTTTTGATAAATCCCACTATAAACAGTTTACTGACCACTCATCCCATTAAAGAAGATCTGAAATGCATCCTATTATTGACAAACAACCGACCAATCACCCATTGATGGACCCTATTACTGATACTTTACCGATAACTCACCCCAATGAGGAAGATGTTGACTACATCATAAACACTTTACCGACAACTTACCCTATTGAAAAAGATGTTTACTACATCCTAGCATTTATCATCAGCACTCACCCCGTTGTGGAAGATGTTTAATACATCCTATCATCTTTCATCGACACTTTACTGATAACTCACCCAGTTGAAGAAGATGTTTAATGCATCCTTTAATCTATCATCAACATTTTACCAACAACTCACCCAAATGAGGAAGATCTTTGCTACATCCGATCATCTTTCATCGACGCTTTACCAATAACTCACCCCGTTGAGGAAGATATTTGATATGTCCTATTATCTTTCATCGAGACTTTACTGATAACTCACCCCCATTGTGGAAGATGTTTATTACATCCTATCGTCTTTCATCAACACTTTACCAATAACTCACCCTGTCGAAGAAGGTGTTTAATGCATCCTATTATCTTTCATAGACACTTTGCCAATAACTCACCCCATTGAGGAAGATGTTTACTACATCCTATCATCTATCATCAAAACTTAACTGATAACTCACCCCGTTGAAGAAGGTGCTTAATGCATCCTATCGTCTTTCATCAATATTTTACCGACAACTCACCCCATTGAAGAGGATCTTTACTACATCGTATCATCTATCATCGACACTTTACTGATAACTCACCCTGTTGAGGAAGATGTTTAAGGCATCCTATCATCTTTCATAGACACTTTACCGATAACTCACTCCATTGAAGAAGATGTTTAAGGCATCCTATCATCTTTCATCGACACTTTACTGATAACTCACCCCATTGAGGAAGATGTTTAATGCATGTTATCATCTTTCATCGACACTTTACAGATAACTCACCCCGTTGAGGAAGATGTTTAATGCATGTTATCATCTTTCATCGACACTTTACCGATAACTCACCCCATTGAGGAAGATGTTTACTACATCCTATCATCTTTCATCAATATTTTACCGATAACTCACCCCATTGAAGAGGATCTTTACTACATCCTATCATCTCTCATCGACACTTTACCAATAACTCACCCCGTTGAGGAAGATGTTGGCTCCCACGTTGAGCGACTCGATGGCCGTCGTGCCCATGGTGACCTGGACGAACCAGCCGATCTTGATGGCGATCATCTGCGTGATGCCCATGTAGTAGAGGATGGACATGACGGCTCCGATGTAGATGAGCATGGGCATCGCCTGCACAGGAAGAAGTCAAATTTAAGTCAACCTCAGGCAGAGTCATCTTTAACCCTTTACTTACCGGACCAGGGACCTGTTTCACTAGGTTTGTGACATGTCTGTGACACCATACAGATATTGGGGTTGTCTAGTTTCGTGACAACACAAGTAGCTGCCCTTCGGAAAAGACAGACCCCAAACATAAGAATCAGACAAATCTACACATCATGGACCTGTTTCACTAGTTTCGTGACAAAAGTGTTAGACAGCGGCACTAACAGTGCAAGCAAAAACGGACAAAAAGAAGTCTAGCGTCTAGTTATTATGAAACCAGACACACAATCTAGACGCCATCTAGACATGGCACGAAACTAGTGAAACAGGTCCCTGTTTCAATAGGTTTGTGACATGTCTAGATGGCGTCTGTGACACCATACAGACAGATTGGGGTTGATTAGTTTCGTGACAACACAAGTAGCTGCCCTTAGGACCGGACAGACCCTAAATACGGTCTGCCTGGTTTCATAAGAATTTGACATTAGACTTTATTTTATCCGTTCTTGCTTGCACTGTTGGTGCTGCTTTTCATGTCTGTCTAACACTTTTGTCATGAAACCAGTGAAACAGGCCCCTGGTCGCAGGTGCACGTCTTTAAATTAGCATGCCTGACACCGGACCACCTCTGTAGTGCAGGACTATGTTACAATTGTTGAGAAAATTGATTCCTTTCCACCATATTTAAATTTGTCCGTCAATGTTTCCATGGTGAGAACTATAAGATTATTCATTGATTATCACTTTTAAGCATTTCATATTTTTCTGGAAAAAATTATGAAGATCCATTTTGAACCAATAAAGACATTTTAAAAAACACTGGAAAATGAAACCTTTATACATCATTTGTACTAGCCACAGGGTGCCTTGGGGCATCTTTGGTAAGAAAAGGGTTAAGCTGCAGTGTTTCACACTTTGGGATAACATTTTGACAGCAATACACGATTGTATAGAGATTGACCATTCCATTAGATATTTAGTGGTATGTATTTTCTGATAATATATCTCATTAAGAATTGTCTTTTTGACATCAGGGACCTGTTTCACTAGTTTCGTGACATGTCTGTGATACCATACAGACATTGGGGTTGTCTAGTTTCGTGACAACACAAGTAGCTGCCCTTAGGAAAAGACAGACCCCAAACATAAGAATTAGACAAATCTACACATCATTGACCTGTTTCACTAGTTTTGTGACAAAAGTGTTCGACAGACATGAATAGCGGCACAAACAGTGCAAGCAAGAACGAACAAAACAAAGTCTAATGTCTAGTTCTTATGAAACCGAACACACCATCTAGACGCCATCTATGATCTAGACATGTCACAAAACTAGTGAAACAGGTCCCTGGACCTTCAATAAAGTAACTATGAGAATACTATCACACCACGACAGACTTTTTTTGTGTTAGAATTTACATGTTCACAAAGACCGTATGTTAAACCATGACCTTACTCCCTCTTCAACTGATTGTAAGTTATAACAAATAATCTGAAATATATCTATATACATAAAACGAGAACCACATTTTACCACAATTGTCAAATGTTGTCAGAAAACAGTGATTCTGTGAAAACCCATAGTCGTCAGTGTAAACGCTCTGATACATTCTGAGCTTGATGACTTTTGTGGTTGATATTGCCACCACCTGATGACCATTGGCAAGCCGATCTACAGTGGTCACATATTTAGTGATCTAGTGTAAACGCCGGATTAGGGCACCACCTGACGACTATTGACCTGACGATCTACAGTCGTCACGTTTTTAGTCATCTAGTGTAAACACCGGGTTAGGGCACGACCTGATGACTATTGGCTAAACAATCTACAGTCGTCACGTTTTTAGTTGTCTAGTGTAAACGCCAGGTAAGGGCACCACCTGATGACTATTGGCTAAACAATCTACAGTCGTCACGTTTTTAGTTGTCTAGTGTAAACGCCAGGTTAGGGCACCACCTGATAACTATTGACAAGACGATCTAGTCATCATGTTTTTAGTCATTTAGTGTAAACGCCGGGTTAGAGCACCACCTGATGACTATTGGCTAAACAATCTACAGTCTTCACGTTTTTAGTTGTCTAGTGTAAACGGCAGGTTAGGGCACCACCTGATGACTTTTGACAAGACGATCTACAGTCATCACATTTTAGTCATCTAGTGTAAACGCCAGGTTAGGGCACCACCTGATGACTATTGGCTAGATGATCTACGGTCTTCTCGTTTTTAGTCGTCTAGTGTAAACGCCAGGTTAGAGCACCACCTGATGACTATTGGCTAGACCATCTACAGTCGTCACGTTTTTAGTCATCTAGTGTAAACGCCGGTTTAGAGCACCACCTGACGACTATTGACTAGACGATCTACAGTCGTCACGTTTTTAGTCATCTAGTGTAAACACCGGGTTAGAGCACCACCTGACGACTATTGGCTAGATGATCTACAGTCGTCACGTTTTTAGTTATCTAGTGTAAACGCCAGGTTAGAGCACCACCTGACGACTATTGGCTAGATGATCTACAGTCGTCACGTTTTTAGTTATCTAGTGTAAACGCCAGGTTAGAGCACCACCTGACGACTATTGGCTAGATGATCTACAGTCGTCACGTTTTTAGTTATCTAGTGTAAACGCCAGGTTAGCGCACCTCCTGGCGACTATTGGCTAGACGATCTACAGTCGTCACGTTTTTAGTTGTCTAGTGTAAACGCCGGGTTACGGCACCACCTGACGACTATTGGCTAGACGATCTACACTCATCACATTTTTGGTCCTCTAGTGTAAACACGGGGTGAGGGCACCACCTGACGACTATTAGCTAGACGATCTATAGCCATCACGTTTTTAGTTGTCTAGTGTAAACGGCAGGTTAGGGCACCACCTGATGACTTTTGACAAGACGATCTACAGTCATCACATTTTAGTCATCTAGTGTAAACGCCAGGTTAGGGCACCACCTGATGACTATTGGCTAGATGATCTACGGTCTTCTCGTTTTTAGTCGTCTAGTGTAAACGCCAGGTTAGAGCACCACCTGATGACTATTGGCTAGACCATCTACAGTCGTCACGTTTTTAGTCATCTAGTGTAAACGCCGGTTTAGAGCACCACCTGACGACTATTGACTAGACGATCTACAGTCGTCACGTTTTTAGTCATCTAGTGTAAACACCGGGTTAGAGCACCACCTGACGACTATTGGCTAGATGATCTACAGTCGTCACGTTTTTAGTTATCTAGTGTAAACGCCAGGTTAGAGCACCACCTGACGACTATTGGCTAGATGATCTACAGTCGTCACGTTTTTAGTTATCTAGTGTAAACGCCAGGTTAGAGCACCACCTGACGACTATTGGCTAGATGATCTACAGTCGTCACGTTTTTAGTTATCTAGTGTAAACGCCAGGTTAGCGCACCTCCTGGCGACTATTGGCTAGACGATCTACAGTCGTCACGTTTTTAGTTGTCTAGTGTAAACGCCGGGTTACGGCACCACCTGACGACTATTGGCTAGACGATCTACACTCATCACATTTTTGGTCCTCTAGTGTAAACACGGGGTGAGGGCACCACCTGACGACTATTAGCTAGACGATCTATAGCCATCACGTTTTTGGTCTTCTGGTGTAAACGCCAGGTTAGGGCACCACCTGACAACTATTGACTAGACGATCTACAGTCGTCACGTTTTTAGTCGTCTAGTGTAAACTCTGGGGTTAGGGCACCACCTGACGACTATTGGCTAAACAATCTACAGTCGTCACGTTTTGAGTCGTCTAGTGTAAACGCCGGGGTTAGGGCACCACCTGACGACTATTGGCTAAACATTCTACAGTCGTCACGTTTTGAGTCGTCTCATGTAAACGGCCGGTTTGGGCACCACCTGACGACTATTGGCTAGACGATCTACAGTCATCACATTTTTAGTTGTCTAGTGTAAACGCCAGGTTAGCGCACCTCCTGGCGACTATTGGCTAGACGATCTACAGTCGTCACGTTTTTAGTTGTCTAGTGTAAACGCCGGGTTAGGGCACCACCTGATGACTATTGACTAGACGATTTACAGTCATCACGTTTTTGGTCATCTAGTGTAAACGTCGGGTTAGGGCACCACCTGACGACTATTGACCAGACGATCTACAGTCATCACGTTTTTAGTCGTCTAGTGTAAACGCCGGGTTAGGGGCACCACCTGACAACTATAGGCTAGACGATCTACAGTCTTCACGTTTTTAGTTGTCTCATGTAAACGGCCGGTTAGGGCACCACCTGACGACTATTGGCTAGACGATCTACAGTCATCACATTTTTAGTTGTCTAGTGTAAACGCCAGGTTAGCGCACCTCCTGGCGACTATTGGCTACACGATCTACAGTCGTCACGTTTTTAGTTGTCTAGTGTAAACGCCGGGTTAGGGCACCACCTGATGACTATTGACTAGACCATCTACAGTCGTCACGTTTTTAGTCATCTAGTATAAACGCCGGTTTAGAGCACCACCTGACGACTATTGACTAGACGATCTACAGTCATCACGTTTTTAGTCGTCTAGTGTAAACGCAGGGTTAGGGCACCACCTGACGACTATTGGCTAAACGATCTACAGTCATCACGTTGTTGGTCGTCTTGTGTAAACGCTGGGTTAGTAAGACCCATCACTCCCACTTTCCATGGTCATGAGGGGGAGGGCACACTTGGCGTGTAGAGTCGTCAGCTGACTCAAAGGCTCCGAGCAGCACCAGGGCGACACCTGGTGTGGGCTGGCAGCAACTTCTCGACCCGACACGCCCTCTAGCGTGAATATCGAGCAGCTCGCTGAGTACACTGGTCACCAGAGCCACACTACGTTAGCTCTGGTCGGGTTCAAGGCATATCGGACAATTTGGCTTGAAAATTAAAACCTTTGTCATTTTGCTGAAACTTGAATATGATTATCTCTAAGTGTTGTAGAACACCAATCTTACTTAAAAATTAGGGGTCACCGTGCTCGTTTTTGATTTAGAGATCAATGTTATGATAATTCTATAAAAGAATATAGAAATTCTGAAAAGTTGTTTTTCACATACTAAAACCCATGTCATTTTCTTCAAACTTTCACAGAATTTAGTAAATGTATAGTAGTACAAATCTAAGCTTTAAAAATCATAGGTCACTATCCTTGTTTTTGAGAGTATTGAGAAAAACTAAAAACTACATTTTTCTGTACAAGTCCTATATAAATGAGTCAAATGTAAATTGGCCTAATTTCCGTGTTAAGTTAGATCAAACGCGATAATATGTAATATTTCACTCATTTGGTATTAGATCAAGTTAAATGAACCAGTTTTACTTGATAATTGTCAGTTGTTGAAAATTACAAAATGGCACCACTGTGTATTGTAGGATATGCCTTCAAATCTGTGACTGCCTTGAACTACTACTGGGACATGTCTATTACACTCCTGCCAAACCTTTTGTACTTCTTCTAATGAAATACGGACCAAGTTATTTTCATCGAGTGAGTTTCTCATCTTATGTCACCCATCATTCATTGATAAAATAAATCCGCCATTTGTAATTGAGTATTGGGTGCACTACCCTCACGGCCGTGGAGTATGAGTTCCTCACGTTAAGGCTATGGACAAAAATTCCGGGGTGAGAGAGTAATCACATACTTTATAGCATCCTTTGTCCGAAATAGTAGAACGTTGAAGAAAATTTATCACGCTTGGCCACAAGTTTCTCAGATGTATAATGAAACGATCTCCGAAGATATCTTTAGTGGGTACGAAACACAACACTCGCTACTGGTCGTTAGTACCATCTCCGTGCCCACCTTTAACATGACTACAAGGCGCGCCTTGAGGGGCACAGGGACTCAGTATGAGTCGTGACTGAGAGAGTGACAAAGACTGTTTACAGACCGCGAATACACTTATTCAGGATAGATCTGTTTATACAGACCGCGCTGCCTTAGGTTTACGGTCTGTAAGGGTCTAACAGAGCACAGCTCCCATTTGCCAGTTCCCTGGGCGCTGATTGGAGAAAGGAATTTCTTGATTGGCTGTTATAATTTTAGTGCAAACCCAAGCCTGAGAATACCATGACTCTGGCACTAATCTGGGAATCATTATAACTCTCCAAGCTGATTTATTTGGTACATGCCCAAAAGCTACTCTAGGACCTCTGCTTGGAGAGTAACATACTGGTTACTGGCAAATCAATCATGGCAGCTTAGTACCAGCGGAGGTAGGAATCCCTATTTCAAAATGGCGCCCCCTAACAGTTTTTTTTTTTTTTTTTAATGAGCTTAGCTCCCTTTATTAAGGCATATAGAAAATTACATATCTTCTTCCAGTATCATGGGTCAGTTATTCATCTCAGTTATATCCCAAAACATCATTATCAATAATGTTCTTATAAAGTACTTAAACTAGCTTCAGCTTGGCTAACAATTCTTGTAATCAGGGGATTATCTCCATCACACATCTCATCTTATATATCCTTGTTCATTTCAGCTATTAACTTCCAATGTACCCTGTTTACAATGAAAAACATACATATTTGGAGACAATTCTGATAGCCTTTCCCCCAAGCTTGCTCTATTTTTATGTTTTTTTGAGGGGGTTTCGGTATAGGTATGGTACGATTTTCAGATAGGATGTATATTCCGGATTATGTTCTCACATATATATTTGTTTTTGCTTCTTGTTTCTCAAAGTCTAAGTATAGGTAATTGTCAGGTACACATAGGGTTTCTTGATCCAAACATATTTTTCAATCTATTGAGTAACCTTGTCTCAGTGTAAACTCTCTTTTCTAAACATTCACTTCTTTATAATATCCATACCCATATTTCAGTCTTTATGCAATTATCTTCAGTTCTTAGCAATCTTAGCAATCTTAGTAATTATGCATGTAGAATACTGCAGATCAGGGGTCTATTACAATAGGACATTACATGAACAAGACAACTAACCCCTAGTAACGTATGCAAGGAAACCTCACAGTTTTGGTTTGAGCTAGACTGGTTCCCTGCCCAAATGAAATAAGGGACTGGTAACTACTACTTCTTACGTAATACCACAGAGTAGACAGAGACACTAGAGAAAGACTTTGAACTGACAGTCACGCCACCTCTCTTGGCTCAACATAGACTGGCACAAGTCTTTTTTTTCTTCTATCCTCCTCTACTAGCGATTTACTACCTTCAGTTCTTTATTCTTAAGAAATACTGCTGTTGAATGTTTTACAGCAGTCCTGTTTTACTGGCTGTAAGCCTGATAAAAGTCAAAATAAAATGAATGAAATAAAAAAGAAAAGGATACAGGGACTGAGGCCTGTCTAGACTCTACAGTCTCAGTCTGTAATGTGGCACTCTCCCAGCAGATCTTTTGCGGAGGTAGATCACAGGATCCCTCCTCGGAGAGCGGAAGAAATGGAGGCGTTACCCATAATGCACAAAAAAAAAAGGAACCCGTTACCTGGCCTATAACGTAACTAGGCCAGGCTTCCAGGCTAAGTTTGAGCTACACTGGCCACCCGAGCTACACTACGTTAGCTCTGGTCACGTTAAATTGACAGGGGCCTTGAACTGGCGTGGTAGCGGGTATCTCATACCATTGCAGTGGTGAGTAATAATAGATATCTCTACTCTGTGACCAACCCCTGTCTCAACAAGGGGCTTTGAGAGTACTACAATCTCCAACCATAACAATAGCCTGTTGTTAAAAAGACTACCTCGACACAAGATCAGCTAGGCAAGTGCAAGTCAAGGTTGTTCAATTCGGATTCCACCCAGAGTAGGAAGGTGCTTCTGCCACACCCCCTTGACCCTGCTATGACCCATGTTCTTACCCTAGAAGATACTTTCCATGTTCTCATAGTTTTTTAAGTGTATTTATAATACAATGGCCACAGAGATAATATCCTTGAACAATGTATTAACATATGAATATTTCTTTGTAAGTATTTGGGATATCAGAATCCATTTAGAACAAACATGTTTGGTTTGAGAGTGAGAATCCGTCGACACGTCAGTGGTTTAACGTTACCAACCTCTAAGTTGGAACATAGTGTAAACAGAGTTGGTGGCCAATCTAAGTTTGAGCCTGTGCGCCTTGGCCCTGGCGACAACAGACTGTACTAGAGTCTGAGAGTGACACTTCACAGTGCTCCCACCTGGCGGATTGCGGCGGAAGCTCTGTGTCACGTGTGTACACAGTTGTGTGATGATCTCTGATCTCTGAGTGTACTGATACGGCGAGCGTGGTGGGTGTGTGTGTGTGTGTGTGTGTGTGTGTGTGTGTGGGTGGGTGAGTATGGTGGGTGCGTGTGTGTGTAGGTGTGTGTGGTGTGTGTGTAGGTGAGTGTGGTGTGTGTGTGTGTGTGTGTGTGTAGGTGTAGGTGACTGTGGTGTGTGTGTGTGTAGGTGAGAGTGGTGGGTGTGTGTGTGTAGGTGAGTGTGGTGTGTGTGTGTGTGTAGGTGTAGGTGAGTGTGGTGTGTGTGTAGGTGAGTGTGGTGGGTGGTGTGTCTGTGTGTGTGTGTGTAGGTGAGTGTGGTGGGTGTGTGTGTGTAGGTGAGTGTGGTGGGTGTGTGTGTGTAGGTGTGTGTGGTGTGTGTGTAGGTGAGTGTGGTGGGTGTGTGTGTGTGTGTGTGTAGGTGTAGGTGACTGTGGTGTGTGTGTGTGTGTGCGGGTGTGTGTAGGTGAGTGTGGTGGGTGTGTGTAGGTGTGTGTGGTGTGTGTGTGTAGGTGTGTGTGGTGTGTGTGTAGGTGAGTGTGGTGGGTGTGTGTGTGTGTGTAGGTGAGTGTGGTGTGTGTGTGTAGGTGAGTGTGTGTGTGTGTAGGTGAGTGTGGTGGGTGTGTGTGTGTAGGTGAGTGTGGTGTGTGTGTGTAGGTGAGTGTGTGTGTGTGTAGGTGAGTGTGGTGGGTGTGTGTGTAGGTGTGTCAGGTTTACAGTGTGTGTGTGTGTGTGTCAGGTGGTGGCTCAGTCGAGGTGGGGCAGGGTCCCTGAATCACTCCAGTCAGTTACAGATAAGCTGCTGATATCAGGCGTCACTCTATCACAACTACTACATGAGTAACGCTATTCTAAAGTGAGATTCACGGTGGGATTCATGTACCTCACAGGGCTCAAAATGGACTACCAGAAACAGAATATCTGCTGGAAGAGTGAATCATTCTGCCAGCGGATCTTTTGTCATGGTAGTCTCTTTCGCAACAGTGTTTGCATCATGTATAGTGTATAATTGTGATTATCTGTACATATGTTGTGCTGATATGCTGCATGGAAACTTGTTTGTAATAACTATAACGGAATATGAATATCTGGGCATACATTGAAACCAGCCCTAGTGGCTGAGTATGGACCCAGTATAAATAAAAGTTTAAAAAACCAAAAGAACCGGCTGTTGTCGTGGTTGCAGATTGTAGTACTCTCGAAGTCCCTTGTCCATGGCTGAATATTATTCGGGTTTCACAGAATCTTTAGAGGACTTCCAAAGACCAGAATGATCCTGAAGAACCCAGTCTGTGTTGATCTGTATGCCTCTATCAATCAGAACGTTACGAGGACGTTACGTAACTGAAGCTCAACCTGTGTCCCGTTACGGACATCGTTCTGTGGTCCACAGTCATTGTTTTGTAACGACTGTCCCTACACTCTCCCCCCAGATCTTTCGCGGTGCTAGCGCTGGCCCAGTCTCTGCTCCAACCCAAAGTCTGTTCCCTGGGTATCAACTATAAGACAGGGCAGACCAGCGAATATTTCAGATTCAAAACAAGGCAACTGTCAAAAGTTATACAAGTCAAACAACTCACAGATCATGAGTATTGAAATATGGGAATTGTTAAAGGAGCTTCACAGACAATCCGGTTGTTTCATTTTCAGACTTAAACCATTTTATAATGTGAATTCACAGTTGATTAGACTGCCCCTTCAGAGGAGCACATGGCATTGTTGACAAAACAAAGCCTTGCAACACATGAGGTGCTTTCCACTGTAGAAAGTAATCCCAGAGAATGTGTCTGGTTTGAAATAAATGATATCAGAAAGAGTATTTTATTTACCATACAAATATGTTCATCTCTATTCACAAGTAGAACACAAAATATCTCCAAAAGCTCTCAGAATTTAGGATATTTCAAAAATTGGCTTAGGGGCCAGATTTGAGCCCAAACAGGCAGGTTGGGGCTGAGATACAAGTGACCGCAGGAAGTAGAGCGCAGTATTTCTGCTGGAAGAGTGTAGTATCTAGTGCACCACAGCGGTGTGCAACAGTTTATTAGGCCTTTAGAATAATTTATGTTTCTCATCACAAAGTCATGAAAAATCTTTAGATCAAAGATGGGTTTTGGAAATGTCATAAAATGGGCTTCAGACGTTCATATATAGATCCTATCTCCCACTCTCACTCTAAATTCTCAATATCTCACTCATTTTACTGTGTGAAATATAAAAATAAATGCAATTGTTTTAACAAAATTTAACAGTTGAGTTCTAGGTTTTCAAAAAAATTGCGATCTCCAGATTCTAGTTCATCACCTATAGATGTAAGACTTTGTTAACTGATCTAAGACTTTGAAAGCTCGTTAACTGTCTCCGTACATAGAAAATACCTGATCGAATCGTCAGTCAGATGAACCCCTGTCTCCGGTACAGTTCATCTTATCAACGACGGCGCACCCCTCTCATAAGATCTCACACTCTGTAAGTGGTATTCTGTATTCTCACTACGCTCTGTATGAGA
Organism: Alentia gelatinosa; assembly: GCA_950022655.1. NCBI lineage: Eukaryota > Metazoa > Annelida > Polychaeta > Phyllodocida > Polynoidae > Alentia > Alentia gelatinosa. The sequence goes on along the minus strand of OX465584.1, from coordinate 66,107,138 downwards.
ATGATTCTTAACAAACTAGGCTTAGGGCCTTCAGAATCCACTGGCCTGCCTCCCGTGCTAAAGACGCACATCAATGCAACCCAAAGATTCATATAATCTCAATGATGCCACCTAGCAGGATATACTGCCCGCTGCTGTGTGACAGTGGATTCTCAAGGCTCTAAGCCTAGTTCATTAAGAATTACTCTCCCATAGAGCACAGTGAGAACCTTGTACAGATTACAACTCAGAGTGTATGAGATCTTATGAGAGGGGTGCGATTCTGCCACCTATTTTCCAGGGCCATCTGAGTAACAAATTGCCGTACCTTCAAAAAAATGTGAAAATAATTTTTGCAAAAAATATGTACTCACAACGAATGCGAAAGGATGTAGGAAGAGGAATGGGTCACCGAAGACAGTGGAGGCTCCCTCCATGGAGTAGTTGATGAAGGTGGTGATCTGCTCCGACAACCACTTGACGGCGTCAAACCCAGGTTTGAAGCGAAGTACGAACAGGGCCATGAGGAACTGCAGCGCGAAGCCCCAGACGATCGGCCTCCAGTTAATCTGAGGGAGAAAACCACGAGAGAATATTTTATCATATACCTGTGAATGAGCTTTTATGAAATACTGCCCGCTGCTGGGCATGACGTATAATAATGTTCGGGCCCACTGTCATGCTGTGCATGAACTGTTGTTTTTATTGGTTTTCTAGTATAGTAGACCCCGCCTAACTAACACCCTGCGTAAGCAGACACCCCGCGTAAGCGTACACTTTTGCTTCAAACTGTAATTTTTCTCTCCATTAGATGTTTAATTTAACTTCATGTAAGCAGACACTCCGCGTTAGCAGACACCCCACGTAAGCACACAATTTGGCCCAGAACGGAGGGTGTCTGCTTACGCGGGGCTTCACTGCATATACTTTAACAAGGAAACATAGCTACTGAGCCCGTAGTGATGGCTGTTCTAAATCTAGGATCCAAACATATCAAGCACCAGTGGGTCTTGAGGTATTTCAGTCTCTCATGATTGGTCATGGTCAGCTGGGCATGCCTCTAGGACTCTGACACACTGGTTCCCTGCTCCTTTCTCAAAATCACAGTGGATAGCATGCAGACATTAAAGGGATAGTTTTTATGCAGTTCGCTGGAAGTCTTTCAGTGACGACTCTAACCTCTAGGTGGCATATATAGTGCGTGCAAGCCTGCTCTAAAAGAAGTTCTCACCTGGCTGGGATGCTTGGAGGTGATGAAGAGGTAGAGCACGAAGACCACAATCCCCGCCACACACTGCAGCTGTTTCACCTCGCGGATGAGCCACAGGGAGAGAGCCATGATGACTGCGATAATCAGCGCTGGTATGATGATCCTAGCGAGTGAGAAAATCAAGTCTGTATTTATATACCGATAATTAATGGGGGTTTGATGATCCTAGTGAGTGAGAAAATCAAGTCTGTATTTATATACCGATAATTAATGGGGGTTTGATGATCCTAGTGAGTGAGAAAATCAAGTCTGTATTTATATACCGATAATTAATGTGGGTTTGATGATCCTAGCGAGTGAGAAAATCAAGTCTGTATTTATATACCGATAATTAATGGGGGTTTGATGATCCTAGTGAGTGAGAAAATCAAGTCTGTATTTATATACCGATAATTAATGGGGGTTTGATGATCCTAGTGAGTGAGAAAATCAAGTCTGTATTTATATACCGATAATTAATGTGGGTTTGATGATCCTAGCGAGTGAGAAAATCAAGTCTGTAATTATATACCGATAATTAATGTGGGTTTGATGATCCTAGCGAGTGAGAAAATCAAGTCTGTATTTATATACCGAGAATTAATGTGGGTTTGATGATCCTAGTGAGTGAGAAAATCAAGTCTGTAATTATACCAATAATCAGGGCAGGTATGATGATCCTAGTGAGTGAGAAAATCAAGTCTGTAATTATATACCGAGAATTAATGTGGGTATGATGATCCTAGTGAGTGAGAAAATCAATAATTATACTTATAATCAATGCGGGTATAATGATCCTAGTGAGCGAGAAAATCAAGTCTGTAATTATACCGAGAATAAATGCAATTTTAATGATCCTAGTGAGTGACAAAATCAAGTCTGTAATTATACCGATAATTAAAGTGGGTTTGATGATTCTAGCAACTGAGAAAACCAAATCCATAATCAAATCAATGATTTATATATGGTGAAATGACCCTAGTGAGTGAGAAAATCAACTGTATAATTATACCGAAAATCAGTGCAGGTATCTTCTGATATCTAATGATCTTATTCTACATTTGTTATGCAAAACATTGGCGTCCATGTCTCTTGCTTTTTTGTTATAATCAAGTCTGTAGTTACCACATAAGTTTGAGCATGAGTAGATCTTTATAATTTTGTGAGAATTGTACGAATAGTTTACCAGGCCACTTGAGCCTAATGGAAATAGGCATATCCAAGAGTTTACTCTAGCTTTTCTGGGTAAACACAAAAGAGAAGTTGTCCAATGATAGTAACACCACTTTTAATGATCACTATGAATCTAGTCTGGTTCCCACCTATAGTGCAACCCAACCTTTCAATAAGCTTTTCCTTTTTATTATCCATCGTATACAAAGCCCCCTTTGAAAATGTATGGGGATTCAGTAAACCACAACCCATTGTATAACACCTTTCAGATACCATAACTGTGGTATACGGATTCATATCTGTGGTATACGGCCTCAAAACCATGGTATACGGGGAAAATAGCCCCTTTGTGCTGTAGAGCAAAGAAATAGTCCCTGTTGTTATACCCGTTTATATGGTAATTAATGGGTTTAATTCATACGAAAAGATGGATAATAAATGCAACAAACGATGGTTATTTGTACAGGCGGCTAGCGCTCGTGTATTACTACGCATCAACCTCTCGTGGTTTACGGACGCCTGTTCACAAAACCATCGATTATTGTCTATATAAATGATGCAAGTACAGCAGTATGGTATTTTACAGCCGCAGAGCTCAAAATAACAACTTTCAAGGAAATCTAGATGGAAATTCGTAGAAAAAAACATGCCCCCTCGCATGCAAAACATATAATAACAATTTGTTTACATTAACCGTGTTTTGCAGGAGGAAACATAACAATATTATTAAATCATTACGTTATACTCCCACGATTGCAACGAGGGAGCAAAACTTTCCGAAATGGAAATCGGGAAAAAATCGTTTAAGCATGGCTGGCATAATTACTCGTTGAATACCAGAGAAGCATTTTTTTTCTCTCGAAAATTCCGGATGCTAATACAATTTATTTCGCAAACACATTCACACGTAAATTTATTCTTTGATACATTCCAAAGAGTTTAGAAACTTTCCGATAAAACCTTAGTCTAGTGGAATAAAAAGAATGATAAAAAATAGTTCAATCGAGTCCATACCTCAGTGATGTAAGAAGTTATGAAATCCTGAATTGTGCTTTGTTCTTCTCTGATATACAGTGGACTCAGTACCACTGCTATCTGATTGACATTCAGACAATAACTTAGTATTTTTATATGTAACCTAATTCATCATAGCAGAACATGTATCACAAATCACTGATTTCTAGTTGGCTATTCCATGGTATACGGCATATAGCCTATGATCCATGGGCACCACCATGATGCCCCCCGAGTAAGTGTTCTTCACTAATGGAGGTGAAAAAGTAGGTGTTCTTCACTAATGGAGGTGCAAAAGTAGTGAGTGATAATTGGGAAATGTCACAACTTTAGCCTCGCTCACATATTCATATAAAGTGTTCCATATAGAAAATATCATGTCTTGGGTTTAATCATTATGTCATCCTGCTTTGGGATGGGTGTAGAGAGTCAAGGGAACCATGGTGAAATATTGAAAGGCAGTTGAATTTCATAAGAACAAAGAGCCAGAATACAGGTTTGTCCCCCGACCACCTAGTGACTGCTTCGTGAACTAACAATGGCTCTGTCCCCTATACCCAGGTATCCGTTTCTAGTTGGCTATTCCATGGTATAGAGCGGCTAAATACCTTCCCATAAATCCCTTGTATGAATCCCTTTTCGTCATGTTAGTAATTTATTCTTTAAAGTTAAAAGGTCAAGAGTATAAACATCCCCCATAGCCTTTGATCTGTACAAGAAAGCCGTGTAGGACTTCTTGAAATGCTTGAAAAATCTTAAAATGTTACATTAGCACATCTACTTCATTGTGGAGAATTGTAAATTCACGGTAATTCTACAGAGGTAGGACTCATACGACTACGCCCTCTATCGGCTAGTCGGTAGGTAGTTCATATAATAGCCGCAGGTAGTTCATATAATAGCCGCTTGGCGTAGTGAGACTTGAGTCATAGCCGATTTTCTATTTTTTTAATTTTTTTAAAAATTTCTTTTATTGTATCTCTCTGTACCTAACGAGAGATACAATAAAAGAAATAATAAAAAAAAGAAAATCGGCTATGACTCAAGTCTCACTACGCCAAGCGGCTATTATATGAACTACCAGCCCATCCACAGACGCCCAGGTCGGTTTTTTAACCCACCCACCCACACCGATGAACAATTTTTTCCTTTAGGGCTTTGTTTTAATCATGCCTTTATGCCCTCGGCATTATTCCACTCAGACTGCAAGTCATTAAAATTTTTCTCTGAATCAATTTTAATAATGCCAGTCCGAACTTAGTTATAATTATGAATGAAAGGAATCTGTCGGAAACTCAAATACAGCTTTTATCCTTCATACCCCATTGCCTCAGCACAGGTCAGTGCAACATATGGTCTACTTTCATAAATTAGGTCATATAATTAGGTCTTAATCTCCAAAATCCCATGTCTGACACTCTTATAGGAGGCCTTTCATCAGAACCATAATAAAGACCTGCTTCTCTGCGCTTTTGCATCCTTAATTACTTACTTATTTCATTGAGCTACACGCAGCGCGAAAGTATAAGAGAAATAAGTTTGGGAAAATAAAATTTTATTTTTGTAGTAAAATTTTATGAAGATACATTTTAATACTCATAGTACTAAGTGGAAGATTATTAAAATGGTTGGTAATTGATAAGATGATATAAGATAAGATAATTGAATTAAATTATGATAATTTAGTTGTAAAATGCTCTACAATTGAGCAAGTTAAATTGAATGAGAATGAAGGATGTGGGTGGGTGGGTAAAATATATAAATGTGGTGTGTGTATGACGAGCAGCGGTGAGAGAGTGACCGTTGCGCCGGTGTAGGTTGACTGTATATGGTGCAGTGTTTTGTTTATGTGAGTTCCGCACTGCGGAGCTCAATGACCCGCCAGAGGCCAAAAAGCCTCTGCCGCACCAATTTTGAATATTCGAAAGCTGTCCTATACCTAAATATGTGTATCTTATTATACAGGACCTATAGATAGCAGAGCCCGGGCCTAAACGCCTCTGTCTCTACATATATTTCTACACCACTTGTTTTGTTACTATTATTATTATTATTATTATTTCTACATACGTTGCTGACTTGCCTGCATGAGGGGAAAACAAAGAAAAAAGAAAAGATCATCCAACGCTGTAAACTTTGTCACTGGGGGTGCCTTGAAACCAATCGTAAGATTGAGCACCACCCAGGGTAAATAAATGTTTAAAAAAAAGAAGTTTCCATTGACTGACGAAGAGAGTGAAGATTTTTGTAGTTCTCCTAATAGCCTATTTCCATTGCCATCAGCGATCTACAGTCAGGGACCACCGACGGACCTTTACCACTGCTGAGGCAAACTGGAAAGTGTCTTTTAGGGGAATTCACAAAATCTACACTGTTTTCGTCGGCCAACGGAAACGGGCCTATAACGTGAGTCGGATGCTAAAATAAATCTGAAACTATTCAGAAACTATTCAGAAAGAGGAATGTTATAAATACCAAACGGAACCCCCTTATGTTTTTTCTATTTTGTTGATAACTAGTCCAACTGTTGTATACACCTATATTCCAACTCACAGCCAGTTACTGTTTACAAGTCTTTTAGCTTGGCAAAGGCACATTACCGATGGCACTCGAGTTGCTGGAAGATGGGAGTCTATTATCCTACCTCTAATATAAAATCCCATAGGCTTAACATTGACTTTCCGTATGCGCCCGTATGTCGCATACGGATAAAAAATCGCTCCGAGGAGCGTACAAAAAATAGACCAATCAGAGATCAGCAGCTGAAAGTAGTTCCAAGCGCCTTCAGAGCAGCAAGGAGAGCTATATGGACGACTCCAGAAAGTTTTTATCGTTTCTTTTGTTATTATCCTCACATAAAAACATTGTTCACAGGGGGTAGGATAAATTCAAAACCTTATTCGTTTTAATCTGGGCTCCCCTATGCGACTCCTGGAGTTTTGGGTCCGGATATCACTCGGCTCCGCCTCGTGATATCACTACGCCAAACTCCAGTCATCGCATACGGTAGTCCAGATTAAAACTCATCCGGTTTTACGATAGTACGCCCAGACACCACTCTAATATGAATAAAATCCTTAAAGAACTGGCCTGCTAATGAAATCCTACCATCTAGTGTGGCCGACACCTCAGCCCCTCTATTAGAATATTTGTATACTTGAAGAAGGATATATATAACAACAACTGGTTCATGAGAAAATTCTGGACCAAAATGACAATAATAATGGATTTACATAAATTATACATTAAACGCAGATAATCATCGAAGCTCAAATAAAGAAAACCACTCCATATTTGTGAACTACTTTCTGCTGGCGGATGTTGACTGAATAACCTGCAGTGGTGATGCGGTTCTTGACTTCAGAGTAAATGTAGAAGTCTGATGTAAGTTTTGCACTTCTTTCTGACATCGTTTAAGTAATTTCATTCGCAAAGGTGAATATTAAACACTATCAAAACTAGTTTTGTGAATATGATGTCATATTTTCCGACTAGTTGATATCGCTTTTGTATCACTCTGCCTCAACCACTCGTTGAAAACCATGACACATCTAGTCAGTGATTTTACAGACAGTAATCACGGTTTTGTGAACAGGCGTCCCTATCTCGTGGATCTAAATGGTATTGTTACCAAATCTATGCCAAATTAATCACTGAACACTCTCTGCAGGTTATATTTCCATAAAGGGCTGTTTCCATTGGCTGACGTAAGCGGTGTTTAATTTTTGTGTCCTCCTGATAGCCTATTTCCATTGGCCGTCACCGTTCTACAGTCAGGAACCACCAAAGGACCTTTACCACTGCTGACGGAAAATGTGAATAGGCTATGAGGAGAACACAGAGAATCTACACCGTTTTTGTAGGCCAATGGAAAAGGGCCTTGAACCATATACCCAAAATATCTATCGTTGGTTCCAACTACAGATCCGTGCCAAATAAATGGTTAAAAACCTGTTTCCATTGTTTTTTCACCGATCTGCATTCGGGACCCACAGCTAATTTTGTGTATACCAACATCATGGACCTGTTTCACTAGTTTCGTGACATGTCTGTGACACCATACAGACATTGGGGTTGTCTAGTTTCGTGACAACACAAGTAGCTGCCATTAGGAAAAGACAGACCCAAACATAAGAATTAGACAAATCTACACATCATGGACCTGTTTCACTAGTTTCGTGACAAAAGAGTTAGACAGACATGAAAATCGGCACCAACAGTGCAAGCAAGAAAGGACAAAATGAAGTCTAATGTCTAGTTCTTATGAAACCAGACACACCATCTAGACACCATCTAGACATGTCACGATACTAGTGAAAGAGGTTCCTGGTCATCAACTCAAACAATTTCCGCTGCATTCTTCAGCCAATGTAAAGGAGGTTATATGTAAACAAGCCTTTAAAGGGGAACTCAAAGAATCAATGCCATTTTTGTTGGCCAACGGAAAATGCCCTTATAGGCCTGTTTCCATTGGCGGACGAAGACGGTGTAGATATTTTAGTTTTCCTAATGGCCCATTCCTATTTGACATCAGGTTGTTAAAGGTACGTCGGTGGTTCCTGACTGTAGATCGGTGTCGGCCGATGGAAATGACCTTTTAGGAGAACTAAAATAAATCTACACCGTTTTTGTCAGCCAGTAGAAACGGGCCTTAAGCCCAATGCTCATCTACCGATTTCGGGACATTCATGTACCTTTGTCAGAGACAAACGGACGGTAATTTGTCTCACCAAAGGCATCCTAACGGAGTCGGCCGTAGTCGGTAGATGTAGTTCAGCTAGGCAAGGGTGACACAACAATTAGTAGACTGATTAGTAGACTAATACCCACCACCCTCTCTCCTCAATGTCCAGCGGTCGAGTAAAGGGTTACGTAATTTGCCTACGACAAGTCGACCGACTCCTTTACGATTTGGGAACTAATTGCTCAACCCTGAATCGGTAGATGGGCATCACCCTTTAAGTGCAGTGCACATCTAAAGCCCAATGCCCATCTACCGATTTCGGAACATTTATGTACGTTTGTCGGCGACAAACAGAGGGTAATTTGTCTCAGCCCAACCATCCTAACAGAGTCGGTAGATGTAGGACAGCTAGGCAAGGCTACCCAGCGATTAGTGAACACTCGGTTTCTTTGGGTCTTGCCCTCCTCCAATGATTAGTGGACCATACACAGATTTTATCAGTGTGCGGGTCGAGCGAGGGGTTACGTAATTTGCCTGCGACAAAGTGACGGACTCCTATACAATTTGGGAATTAATCGTTCAACCCTAAATCGGTAGATGGGCATCTGGCTTAACGATTTCAGAACATTGATGTACTTTTGTCGGCGATAAAGGTACAATTTTGGAATTAATCGTTCAACCCTGAATCGGTAGACGTGCATTGGACTTTATGGTAGATATAGACAATAGATGATGCCTTTGTGGCAGTGAGCTATGATTGATTGACACATAGTAATACACAAGCGCCAGCGAGTGAATTATGACGTTGACCTAAAGTAATTTACAGAGCCGCCTCTTCATATAGCCATCGTTTGTTGTATTCTTTTATTCATTTTTATTTTTTATTCAGGTATTATTCGTCAGTACATGTCCGCGATCTTCCATAACACCCTATGTGGTCTATATGTTGTTATCTATATCATTCTTACATATTCTGCTTCAGCCACAATTTATATATATGTATATGTTTGAACAAGTATGAAGGTGAGGTACAATGCCTCAAGAGTATAGAGTTTGAGTATGATACAATAAAAACAATGTAGTATTCATCCAGACTTAAAGCTATCTTACGACTAGTGATGAGGAAATGATAATGACGAATGGTAATAGTATCTTTTCTACAATGGCTCAGTATGTTTGGTCTAATAAATTAAAGTGATAATTTATTCAACTTTGTTGAGAGTCTTACCTCATTCGCAGTTACGTTTACAGTTTATCATCCATCTTCTCCAATGAATCAAGTAATGGCCGTTGTGGATATCAATAAGAACTCTTTTGCTCTATAACACTAAGGGACTATTTTTCCCGTATACCATGGCTTTGAGGCCGTATACCACAGATTTGAATCCATATACTACAGTTATGATATTATACAAAAAGTTGTGGTTTACTGAGTCCCCATACATTTTCAATTTTTGTAAAAAGGTTTTTAATTGTCAAATTCTGAGCAAGCCCAGTTCTTCCATTTGGCAGATGAGTATACTCCATGTACATGTAGTATGCTTTGCGCGCCCTCTAGCGCATTCCCATCACCCAACAGTGCAATAGTTATATAGAACGTCCTGACCATGCTGTACAAGTCACAGAACGAGATGCTAATTTACCGTTTGTACGAACCGAGGCGTTTACGCCGAGTTCTGTGACTTGTACAAGCATGTGACTTGTACAAGCATGGTTGGACGTTATATATTTACTATATACCCGAAATTAATTTTTTTTTAATAAATGTGTATTGCTAGGTGGTCCGTATTTTAGTGTACGGACCAGTGGTCCGTACAGTATTTTTACGTCATATGCCAAAACGGTGCGTATTTACAATATATACGGCATGGGTATATAGTAATAATCATTCAAACTCAACAAATGATAAAAAAAGAAAAAGAAATTCAATAGAAATTCAATAGATCAGCACTTTCCCTTTTATGGTACACTTGAAAGCAGCCACTGTACACAACTCTTGAATGTCTTTCTCAAGTCCATACCAGATCTTCGTCCCTCTATACATTGGTGCATAGCTTGTTGTTTTGTGAACGTGTTTACTGAAATTAATTTTCCCAGCACTTCGCGTTCGTGTTTAATGGGATCTTTGTATACAGTGAAAAATAAAGATAATAAATACACAATAATGACTGGTTTTGTGTACGAGTGGCCGTAATCTCCGGTTAGTTGACGCGTAGTAATATCCGAGCGATTAGCGAGGATATTACGTCGTCAAATACGAGGAGATTACGGTCATTCGTACACAAAACCATTCGTTATTGTATTTATTACCCACCTACAAGATCAATAAAAAATCTATTCCAATTAAAAAGTTTCTGTAAGCCATTTAGCTCGATACACCACAGCATTGTCAAGCGTGTAGACTTACACCAATAATAAAGTTCGCCATTAACTTGTGATTTTTGCTTGCAAAGTGAGTTATGACAGTAATTTCTGATGGTAAATAAGATTATCATGATTGATTTTTTAAAAATTAGCATTGAATAAACACTCAAGAAACTAATTTCGAAGTACATGAGGATTCAACCTTATTATGGACAGGACTATTTTTCCGGAATCTCCTGCAGGAGATTCTGATATGTCAGAATCTCCTGCAGGAGAATCAGACATGCCAGAATCTCCAGGTAGCTAATTCCAAGTGCCCTATACATTTCCTATGGAGACTCAGTAATTAGTGGGTAATAAAAACGCATCCACCCACCATTTTGTGCAGGGCCAGGTTCTCTCAAACGTCCTCTCAATGGGGCCGAGAATACTTCGGTAAATCCGTGCCCCGAATCTGTCCCTAATGAAGGCGTACACGATCCACGCCACCACCAGACTGGTCATAACAATCAGAGCCGTCGCCCCCTGTACCGAGTACCGTATAGCGAAGGCGAAGTACACCGTATACCCGATGAGCATCGCTACCAGAACCAGCCTCTTGATGACCCCCGAGTTGGAGCTGACAGTGTCGGCGGTCACCCTCTGGAAGCGCGTCATCAGGTTGGGCTTCTCCGGGGCAGCCCTGGAGGAGTTGGTGGTGGTGGTGGGGTCGGGCTCCAGCTGGAGGTAGGGTGAGGAGGGGTCCACCTGGATGGATTCTGAGTCCGGGGTGAGCGGGGGTTTGGACGGGAGAGCCCCGTTCTCCTGCGGTAGTTTCACGAGAGGCATCCTGCTGCTGCACCGGGGGGCTGTGGGTTTTTTTTTTTTTTTTAATATATAATTTTTTTTTTTTTTTTTTTATTTTTCTTTTTTTTTTTAATTAATTTTGTCCAATTAATTTTTTTTTTTTTTTTTTTTATAAATTATTATCTGAAGTCTCTATAGGGAGCTCCTAGGATCAGCCCCCGATGGGTGTAGGATCACTGTGTTTGGTTAATCCGTGGTTGTGTTGTTTTATCGTATTTACATTCAGGGTTCCTTGGTGTTCGTTGTTACCTCAGATACCTGTGGATAAAAGAGATCAGTATCGTGTTAGATATGGACGTGATAAGAGCAACACAAAGGTTGGAGTGGTCGATGGTGGGACTGTTATCAACAACAGTCCACTGGTCATGTCAGTCACCACTGAATACGAGTCCTCAGCATTGAGACAGTCCACAGAATCAACATTCATTACGTCCTTGGTGTTATCTCAAACCTGGTATTTGTCCCCATAGACTTAACAGTGTGAACTCGTACTCAATGCCCATGGAGTATATATACATCTATATATATATATATATATATATATATATATATATATATATATTTATCCTTCCCCTAATAAAAACCGCCATAGGCTTAACATGGGCTTTGTTTATTTCACGGGTGTGACATAAAGTGTTGTTTATGCCACTACTTTCTGATACTGAAAAAATATGGAAACGGGGTAGGATAAAATCTAGACGCCACTCGTTTGAGTTTGAGCTTATTTATGCCACTCATTTTGTTGGCTCCGAAGTGTCACTCAAACTCGTGACGTCTCTTGATAATATATATATATATATACAACATTACCATGATTTCGATCTGAGTGGCTGTATTCTCCGCGTAGTCGAGCGTAGTAATATTAGCGTCAACTATTATGTAGTGTCAACTACAAGTAGAATACGGCCACACAGATCGAAATCATAGTAATGTTGTATTTATTACTCACCTTTCGAGTTATTATCAGGAGAAAAAAAATAGTATATTATTAGAAATTCGACCTTGGCGCCGTGCATTGTTTGTATGAATTAGTTCCTACAACGCCTGTCAGGTGGCCGAAAAAGCCGCATTCTCCTAGGAGATTCCGGAGGTCCGTATTCTACACAGTAGCGATCTGTAAGTTCCAGAAGCTTAGCATGAAGACTCCGTACTAGGTGGGTAATATTATGAACAGACGTCACGAGTTTGAGTCTGAGTTTATTTATGTCACGCATTTTGTTGGCTCCATAATTTCATGAGTCAAAGACGAGTGACATTTACGAGCCAACAAAATGCGTGGCATAAATGAACTCAAACTCAAACGACTGGCATCTAGATTTTATCCTACCCCGTTTCCATATTTTTTCAGTATCAGAGAGTAGTGGCATAAACAACACTTTATGTCACAACCGTGACATAAACAAATCTCATGTTAAGCCTATGGCGTTTTTTATTAGGGGTAGGATAAATATATATATATACATATATTCTACAGTTTATCTCACCCCGGTATTTTTTCCCCATAAGCCTTACATTGGGAACTCATATCCAACACCCATTGAGCATTTACAAAAAATACTCAATGGGTGATTATGTCAAAAATGTTAGCCCATAAGTCAATGTGAGGAGTGAGATAAATTCAGAAAACTATTCATATTTACGGTCAGAGCTCGATCCCTTCTCGTTTGAATGGTTACGTAATTCACGCGGCTTTACCTTGTAAATTACCATGTTATTCAAACTCGATGGGATACGAGCTCGGACCCTTAACTTTCCTAGGTTTCCTGTATATATGGGTGGGATTTTTAAAACCTGCTAAATTGCCAAAATAAGCTTAATCAAGGTTCATGTTGTATAAACGTATCTCATCAATGTAAAAATGAAATTATTTGGTGTATCTTTTGATAATCTGTCTTACCAACATAGGGATTTGTAGAGCTCTGAGGAATATTTCCTTCAGAAAATCAACAAAAACTGTGATTTTCTAGTGATTTTCACTTTTTTCAAAATCTGGGGGATACAATCTTAAGCCAATTATATTTATCAACATGTTTAAAGCATATGTCATGAGAAGTGTAGACAATATAGTTTTGAAAATTGGTAAGAGTTTGATAAAATATTAAAATGGTCAAAGCTATCCAGGACCTTTAAATTTTCCAACAGAGAGACCTATAGAGCATGCTGTCTGATATCCCAATTTTGAGAGGATTGTACTAATGAAATATACAATGAGAAATTAATTTTCTTTTACTGTGAGATGTTGACCAAAATCCCTACTATGATACCTGAACGTTTCAACACAATGGGATTGTCCATTCTGATATTAAAACATTCTGATTCCATGATGATATTTTTCCAAAAATCGGGGTGTTGGACAACATGCCTGTTAAAAGATGTCTAGAACAAATAATAATCATAATAGAATAACAAATATCCCTGGATATGTTAAGTACTCCTACCACTCATGAATACCCAGGTTGTTTTTTTTCTAAATAAAAAAATATACTTTTTATTGTTCAAAAACTGAGCACGTGTTGTCCGACACCCTGGGGTATCGGACAACATGCTGTTTTACAAGTTATGATTTTGGGGTTGTTTTTTATCAATAATTGAGTGGTTTGCTTTGTGAAATATAGCTTATTATCATTTCATTAAAAATATAAAGGAATATAGCCTCAAATATTATTTTTCTCATAGTTCTGAGTAATTCTATTAACGTGTTGTCCGACACCCCTCGTGTTGTCCGACACCCCTGTGTTGCCCAACACCCCAAATATGGTTTAGAGCTTTTCTTTTAAATCTAATATATGGAAAAGGTATTCTGGATAAAATGTAATGTGTGTCACCATATAATATTAGTCTTTCTTAAGTTATAAGCATTTATAATATTTCTTGAAATTTCAAATATTTAGGGGGTTGGACAACATGCAGTATTATACTCAACTTCAAAAGGCTCTCAAATCTAAACTATTCATCTGAATTTGTTGGAATAATGTTTTTTCTGGAAGGTACTTAGTAGGTGACTAACATAGAATATAAAACGAAGTATTATTCTAAAAATAAATTTTGGGTGTCTGATCCCAGGATCCAAGCGGAATTTAGCAGGTTTCAAAAATCCGACCCATATATCTGAAATACTTGTTCCATTGTTTTTTCTTAAATTCATTGACCATATCTGTTTGTGCTTATCTTTATTTGTATTCATTTCTCCAGTCCTACCATGAACTCACGGAGGAAACGTAATTGTAACAATTCTGAAATTGACTCTTGTTAAACTACTGGAATATAGGAGTATTTTCATCAACATGAACAGTAATTTTGATGTATATATTAAAGTGAATATTCCTATATACCCATTATTGAACTAACTAGAGTTAAATACCGCTGCTTGGGGGTGCATTAAAAATAAGTTATGTGTCGAGATTGACGTTTTCGTCCCGCTCTCATGTTTTCGTCCCGCTCTGACGTTTTCGTCCCGCTCTGATCACGTGAAACAATACAGCAGCGGGACAAAACAAAAGCTGTTGTGGTTACACGATAAGGGTGGCCATTTGCTTCGGAAGTGTTTCAGGTAAAGAATTAAATATTTTTATCGATATTTGAAGGTATATAGGAATAGGGAAACCAAGTACCGGTAAGCAAAAGTCAAAGTTACTCGGTAAGGCTTGGAAAAATTACTGCCCGCAGCTGACGCCTTGGGCAGTAATTAGCTGCGGGCAGTAATTTTTCCAAGCCTTACCTCGTAACTTTGAACTTTTGCTCACCGGAACATAGTTTCCCTCTATTAATCATCTGAAAATATGCTGACATACAGAAATACCATTGACATGTAGTTCGTATTTGGTCTGCATTTTGCACGATTTTGTAATATCAGAATTTAGGGTTATTTTGAAGAAATCATGTATTGGCTAGATTTGATCAATAGTTATGCATCCTTATTATCAAAAGCTGTTCTTTTCAAATGTTGCTCAAAATCCCATTAAGTATTTTCGAATGACAACCTCGTGGTTGACTTTTGCTGATTTCCCGAAAACCTCCGAACTATCGCTACAATGATAAATACAGCTAGACATTATCACTTCATACGCCCCCAAATTAGAAACAAGGTACCGATCTTTCAGAAGATATATTAATTGTTCACTTTAGTGATATCACTTTTTATAAAACAGATGTACTTAGTGCAGCTTGTAATATTCAGCCGATTAATCTATGTGATAATTATGTCTATATTAGACGTACACAGCTTAAGTATCAAAGTATCTAACTAGCCTTCTTTCTTGCTGTACTCATTTCCTTTGCCCCTTTTTCTCATATTTTGTACTACTCAAGTTTTTTCTGTCCATTCATAGCATAAATTTTCTTTTATTTTTGTTGTATAGATTTCAGTTAAATTCTATCCTCAGAGTATGAGACTTAGTGTTAAATCAGACCACGGTTACGAAAGAGTAAATCGTCGGTCGGCGGAGTTTTGTTATAAAGATGACCTAAAGTGGAATTCATACGGTGGGATTCACGCACCTCACAGGGTTAAAAATCTCATGAGAGTATGTTCTGTTTAGGGGTAAGTTAAGCAATTGTATTTTTAGATGGCCATCCCATAGAAGTTAGCATGATGACATACAGTATTTTTTCATTTTCTATTAGGTGATATATGGAATTTATATTTTCCAGAGTTATTTGCAAAAATCAATAGAATTTATAAATCACTACCAGCATTTGTCTTTAAGACAACCACACGTTCATGATTTTACTGACTAGGGTAAAACTTAATTTTAACAAACTCTTACAACAAACATCCTACAACCAGAAATCTTCTAGGGTGGCATTCCTAAAACTCAGAACGATAAAGGAATTGATCTTATCGTGTTTTATTCTAAATATCTTCATTATCTAAAGAGACCCGTCTTTGTGGAGGATGATCTTATGAGACGATTAGAAAAACACTTTATTTTGATTTTTTTTTAAAAAGATCACAAGTTCCGTTTTTAAGTGGTTTCGATTCTTCATAACAGAATGTTTACCACTAAGACAGGAAAAAAGTAAACAGTA
Source organism: Alentia gelatinosa (assembly GCA_950022655.1). Lineage (NCBI taxonomy): Eukaryota > Metazoa > Annelida > Polychaeta > Phyllodocida > Polynoidae > Alentia > Alentia gelatinosa. Next base: position 66,090,801 of record OX465584.1, on the reverse strand, counting down.
ACAAGCGCTGAAGATATGATGGAATTCTGAGAACCACATTATGAAACGGACTGGCACTCCGATTGTGGATTGTCACTATCATCTGGGGTTAGTCACAATCGTAACCGCCCGGTCAGTATACGGTTCTACATTATAAAAACACCTCCCTGGTACCACGTGATACAGACATAAAGGTAAGAACTGTCCCAGGTTACAGGAAATATATGTGATAATGAGGTTTCAGGTATTTTTCTTTTTATTTATTTATTTTTTTCAGAAAAAAAGACATCACAATCACCCTATGGCGGGCGTTCTTGCTTGTACAGTCCGGAAACATATATACATAACATATTGTAGTACAAAACAGGACATACAGGACAGGCGGGACAAAACAGTGTAGCATTTAGAAGGAAACTCACAAAATGAAAATAACTTGATCCGTGCTCCATTGACTTTGACCACGGAGTCATTCACCAAGCGAGTGTGGACCAAGTTATTTTCATCGAGTGGGTTTCTGGGAGGTGTTTTACAGTAGTGACGATCGTGGATAGTGATCGTTTCCGTTGCACAGTCTAATTATCATACCTGCGTATGTATGGTACGCAGGTAAAGAGAAGCTATATCCAATTTTTGTTGTTGTCCCAATTCGAACCCCACACCCCACCAGGAATGTGGAGAACGGATTTGACACAAAGGGATTTTGTTACATCACTATATCCAAATAGGTGGTCGTTTCAACTCAACAGGTCTATGCAACACCTTGTCTATAAAACACCTCCCCATTCATCTCAACCCGAATAAACATTACTGATTAATGAAACAAATCACCAAATTATCCATTGAGTATTGAGTACACTACCTTCACGGCCGTGGAGTATGAGTTCCTAACGTTTATCTCACCCCAGATATTTTTTCTCCATAGACTTAACATTGGAAACTCGTATCTAACACCCATTAGATATTTAGGAAAAATATCCAATGGGGGATAATGTCACAAATGTTAGCCCATCAGTCAATATCAAGGGTGAGATAAATTCAGAAAGCCACTCAAGTTTAGGGTCAGAGCTCGATCCCATCTCATTTGAATCACATAGTAATTCATGCGGCTTCGCCTTGTGAATTACTACATGATTCAAACTCGATGGGATACGAGCTCAGACCCTAAACTTTCATGGGTTTTCTCTATATATAATCCAATGGAGAAAAGATACTGGGGTGAGATAAAAATGTTGAATTAAGAATATTAACTCGGACGTACCTGACCAGCCTCACGGGTGTCGTACTGCGCAGCGGTCAGTAGCTCTTATCTCCATTCTCTCCGTTATCAGCGATACCCACATCATGCCATCACGTGACCACTGGCCTCGAAGTGGACACTTCGTCAGAGATCCCCTCTGAGCGATAATAGGTGCAACCTTTGACCAGTAGCCGGCCATGCGAGGTGTCTGAACTGTGAATGGTTTCTTTGTGTTGGTGTTTAGGTGATTCGCTTTCATTGGTTCGGATATGGATGAGACACATGGGGACGACATCAGTGGACATTGTGTGGTGGGAGGGACTTAATACCTTCTCCTGATGCCTGTTTTACGGTAGATGTCTAGTGAGGCTGTTGGGGTTTGGTTGGATATTAAATGGGACAAAGTACTGTCCAGAAGCTGTTATACATATTATGGAGGGCACTAAATCACAAGAGTGTCGGCCCTCGACATTCTTGTCTTTGTGCATCAAGCTTGATTATCCCACTGCAGATTAGTCCACTACTCACTGAAAAACGGTCCACACCCCACTGTGAAGCCCTATGCCCATCTACCGATTAATGGTCGAACGATTAATTCCAAAATCGTATAGGAGTCAGTCAACTCACACTTACCATCACCGTTTGTAGGCGTAGAGACTGATGCCCATCTACCGATTTAGGGTTGAACGATTAGTTCCCAAATCGTATAGGAGTCGGTCAACTTGTCGCAGGCAAATTACATAACCCCTCGCTCGGCCGGCAGACATTGAGGAGAGAGGGTGGTGGGTATTAGTCCTAAGCAAATCAGTCTACACTTACTGAAAGATATACGGTTATGTACCCCGGCGACTTAATTTATTAATATGTTGATAAACTTTTCACCACCAATTTTGGAAGATAGAAACCATAACTTGTCAGTGACAAAAGGACGTCTGAAGGAAGTGGTTCACTAATCGGTGGCTCACCCTTGTCTAGCTGTGCTACATTTACCGACTACAGCCGACTCTGTTAGGATGCCTTGGCTGAGACAAATTACCGTACGTACATAAATGTTCCGAAATCGGTAGATGGGCATTGGCCTTATGATGTGTCTGCCTTGTCAAAGATAGTCTTTGAGGGTACAGCGTACAAGGTCATTTTCCATTGGCTGACAAAAATGGCACCGATTTATTGAGTTCCATTAAATCGGTTATTTCACCAGGACGTGCGATATATGCCGACCATGGCCGATTTGGTGACTCGCGAATCATGTGCGAATATCTGGTTGAATCACTTAAGTGGAATAACCCTCTTGAGCGATACATGCAGGGGTAAGTGAACGACCAGATCTTATCAGATTTATCCGGATTCATCAAGATGCAACAAGGTGCTACAAGACACAGCTCCAACTTGCGAGTCAAAAAAAATGGTGTTGGTGGAATTGACCCTTAAAAGTCTGTCGGTGATGCTACCGACTGCACGTCGGTATCAAACAATCGGTGAGAGTGAAGTGTCTGCCTTGTTTTCAAAGAATTTCACATGTCTATACCGACATTCAATATTCAAGCGGAAACCTTGAGTTTCACTGATGAAATAAAGCATTTTGATTCTGTCAACTGTTGACAAAGTCTGTCAGTGGTGGCCTTGTTATGTAATCCATGCCAAATTTATCTGTGAGCATTTTTCTGCATGTCTCGTTTCCATTGTCCGATCTAGCGTCGGTATACCAATCGTTCAGTGGTTACCGACTGCAGATTAATGCTGAAGAATCAGCCTATAGGCCTGTTTCCATTGGCCAAACAGCGCAGATTTTTTGAATTACCCAGAAAGTCTGTCAGTGATGCCACCGACTGTGTGTCGGTATCGAAAAATCTCTGAGCGTAGTAGATTTCACTCAGTGACCAAGCTTTCACTCAATGGTGGACCATGCCACATTGCATAAATCTAAGCAGAAAAAGTCGTGGGTCATTTCGCAAGCTGGGTCGTTTCCATTGCCCGATTTTGGGTCAGCAGTGCCAAAAGTCCGACGGTGGTCCCTGACTCTAGATCGGTGACGGGAAATCGGCCAATGGAAACGGGCCTTATCGGTGGTTCCCGACTATAGATCAATGCTTAAGAAGTATCGAAATAGGTTTTATAAATACGAGGTGCAGTTGCGTCCAGTCCCCATTCTGAGAAGCCTCAAGTCCCAACTTCATGTTCCATCTCATGGTGTGCAGTCAACCGGAACCTCCTGTAAGATCCACTCATGTGTTACTGAGTCCCAAGACGTTGTTCCCACTTCTGAGACTCAGGGAAAGTGTCCACCTTCACCACGACTGGGGCAGGTGGAGGCGGTGGGCGAGACAGAGACTCATTTAGATTTCTTATCTCAAAGTTTTTCTTGCAGTTCTTGGCTTAGTTTCTTTATCTTCCCGGAAAGATAACACTGGTCCACACTTCACTCCGTCTGGGAGCTCTAGGCAGCGTGCAACCAGACCAGGAGCAAATAGTAAGTTGGTCATTGTGAATGAGCACGCAATTATCATTATAAAAAAAGAGTATGTTGGTCATTGATGAATGAGCGTGCAGTTATTAAAAAGAGTATGTTGGTCATTGATGAATGAGCGTGCAATTATTAAAAAGAGTAGGTTGGTCATTGATGAATGAGCGTGCAGTTATCATTATAAAAAAGAGTATGTTGGTCATTGATGAATAAGCATGCAATTATAAAAAGAGTATTTCAATCATTGATTAATGAGCGTGCAATTATAGAGAGAGTATTTTTTATCATTGATGAATGAGCGTGAAATTATAAAAAGAGTTTATTTTTAGCATTGATGAATGAGCGTGCAATTATTAAAGGAGTACGTTTATCATTGATGAATTAGCGTTTAATTATTAAAAGAGTATTTTCGTCATTGATGAATGAGCATGCAATTATTAAAAGAGTATGTTTATCATTGATGAATCAGCATGCAATTAGAAAAAGCGTATTTTTAATAATCCATAAATGAGCATGCAATTAGAAAAAGAGTATTTTTTTATCATTGATGAATGAGCGTGCAACTATTATTATAAAAAGAGTATGTTTATTATTGATGAATGAGCATGCAATTATAAATGAATAACATTGGAAAGGTTTGGCTTACATTCGGTATATGGATCTGTAACCCACTTGCACCCAGTCAACTTGTCATTTCTTCAACTGCCTGAGTTTAGGATCCAAACATATCAAGCACTAGCAGCTCAATCAGGTATTATGGCCTTGAGTGATTGGTCATGCTCAGTTGGGCACGCCTTTAAATCGGCAAATCCACTAAGGCGACAGAATTCTCAAGTGAATACGTCTGCGATCAATGCGACTATGTGACTGCGCGATTGTTGCGAACGCCGTGCAAACACCAGATCCACTACTGCGCCAGTACAGAATACATGCGACTGTGCGAATCACATGCGATAATATCAAATAAATTATATATTGTCGCAAGGCATTTGCATGTCCCTGCGAATTCACATCAGCCATGCGATCATCATGTGAATTCCATGCAATGGCGTGATCCACTAAAGCGATTTTTCATGCGAATTTCATGCGACTGAGCGATGGTCTGCGATGGTCTGCGAACGTCTGCGAACGCAAATTCGCATATAAAATCGCCTTAGTGGATTTGGCGCTTAAGACACTGATGACCAGATAATCACTTGGAGTCTGAAATCACTTTTAATAGGATAGAGATCTCCATATTTAGTGGTTGTGGTTTCACTCTTGTTTTTCTGATAGGTCATTTTATACAAGATATATCCGCACATCTTTTGTCATTTGATCCATCTAGGCTTCGGTCATACAATAGAGTGAGATAAATGGCACAATCTTTGCTAAAAGATGATCGGTATCCACTTCAATGCTGGGACCTGTTTCACTAGTCTCGTGACATGTCTGTGACACCATACAGACATTGGGCTTGTCTAGTTTCGTGACAACACAAGTAGCTGCCCTTAGGAAAAGACAGAACCCAAACATAAGAATAAGACGAATCTAGACACATCATGGACCTGTTTCACTAGTTTTGTGACAAAAGTGTTAGACAGATATGAAAAGCGACACCAACAGTGCAAGCAAGAACGGACAAAACAAAGTCTAATGTCTAGTTCTTATGAAACCAGGCACACCATCTAGATGCCATCTAGAGATGTCACGAAACTAGTGAAACAGGTCCCTGGTCTATTTCCACTCACCGAATCTTCCCAGATCACAAGTCTGTGGTTCCCGACTATAGATCGATGTAGAATTATTGGCCAATGCAATCGGGCCTGAGATGGGTGTTAAAGCCCGATTCCATTGGCCCGCGAAAATGACAGAGATTTTTCGAGTTCTTCTACACTGCACGAAAACCACCATTTTATTCACATATACGCCATCGCGGAAGTGCATGTATTGGCTGAATATTGACTTGTTTTCATTTATATACGCCCAGGCTTTATATGCGTCTTGGCTGTATTTCACACCCGGCGTATATGAGAGAAAATAACCTCTGCCCACACCCCTGCCCGCCCCTTTGTGTTGGTAGAAGTACAGGTGTCCTCAGTTGGAAGCCCTCCCCCCCCCACCCCCCGCCACCTCCCCCCGCCTGCTCTCAGTGAAGCCCTGTTCACTGGACGCTTATATATACGCCCACAGATGAGGTGTATACACATTTTGAGATTAAGACGATCTTGTAGACGCAAAATACCTACTTATAGATGCCGGGCGCATTCATATGTAAAATGATGGTTTTCGTGCAGTGCTAAAAGCCCATTTCCATTGACTAATATATTGTGTCAGCAGTGGTAAAGGTCCGTCGGTGGTTCCTGGCTGTAGATCGGTGATGGCCAATGGAAATGGGCTTTCAGTCAAGGATGTGATTCTACAGCATTTTACACGTTCATTCTGAGTGATGGTCATGTTATTTGTCGTATAAAACCAGTAGTTGTTGTTCGGAATGTTGAAACATATAGAGAATTTAAATCTTTAACCAAAAAGAAGTCTTTGGCCATATTAGATAATATCACATTTGAATTGGAGTAAGCTCAAGACGATGCTGAATAATAACTCTGACTACTACTAAGTTACGCTTGGTATAACTTTTTCATTATATCTTATAAAGGAAGGTCTTTGTGTTTTCCTCCATGCACTTATTGTAATAATATATATGTACTTATTTTGGTCTGTCTCACGGATTGACAAGTTATAAAGAATGTTGTAATACAACCCACATTTTGTAAATATACACTATGTGTTACAAGGTTCGCCATTCTAATGGCATAGCCAAGAAAACCAATTGTCTATCAACTGAGGCTAGTTGCCACTTTGTTGATTCCTATATTGAATGATATATCAAATTAACATGACTGGATTGATGTACTTAGAAAGTTATGGATCAATAAAGAAAAAAGAAAGGTATATGGGAATATATGTACCGCTTTTACTAGATGTTCATACAAGTCATGATGAGTACTTCCTATAACTGTATTCCATAAACTGTAAATGGCTGACTTACCATTACTTAGCCTAACGGGGAAAGGAGAGTTATTGGAAAATATATTAAAATTAATCAACTCCTGCTGAGTTAATTACTTGCTCTCATCTCATCATTTTTTGTGCACCACATGTATAATCATATGTATAACTATATGTCATCTGGCGGTGGACTATCTCTAACTATTGGACAACCATGTATATTATATATTTCTATGTTTGACTACTTTTCTACCAGGGCCCAGATGGAAGACCGGCCCAGCCGAGTCTGGTGGTTAATTGTATTAACGTTGACCCAATAAACGCATTAAAAAAAAGAAAAAAAGTCTGGGTTATCCCGCACAACGGATTCTCCTCCATTACAACCAAATAAGCTTAAAAATATTATTTTTAAACGCATCTTCAAGATATTTGCCGGTATGTCCGTTGAAGTAGAACCCCTCTTTGATTTGAAAACTCACCTCAGTTTGATTCAGCATGTGGGAAGTGCGGATCGTTGATTCTCGTATTGTACAACGTTCACTTAGAAGTGGGAGGCGGGAACCATTCACAGATATGGCGGACCCACTTGACAAATAAAAACTGAAACAGAACTTAAATAGTCATCCCAGGGACACGTATCTATATCAATATTGACTGTGACGATAAGAGCTGTGATAGAGACAGGTGGTGCCGACTCAGCACTGTTTGACCAGGGAGCTGAGTCACAGAGAAAGAGGGAAGTAAAAAACACAGTGTCTGGACGTGAGTGATCTGTATTTTTTAAATATTTTTTTTCAAACTTTTATTTATACTGGCCGCACTCAACAATAAACATCGCTGGTTTCAATGTGCCCTCAGTCTTATCATACAAGCGTTGTTAAAAGCCCATACACACTGTACGATTTCGGAACATGTATGTTCCTTTCTCGGCGACAAAAGAACAATCATAAGCTCAGGCGAGGCCTAAAAAATGTGTCGGCCAGTGTGGCATCCCCCTACAGTAATTTGCAATTTGGAAATCCCCCCCATGGCGATGTACCTTTGTCGCCGACAAATTGCAGTCCAATGTTCCGAAATCGGGACCCATAAATTAAGGAAAGTGTTCCTTCCCGTTGTCACCGACAACGGAGTTTAAGAAATACCCCCCGTGGTTCCTACCAATTATGGCCCTTAATTAGTCGCTGGGTGAGCAGAAATGCCAATGCCACACACAGACTGAGGCCAGCTCACCGATTTAACTCCCATATACTGAGATTTATTACTTGTTCCTTTATCGGTGGTCCTAAATCGCTCACGATTTACGCAGTCCGTCGTCCAGTGTAGACAGAATTTGCTTAAGATTAACTCATGCTAATGGCTGCCATAAACGTTGTGGGAATAGTCGATGCGATGTACATATTCGCCTGAGACAAGTTAAATAACCCTGACGATTCAGGGAGTTAATCGTTGGAAACGAAATCGTTCAGTGGGTATTGGCTTTTAACCCCAATGCCCATCTGCCGATTTCGGAACATTGATGTACCTTTGTCGGCGACAAAGGAAGGGTACACTGTTTCAGACAGGGAATCCTAAAGTGGGATTCACACAGTGGGATTCACGTACCTCACAGGCCGTTTGTCTGAGACAAATCCTGCTGAGATTCGGTACTGGAACACAATCTCCTATGTGAATGACAGGCTTTCATTTTGCTGAGACAACTTTTTTCTCTTGCAATTGTCGGCGACAATCACCCCTAACAAGGAACAGAATCTCATGAGATTTTGACTTTAAACAGGTTTAAAATTCAGAGGGACATTTTTGTGAGACAAATGTACTTCACACATTCTCCCCCAATCTGTGAGTCTCAGTTGTCTCAAATAACACCTATTCACATGGGGAAGTACCCTGAGTCGGCGACTGTGTACCCTGTGTACCCTGTGTAGGGGTGTAGGGGCGAGACTATGTACCTATTAAGTCTTCCCATGTGAATTGAATCCGCCATATTACCCTGAGACTGTAGGACACCCCAATCTGTGAAACTTTTTACCCAGCTGGAAATAGTAGCCGACTGGTGCAAAGGTGTGAAGTACACCAGTCTCAGGTCCATTTGTCCCATCGTGTGAATCCCACTTAACGGAGATGGCCCTTGTTGGTAGATGTAGGGCTGCCAGGCAAGGGTCAGCCAATGAGTAGTGCAACTCCCTGCCTGAGATGTTTTTTGTTGCGGATGAGTTGTCAGTGGATGTTCCTAAATCGCTTGCCAAAAAGTTTATCAACATGTTGATAAATCCAGTCGACGACAACAGAAAATTCGAAAAACTCGCCGGTAGGGTGGCCGACCGGTAATGCAATTTGCCTGCGACAAGTTCACCAACAATTATACCATTCGTTCAACCCTGGATCTGGCGCTATAGATGGTAAGATAGTGAACTGAATGAAGTGAGTCCAAGGCTACGTTTCCGTTCCAAGCTTTATTGCATTACTAGCAATGATGGTTAGCAGCAGACTGACTAGTAAATTGAGATGCCACAAGATATGATTACTTGGTGTTTACTCAGTAGTGAAACCCAGCATATTATGAGCAGAGATGCGTTTAAAGGGGCGCTAAAGGAACTGAACCTGGCTGAAATTTTCAATGGTATATTAAGATAATTTGTTGTACAACTTGATATGTCTGAGTCTGTGTCCCCCATCAATCCACGATTCGCTGGCAATTTCTATGGCACAAAATGATACTGATATAGTCCACCCGTTTATATGACGTTTATATGAGATTCACTGTGTTTGTGTTATGTGTATATGTGTATACGTGTTCGATCTAGTTCATTTGAATATGCCAAAGTAACATGGAAGTTATATATCACCTACTCGAGAAATACTGGTAAAAAGCTGTATAAATACCATGCAATGATGGTGGTTAAATCCAAACATAGGTTATAGTTATACTCTCGTGGATTTGATGAAAACACTCTTGTATGTCTCTTGTTTTTTTAGTTTTTCTGTACGTATGTAGAGGTGTAAAACACCCAAATGTATATCTCTGTATGTTCACTATTGACGGATACATTGAAAGATCGCGGATAGCCTATCTGTGAATTGTATGTTCGTCAGAAATAAAAACTTTAAAAAAAAACATGTATAGGGGCGACCATAGTCATATAATTTAAGTTGGTGAATCAGTTCGACTGATTTAGGAAGCTAAAATATTCCAGTATTGATGATATTCTTGAGATGCAAATCTGCAGGGCTGCCTCAAATAGTAGGAAAAAGTGTAGTTTGTTGAGCTTGTACACGCTATTATTAAGCAATTTGATTATCCGTTTTCCATTATGTGACCATGTCAGTATGGCTGTAGGATTTAATTAACTATTTGTGTGTCAAATCATTCTGGGTGCCTTGTTTATTTTGTATATATATATAAATATTTATTCATTCACATCCAAGAAATAGACTTTATCCTACCCCTAATAAAAAACTCCATAGGCTAAACATTGGGTCACTGTATTCGGTCTGGAGTTTAGAAAAATGAAAAATATCACTCTAGTGTGATACACTTGCCAAATGACGTCATTTGTTAATGTAGAAGTAATTTAGACGGGCATGGTAGGATAAATTCTAAACCAAACTCGCTTGCTTGTTTATCGCACGACGGCAAGATCGCATATTACTGCGCGAGGCGAAGCCGAGAGCAGTAACACACGATCTTGCAGGAGTGCGATGAACAATAACATGACTAACTCTTGTTTGGTTTCTCCATATTATTAAGCAGTGAATCGATTTACACGAGAACCATAATAGAAAGGTGTGATTTTTAACACTTTCCCTGCAGTACCTGTCTCCCTTACAAAGCATCACACCACTCCATGGCATTTTCCAGATTAACGCCCCTCATACCACAGACAACTTAAACCCAGAGACAGCAGCGTCACAGAATCTGTCATGTGATTTGAGTAGTTTACTTTATATACTGCTAGCACGCATGATAGGCCTTTTTCCACAGGCTGGTGTCTCACCTTATCCTACCCCTAATGAAAAACGCCATAGGTTTAACATTGACTCAGTGTATTTGACGGAGCGTTGAATAAAGTGTTATTTATGCACCGAGGTGAATAAAGAAATAGACCAATCAGGGACGAGGAAACGGAAGTAGATCCAGCAGCATTGATAAAGGTGGCCATCCTCCGATGAGTGTCAACACGCTACTAACATGGATAATTACAAAGTTTTCTCTGTATATCGGTGAGATGGGGTAGGATAAATACGAAACCGACCTCGAGTTAGCCTTCTCAATGTTTATACCACTCTGGACAGGTCTGCTACTCACTATAATCGGCTAACGCCTCGTGTAGTAATACACGACCTGCCCATCGTGGCATAAACATTGACAAGGCTAATTCTCGTTTGGTTTCTACTAATTATCTGCGTGGTTACGGAATGCTTGCAGCCAAACATACCCCTGGCAACGTATGCTTTAGTATTGGACCACTGAATTTATGAAAGTAATACATTTATAATACCCATGTACATCATTCCCATAGAGATATAAGTGATTGCACTGTATTCTATGGTATTCCATCTCGAATTTGGTATGTCATACATGTATATCAACTCAATAATACATTAGATATAGCTTAGATAACACAGGTATACCCAACTTGTATACACAATAATATTGAAAGACATGGTTAGTGTGACTGAATGGAATCTGTTCAGAGATATTTTGATCAAAAATACTCACCGAATTCGAAGAATGAGGTGAGTATTTTTGATCAAAATATCGAGGAACAGATGGAATTCAGACATACTCACTATGTCTTTTTATTACTATATGCCGAAATTCAATTAAAATGCCATTTATGTACTTAAGTTATCAACCTATTTCAACCTCCGAAATAAGCAAGGCAGGTATGAATCACCGAACATTCACCTTGATGGATAGTTCACGGGTGATCCGCTTAGTGGCACCTCCGCGATGACGTCAGACCGTTGTTATGGAGAGTGATAGCGGGGGTTGTAGCAGAGATTAAAGTAAGCGCTAGCGTCATGAAAGATCTGCTGGGAGAGTGAGCGGTAGAGATACACTGTCCATGGCGGTAGTAATGACGTCATATAGTAACTTTTGCTCTGAATTCAAGTGTACAGGCGGGTCGTTTTTTCATATATTCTAAGGTGATAATGTTGTTATTGAGTATGGATTTACAATGCTTACTATTTGTTTGTTTATTCTTAGTCGGTTTCGGGTGGGTGTGGAGGGCAGGGCGATCTTACTTTGCTTATACGGACCTTATCCATACGAATCGAAGGGAATGGCCGCCATTTTTTTTTTTTTTTTTTTTTTCGATAATGTCAACAGATCACGTGGTACGGTGTGGCGTAAAAATATTTTACGCCATGGTGCGGCCGAACGGAATCTTTTCTCCTAGTGCGTAAAAGTGAGCCATTCGTGCACCGGTATATAGTAATACATTGGCAGGCCTAGCTATAATATGCTTATCTTTCTCCAAGTAAAAACCAAGATAATTATCAACTATATAGTTTAGACAGCTCAGACTCGTAGATGCAATACTTTAGTTTGTTCCAGCAATCTAATCTGTCAAAAAAACAACACTCCTGCAATCACACCCACCGTTCACACTTTAGGTGTGATTACTGTATGTCTCTATAGCCATAGACGCTGGACTCGCGGTGTTTGTCTGAGCGGCCGTGTAACTAGACAGTGGGTCGTTAGGGGACGCTGAACGACAACACCTTTATCCTACCCCTAATATAAAATCCCATAGGCTTAACATTGACTTTCCGTATGCGCCCGTATGTTGCATACGGATAAAAAATCGCTCCTAGGAGCGTACAAAAAATGGACCAATCAGAGATCAGCAGCTGAAAGTAGTTCCAAGCGCCTTCAGAGCTGCAAGGAGAGCTATATAGAGGACTTCAGAACATTTTTATCGTGTTTTTGTTATCATACTCACATAAAAATATCGTTCACAGGGGGTAGGATAAAATCAAAACCTTATTCGTTTTTATCTGGGCTCCCGTATGCGATGACTGGAGTTTTGGCTCCGGATATCACGAGGCGGAGCCGAGTGATATCACTACGCCAAACTCCAGTCATCGCATACGGGGGGCCAGATTAAAACTCATCCGGTTTTACGATAGTATTGAAACATTCGCACACCAGTATATGTTGATATAATAATTGAGGCAAAACTGGTAATTTACAACGAAACAACTTTTATTTGGTAAAATCTGATTTCCAGGAATGACGTTCAAAGTAAAGTCATCTGAAAATGTGAAGTAATATCAACAGCTGAAGAGGAGAAATTCTGACAAAGATAACAACATCTTGGAGATTGAGATGGAAGCAAATGCATAATACTTGTAAAGATGAGAGACTCTGGGAGTCTCCATTTTGTATGATCCTCATCCATCGAGTGGTCCTCTACAAGTAATACTGATTGAACTTCATTATTTACAAGTGGAGAAAGGCTTTTGATTTACAGCAGACTTCTGTGATTTAATTCACCCCGGGTAGTCTTTCCCCCGCAGACTCAACATTGGGAACTCATATTCAACACCCATGGAGTATTATAAGAAATACTCAATTGGTCATGATGTGACAGGCATTAGCTCATTAGCTAGTGAGAGGGGTGAGATAAAATCTGAACCGCACTTGAATCGTAGCCAATGGAAATATGCCATTTGTCTTTGGATGCGATGTACTCTCACTCGGTTTTTTTTTCTTTTTTTCTTTTAAATCTTTTATTTAGTCTGGTCAATGCTCAACAACATAATGTGCTGGTTTCCTTGCATGGCCAGGTCCATGTTACAATTACTTCTTTACTTGTGACATATGGGTATAGAAAGAGAAAACAGTAGAATAACAGAAGATGCAAAACAGTGAACAGGGTTTCGAGTCCGATGCTTTGCCTTGTGAGATTACTCTGCAACCAATGCTCATAGCATATGTTCAGTGGCTACTGATCTCTATACAGTTCCTTCTAAGCCTATAGCACATAGAATACCCTATATGGGGGCTGCCATCAGCTTATATCTGAATTGTCAATGTAAGGAATAACATTAAGGTCGACCCTCACTGGTGGCGCCATCTCATGAATCGCACTGAAACTCCTCAATAACCCCTAGCGGATGGTGCTGAGAAACAGGATAGGCTATGTGCCGTATTAACTGCATACTTGCAGAGGGAATAGTAAAATCTAATGCACTCTATCGCATAAAATTATCACTCAATCATGCAAAAGTAATTATCTTACCACAAAAGCAGCTGCTTCTTGAAAATGAGACAAATACTTAAACACTTAATACTTCCTGGGTTAGGAATCTCTTTGGACCTCATGGGAAATGGAATATGTATAAGGTTCTTGTCGAGTCATAAACAGATGTTATTAATCTGTGCAGAACAATAACATTACTGCCTCCTTAAGAATGTTTAACTGTGACTTCATTACAATATTCTGAGTGGGAAAATGCCATCACCTTCAGCTCCATGGGTCCTCACGAAATGTAACAAGGTGACCTTCCTCAAGGTCAAGGTCGAGAACCGTGAAGGCGATGGCTTCCCATGATGCATCACTATCATCTCTAAGACCATGGATCACCAATAAATCCCCTCATAAGAATCCAACCTAGTTCATCTACTGCTTTTAGGTCCGGCGTCCACCTACTACGATATGTCTCCGATATGGTCTACGATGCACCTCCCGATAAAAAATGAAAATCGCGTCGGAAGTTTACCTAATATCGGGGCAGTTGACCACGTTTCTGCGGTTAAACACTGATAAAAAACCCATACAATGCATGGTGGATTGGCATGTATAGACATATGTCTGTGATTTTGCACCTTACCGATATGGCACCGATTTTGACATTTTGTATCAGTGCCATATCGGGAGGTCTACGATTCTATTGTAGTAGGTGGACGCTGGGCCTTATTGTGGTAAGGATTCTTCGAAAAACTGACCTCATCAAGTTGGTCAGTTTTTACTTTGATTTTCTTTTCAAATACAATCACAATCAATACAAGTTCATGGCTCTTACTTTATGGTTGGATATTAATGTATACATTGACAAAACACAAAACAAAGAAGGCTTTCTTCCTCCCATTGTAACATCAAACACTTTCATAGTTGCAGGCTTTTCCTTCCTATTGCATCACCAGGGTAATATGGAGAAACCAAACAAGAGTTAGTCGTGTTGTTGTTTATTGCACGACGGCAAGATCACATATTACTGTGCGAGGCAAAGCCAAGAGCAGTAATATGCGATCTTGCCGGAGTGCAATGAACAATAACACGACTAACTCGAGTTTGGTTTAGAATTCATCCTACCCCGCCAATCTGAATTACTTCTACATTAACAAATGACGTCATTTGTCAAGTGTATCCCACTAGAGCAATATTTTTCATTTTTCTGAACTCCAGACCGAATACAGTGACCCAATGTTAGGCCTATGGAGTTTTTTATTAGGGGTAGGATAATGTATATATATATAGACAATACTTAAAGAATACTGGGCACTCTGAGAAGCTAATACATACACAGGTAAAATGTGGATAGTGTTCACAGAATTTGTTACTTTTGTATACAGCAATACCTCGTCTTAATACTTGACAGCCTTACAGGGACGGTTGATATCATTCTATCTACCTATGAGTTCTTTATCACAGTCAAGTTATCGCCTACAATGGCAACTCATATATTCCTTCATAAATATGTATTTTGTCGTTAGTAACACAGAACCATCTTTTGATGGTCATTGCTTCTGGAATGTGGTCATGTAGATAGAAATTGTTTCAAAGCTAGTAGACCGCCATGGGCATATTAAGAATTGGACCTATTTTAGGATCCATTGGCATGTTCTTGCGCATGCCCATGCAATACTTTGAGTCGATTGACAGACTGTTCTCCTTGACGGAAATGTCGCTCTCAAGGGTACGCTTTGTCTTGAGGAGGCGTACAAGTGCGTTCTCGGCCTGGCGAAGCTTCTCTTTCAAAAGGCGGACAGACTCGCGGATTTCAGCCACCTCTCGCTGGAGCCTGGATAAAAAGCCACAAAAACACATATCAAAAGCCATCAAAACACATTGATCAAGGAGGTTGAGAATCTGGCAAAATCTGAGATTTGTTTCTATAATTGGGAATAATCTAGAACAATGATTGTCTATTTCTATCCAAAAGACTAGGACTAGTCCCAACTACTTTCCAATGAAATCCTCTATAACCACAAGCAAAGTCCTGGGGGGTGGTAAGGTAGCTCAGTGGTTAAAGCACTGACCTAGAAAGTTCAACTTAAATTCTTTGAAGGCATATCGGATAATTTGGTTTGAATATTAAACCTATCTCATTTTCCTGAGATTTGAATATGATGATTTCCAAGTGTTTTAGAACACATATCTAACTTTAAAATTTGGGGTCACCCTGCTAGTTTTTGATTTAGAGCTCATTATTATGACAATTTTATAAAAGAATATATAGAAATTCGAAGAAGTTGCTTCCACATGGTAAAATCCATGTCAGTTTCTTTAAACTTTCACAGATTATAGTACATAAGTATAGTAATAAACATTTAGGTTTTTAAAACCACTTTCCTTGTGTTTGAAAGAATTGAGGAAAAACATATTTTTCAGTACACTTCCTATGTTTATCAAGCAAAGCTACATTAGCCTGCGTAAATTGTCCTATATGCTTTTAACCATTTCCCTGACACTTCTAGCAGTGGTAGACCTCCTCCTACTACAAAGGGCCAGAGCTTCTCATTACATGTCTGTGTGGTGTCAGAAGTAAATGAACTCTCAGCATAGCAAATATATATGCGTACGATTTCTATTTTTTCCCACAGTTTTGTTAAACATTATTATCTAATTGTACATATGTTTTCAGAAATAATGCAGATAATTATTGAAAGAATTACAAGTTTAACATGTCGTTCTGGGTATGATCGAGGAGTGTTGCAGCAGCATAGACCAAATGACAAAATAAACTTAACTAATGCAGAAAATACTTGCTATGGTGTCTCCTTCAGACCTGATTGCTTCAGTTGCTGATATTCAAGTACTCATATCAAATATCATCTTAGTACCTTAGATATATGTAAAAAAAACAGAAAGATAAACCCGAAGGTACTTTTACCAAATAGTGCTACCTTAAAATAAACAAAACATATCAGTATTTTCAAAATTCAGGCAGGTACTCACCCCTTCATGACGGGGTCATTGCAAAGCTCCACGTTGATTCTCTGTGTCCTCTCCTCAAGCCGGGTCTGAGCTACCTTCATCGGTGCCTCCTTATCGTGGATGGCCTTCCTGAGTAGCTCGATGGTGCGCTCTGTGTCATGGATCTCATTGTTAGTCTGAAAATATAACAATCCCGTTGATTATTAACCTTTTTTCATTCACCGAGATTGTAACATTTTAAAGAAATAGAGAAATATTGATAAACTAAACTGTAGTAACATTATATTGAGCAATGCTCTGAAAAGTAAAACCTGAATCTGTATTGTGAAAATAAGAGAAAACGTGGTTACTGAGTCCGAAGGGATGGCCGTTCAGGGTCTTTTGATGCCATAGATACGTCCTGTTGCCGCAGGCTGAGGGACGTATTTATGGCATCAAAAGGCCGAGAATGGCATCTATTCGGGCTCAGTCACTACGTTTTCTTATTATTACATACCTAGATATTAAAAGAAACGCAATTTTATATACTTATTTTATGTACCAACTGACCCGATAGGTACAGTGCGCCCAAATATTTAATACGGGCGGAGTGCGCCCAAACATTATTTATACTGCACCCGTAGCAGCGGGTAGTATTTCATAGACGTTCGGCTATAGGTATGTAATAATACATATTACTTTACACCTATGGCCGAACATGTATGAAATACTGCCCGCTGCTAGGGGTGTAGTATGAATAATGTTCGCGCCCGCCATGACAGCGGGCCGTAGTGAATTGCAGTAGTCTTTGTGGTCTTTGTAAAGTTAATAAAAGGGCGTTTTAAATGATTCGGAGGTGTATAGTAATAAGAAAACGTAGTGACTGAGCCTGTACGGTGTCCGTTCTTGGTCATTTGATGAAAAAATATGGCCCTCCCACCTGCGGTGTCGGGCCGTATTTTCATCATCAAATAACCTCGAACGGCCATCCGTACGGGCTCAGTAACCACGTTTTCTCATAGTACTCAGTGATAGAAAAATAAATTGTCTCTTTATTTCTTTTACCAGTATTACCTGTATATGTATAGATATGGACTTGCATATCAGAGAGAATAATATAAGGCTTAAAAATCAAAACCCATGTCATATTCCTGATTATGAAATATGATTTTTAGGTATCATAGAACACATATCTAACTTGAAAATCAGGGATCACCATGCTACCTTTTTATTTAGAGACGTCGTGATAATTTTGTACTAGAATATATGGAAATTCTAAGAGTTTGCTTTTTACTTAGTAAAACTTATGTCATTTTTCTTCAAACTTTCACCGATTAAAGTAGATGCAAAGAATTGAAGAAAACAATATTTTTCAGTACATTTCCAATAGAAATCAAGCAAATGTAAATTAACATCTGACACCTATTAAAATTAGATAAACCACACAAAATATTAAATTTACTCATTTAGAATTAGAATAAATCCCAAGAACCGAGTTTTGGCTGATAGATGATAACATTTAAAAATCACCAGATGGCGCCTGTGTTAATTTTCCGATATTCCTCTAAAGGTTTTCTATTTTTTTTTTTTTTTTTTTCTATTTTTATGAGGGAATATTGTGTGTTCACAATCACCGAATTCGGCTATATAGCCATTCTTCCACTGGGGCCCTTTCCCCTACTCATTCTAATGGCGGGTGTTAAACCGAATGGGCAGTGGGTACCATTTTTGTGTAAGTCTTTGGTATGACCCGACTGGGGTTTGAACCCACAACCTCCCATGCTCGAGGTGAACACCCCTACCACTTAGCCACCGAGCTTGGTTTTTCTAAGACAATGTGATTTTCTGTGAGATATTCTTACCCTCTGGAGATGGCCCTGGAGCTTGCACTTGGCATCGTTCCCTTGCTGGATGCGCGCGTTGAAGGAGTTGTTTACGGAGTTGAACTGGCTCCACATCTCATTAGCGCATGCGCGGAGAAGAGCATCAATCTGGCCTCGGAGCTTCTCGGACAACTCTCGCTCCTTCTGAGATCTCGCGATATTCTCCTGGGTGTAGTTCACCCATGTCATGGGAACTGTGATCCTGCATCAACAAGAAGTTTCTCTATATTACTCTAATCTTTGTTATACATCTGTTTATATTCAAAACCTAAGCATCCAATCCAAACTATCTTTAGGAATGTATGGTCAAATAATTTAGCATAAAATGTTTTTTTTATCTTTATGTATAATTACATAAAGGTTTATGAAAAGAAAAGCTAATGTAAAATTTGTCAGACTCCATGTGAAGAACAAGAAAGACTTGTAAATATTTTGGGTTTGATAGCCCTTGATGTGGCATGCTGAAGCCTGCACCTCCCCGATACTATGGAGAAACCAAACAAGAGTTAGTCTGTCGTTGTTTATCGCACGACGGCAAGATCGTTTATTACAGCATGAGGCAAAGCCGAGAGCAGTAATACTCGATCTTGTCTGAGTGCGATCAACAATAACACAACTAACTCGAGTTTGGTTTAGAATTTATCCTACCCCGCCCATCTAAATTACTTCTACATTAACAGATGACGTCATTTGTCAAGTGTATCTCACTAGACCGATATTTGTCATTTTTCTGAACTCCAGACCGAATACAGTCACCCAATGTTAAGCCTATGGAGTTTTTTGATTAGGGGTAGGATAATATCAAGAGACAACACCAGTGGGAGTCTGAGTTTATTTATGCCACGAGTCGAAGATGAGTGACATTACGGACCCAACAAAATGAGTGGCATAGATAAGCTCAAACTCAAACGAGTGGCGTCTAGATTTTATCCTACCCCGTTTCCATATTTTTTCAGTATCAGAAAGTAGTGGCATAAACAACACTTTATGTCACACCCGTGACATAAACAAATCCCATGTTAAGCCAATGGCATTGTTTATTAGGGTAGGATAAAGGGCACATAGCTGTGGTACCATGTTAGAAGCCATCTTGTCCTTTGCGGCTATCCAAAACACCAGGTGGCAGGACCAGGTATCAATGATTTTTATCAGAAATATTTTTGGGGCTTCAGTAGGACTGTGTATTTTGGTTGTGCCTTAATGTTAAAGATTATAGAAGCTCAATGTCAAAGTGTCCATGGCTGACACCTTGAACGAAACTGTGATAACAGTTCATCGTCTATTTTCTTTGCTCTATAGCACAAAGGGACTATTTTTCCTGTATACCATGGCTTTATAGCTTTGAGGCAGTATACCGCAGATTTTAATCTGTATACCACCGTTATGGTATCTGACAGGTTGTATACAATGGGTATTGGTTTACTCTCTGTCTTGGGTAACGGCGTTAGAAAAAAAAAAAATTTCTAACGCCGTTACCCAAGACAGAGAGGGCGAACGAAAGAAATTACCAAAAAGTGGTTTACTGAGTCCCCATACATTTTCAATGGGGTCTTTGTATACGATGAATAATAAATAATGGGTCGTGGTTTATGAAGTCCCCATACATTTTTAATGGGGTCTTTGTTTATGATGGATGATAAATAATGGGTCGAGGTTTTCAATGGGGTCTGTTCATACGATGGATAATAAACAATGGGTCGTGGTTTTCAATGAGGTCCTTCTTTATGATGGATAATGAATAATGGGTCATGGTTTTCAATGAAGTCTTTCTTTATGATAGATAATAAATAATGGGTCGTGGTTTCCGATGGGGTCTTTGTTTATGTTGAATATCAAATAATGGGTCGTGGTTTACAATGGGTTCTTTGTTTATGATGGATATTAAATAATGGGTCGTGGTTTTTAATGGGGTCTTTGTTTATGATGGATAATAAATAATGGGTCGTGGTTTTCAACGGGGTCTGTTTATACGATTGATAATAAACAATGGGTCATGGTTTTCAATGGGGTCTTTGTTTATGATGGATAGTAAATAATGAGTCGTGGTTTTCAATGGGGTCTTTGTTTATGATGGATATTAAACAATGGGTCGTGGTTTTCAATAAGGTCTTTGTTTATGATGGATGATAACCAATGGGTCGTGGTTTTCACTGGGGTCTTTGTTTATGATGGATATTAATGGGTCGTGGTTTTCAATGGGGTCTTTGTTTATGATGGATAATAAACAATGGGTCGTGGTTTTCAATGGGGTCTTTGTTTATGATGGATAATAAACAATGGGTCGTGGTTTTCAATGGGGTCTTTGTATGATAAAAGAGGAGGCCTCACGTGTTGTCGATGCTCTCGATGCCCGGCTGGAAGCCCAGGCCGTTGGAGGAGTTCCTCAGCTGCTGCATGCGGTCATCAAGGTGTTGCGCATGGTGCTTGTCCTTAGAGTCGCGTTCACAGGCGTGTTGGGCCGCGCGGTCCATTCTGAAAGACCACGTGGTATTAACATTATTATTATTATCGTAAAACTGGATGAGTTTTAATCTTGGCCACTGTATGCCACAACTGGAGTTAGGCATAGTGACTTCATGAGGCGAAGCCGAGTGAAGTCCGGAGCCAAAACTCCAGGAGTGGCATGCAGTGGCCAAGATTAAAACGAATTAGGTTTTAATTTTATCCTACCCAAACTCCTCGATTTTGGAAAATTACGTGGTAATAATTCTGTATGCCACTAGTGGCATATAAAACTCTGTATGCCAGTCAGCGTGGCATACGGAAACTCAATGTTCAGCCTATGGGATTTTATATTAGGGATAGGATGAATATAAAACCTGCATGGAACTAACAAGCATATATCAGGGGCGTGCCCAGATCTCTGAGGATTTGCAGGGGTCCAGTTAAGGAGCCCTCAAAGCGGGTAAAGGGCCAAAGCTTGACTTGGATTTTATAGATCATCAAAGCTGTATCTGGGACACTGTTTTTTTTTGTTTTTTGTTTTTTTGTTTTTTATTTAGGCGTACTGTAAAAGGGTACATATAATTGACCTCTGCAGGGCAGATTTTCAGGCCAATTCTCTCGTGACAATTTACATCCAAGTACACAGAATTATCATCCTGTTTCATGGGGATCTTGCCAGGGATACAGCAGGGTCTGTCGAAATTATAGACTGCAAAGCTGAGGCGAACATGAGGAGTTCAGATAATTATCATGGATTATCGTATCTTTCGTCTCTAAACATTCCTAAGACTAAAGGATTCTGAGAATATGAAATAGTTGTGTCCTATGTCCTAGGCTACAATTGCCTTTGGACACGCCCCTGGGTTGGTTTGTTAAAGTCCTAATTTTAATTGGTTACTGTTGCAACACGTGGCCAATGTTTTAGTGTTTCATCGCATGTTGTACGGCTCCCACAAGGGTCGAGAATACCTCAGTGCTGGCAGCTGGTGGCCGAAGAGGGAACCTTCCACTCAATGTTGTGCACCCTGCCATCTAGTCTCTGCTGGTTCGAATATACGCCTCTGACCCAGAGGAGGTGTGAAGCGCAGCGCCCCCTATAGGGACTTGGTTCATATATACGATGGCGGCTGCCTCACAGTGCCACTTTCAAACATGCCAGCAAGAGGGAAGGAGCTCTGAGAAGAGCCCACACCAAAACATGCAAAATGCAAATAGCTCTTGTGTAATATATAATAGGCCGATTTCGATAAACAAAACATTGTTAGATACCTAAGACATGGACCTATTTAGTGATACACATATCATATACCGGTGCTATGGTTAAGGTTTTCTGTCGTAGGTTGAACATTGGAATTTATGAGAAATAAGGCTGTATTCCACAACACATAAAACCATAAAAAGTGGAGCTCTATTGAGCTCGATTGTGGTTTGGAATAAATTAGATGCCACTCTATCAAGATCTGAAAAGATTTTTGATAGAGCTCTAACAGATTGTATGTAGTAGCTGTTCTTAATTAGCCCATTTTTGCAATATTTTCGTATAGGAATCTGCATCAGCTGTCATTTAAGTCCATGTTGATTTACATATTTTCTAAATAATGACACTCCTAAAACAAGCATTAGAGCAATACAAAAAGTAATATGGACCTTTTGGTGGCGAATCCTCATCTAGAAACACTCTAAAACGTCTGTATAATTGATTCTGTGTGAGTTACATAGCAGCCTGTCAGAGCATTCGTGGTGTTTTGTTTTGGTTCTGAATTATCGCTCCAAACAATAGGGGGCGCTGCGCTTCTCACCTCCTCTGCCTCTGACCCTACTCAGAGGAGATGTGGAGCGCAGCGCCCCCTATACAGAGCCGACTCATATATGCCGTAGCGGCAGGCTTCGAGCGCCACTTTCAAACATGACAGCAGAGGGGAAGGAGCTCTGGACAATGCACTGTGTCTGGCTATATCAAGCCCTAGCCTATGAGAAATAAGGCTGTATTCCACAACACAGAACAGGCATAAAACGTGGAGCTCTATTGAGCTCTATTGTGGTTTGGAATACATTAGATGCCACTCTATCAATATCTGAAAAGATTTTTTATAGAGCTCTAACAGTTTGTATGTAGTAGCTGTTACTATTTAGCCTATTTTTGCTATATTTGTGCATAGGAATCTGCATCAGCTGTTATTTGCGTCCATGCCAAAACGATAGGGGGCGCTGTGCTTCACACTTCCTCTTGGCCCTACTCCTCCATCTATATAGTTTGGCAACAACCCCTGTCTACGACATAGGGGTTGGTCGTGTTAATTACCACATTGTGCGCCAACATACTTTTGTTCTATGTAGGCTCAAAAAGCAGAAATTATTTTATACCTAATTAGTAGAATTCATAGCTTAACAATTTGATAGTTAAGTCTAGCTTTATGGTGATTTTATTCCAGAAAGTACACACAAAAGGAAATAACAAAAATGGTAAATGTTATGACCAAGCAGTACAGAAGTCTGGTAGGAGAATAACAAACAGGGCCCTCTATACTGGGTCAAGGCAGCCACGGATTTAACCCGACCAGATCTAACATAGTGTAGCTCTGGCGGCCAGTGTATCATCTATATTACTTAATTGTCGTTGTCCTAGTTAAGTTTTTTTTATCGGGGAGTTTATCATTATCATTACAGATATTATCAAGAGACGTCACGAGTTTGAGTCTGAGTTTATTTATGCCACGCATTTTGTTGGCTCAATAATTTCACGAGTCGAAGACGAGTGACATTACGGAGCCAACAAAATAAGTGGCATGAATAAGCTCAAACTCAAACGAGTGGCGTCTAGATTTTATCCTACCCCGTTCTCATATCTTTTTAGTATCAGAAAGTAGTGGCATAAACAACACTTTATGTCACTACCCATGACATAAACAAATCCCATGTTAAGCCTATGGCGTTTTTTATTAGGGGCAGGATAATTGTAGATACTGAACCCATACTCAAGTGGTACTCACTTTAACTGGATGTGGGCTTTGTCGATGACCTTCTTCATCTTATCCTGGCAGCGCTTGATGATGTCAACCTCCTGTGGGTTAGAGACACTTCCATTATGTGTTATTCATGTCACCTCTACAAGGGCTTAACATAGGAAACTCCTACCCAATGCTCTATTGATGATGGGGTAGAGACATTTCATTATGTGTTATTTAAGTAACTTTTTACTTATGTTATTCATTTATTCTTACCTCTACAAGGGTTTAACATAGGAATCTCCTACCCAATGCTCTATTGATGATTTGGTAGAGACATTTCATTATGTGTTATTTAGGTAATTTTTTACTTATGTTATTTATTTATTATCAACTATACAGGGACTTAACATAGGAAACTCCTACCCAATGCTCTATTGATGATGGGTTAGAGACACTTTCATTATGTGTTTTTTATGTCACCTATACAAGGACTTAACATAGGAAACTCTACCAAACGTTATTTTAAAAGAGTAGCGTAAAAAACTATGACATTCTCGTATTTTCAATATATTTTGATAAACAATCATTATAATTTAAGGGTGAGATATAACCTGAAACTAATTGTAGCAATAGAATAAAACCTGATGGTAAATAACATTCAAGATGTAGACGGGAAATCAAAATTGGTATATTCATTTGCATACTTACGCGAGACAGGTTACGCTCAACATCATCATGAACCTGGTCGATTCCCTGCCTCTTCTCTCGCTGCAGGAGGCACTCCTCAGCAATAGCGAGAGGTCCACGCGTATCGTGGTAAGCCTTCTCCAGGACACGCTTGTGCTCCTGTTGTAAATAAGGATTCCGTTATAATTGTTTCGGTGGTTTATATCAAATGAAATGTTTATCAAATTATCATTATTTCTCATTAGACTATTTAAAATGTATACAAAATCTAGGACTTTTAGAAAAGCTAATTTAAAATGTATTCAAAATCGAGGACATTTTGTTGATCTCTGAAATTTTCATGATAAATTCGCAAATGACATGGTTGAATTTAACCAATCATAGATACCCTTGTGGTGTTTTACTTTAAATCTTAATTAACACAAGTATGAGAAAAATAATGGCATCAATAAAACCAGCACCCGTGAGTTAGTCAGAAAAATGTTTGTTATTGTAACCGATCGATGTTACAGGTTTATGCCAAACAGTCCTCAACTAAGGCAAAACTTTGATTACTTACGGCATACGATTTCAAAACTCCCCACACTCAACAAATTGCATTTATTCATAAACTATTAGCATTTATTTAGTGCGCCATTGTTGAATCGTATTGGTACAACGTGGTACGAAAGATCTGCCTTGAAGACATTTATAATCCTATCTGTTCTTTTCTTTTTATTCTGACATAGTCATTTGCTATTGCCACTATCTTTGAATTTATCTTAATAATTGGGCAATTTGTCTTGAAATTAAAACCCATGTCAATTTCCTGAGAATTAAAAATGATGATCTCCAAGTGTTGTAGAAGACATATCTAACTTAAAGATTTTGGATTACCGTGCTTGTTTTTGATTTAGAGATTGATATCATGATTATATTACAGAAGAATATATAGAAATTCTCAAAAGTTGATTTCCACTTAGTAAAACCCATGTCATTTCCTCGAAACTTTGACATAATATACTAAATGTGTATTACTACATTTTTAGATTTTGAAAAGTCATAGTCACCAACCTTGATTTTGAGAGAGTTTATATATACTATATTTGTCAGTATATTTCCTATGTAAATCAGTCAATTGTAAATTGGTCTAATTTACCTATTGGCTTATGTTAAACTCGATAATATGTAATAAATCACTCATTTATTATTAGAATAACAAGGGAGAGGAACTGGTTTGTATTTAGTAGAGACCGAACGAGAGTTAGACTTGACAATGTTTATGCCACGATGGGCAGGTTGTGTATTACTACACGAGGCGTAGCTGAGTGTAGTGAGGAACAGACCTGACCAGAGTGGCATAGACACTGACAAGTCTAACTCGAGTTCCGTTTCGTATTTATCCTACCCCATCTATGCTTTTGTATTACTAAAAGATAAATAATGACTCAACGACCAACAGAACTTTTTTCATAGTAGCTGACATCCTGCTCTCTGATTGGTCAATTATGTTATTACTCTAGTGACATAAAAAACACTTTATGTCACGGCCTGCCACATAAAATTTGCCTATGTTAAGTCTATGGCGGTTTTTATTAGGCGTAGGATAATGATCTTTTCTGTTTTTTTGTTTTAACTTATTCATTCCCTTTTGCCACTGACTTTGAATTTATCTTAAGTAATCACTTACTGGTGATGAATGTAGATACTAATAAAGTGATATTTACGATATTTAATGTATAATTTAGTATATATACCGTAAGATTATCCATCTCCACATCCATCTCTCTCATTTCGTTAACTAACTCTTCCTTCCAGAAGAATATGTCTTGAGTTCGCTCACCTGCACGACCACGAGGAAGAGGAAGAGGGGAGGAGGTGAGAACGGAAGGAGTCGACTAGAACTTAGTCATCTAAACAGTTTACACAGCCGCCTGTCCACATAACCACCGTTTCTTGCATTTATTATCCATCTTTTCAGATAAATTAAACCCAGTAGTTGCCATATTTAAGAGTATAACAATAGGACCTATTTCTTTGCTCTATAGCACAAATGGACTATTTTTCCGTATACCATGGCTTTGAGGCCGTATACCACAGATTTTAATCTGTATATTACAGTTATGGTATCTGACAAGTTTTATATAATGGGTCGTGTTTTACTGAGTCCCCATACATTTTTAATGGGGACTTTGTATACGATGGATAATAAAGGTAAAGTTCACTAGTCTGCAGATGGTTGACGGGGGAACGTGGGAGCAACCCTCTCATAAGATCTCACATTCTCTAAGTCGTATTCTGTACACTCACTACACTCTATGGAGAAGAATTCTTAACGAACTAGGCTTAGAGCCTTGAGAATCCACTGGCCTGCCTCCCGTGCTAAAGACCCACATCAATCCAACTCTAAGATTCCTATAATCTCATTGATGCCACCTAGCGGGAATACTGTGTCCCAGTGGATTATCAAGGCTCTAAGCTCAGTTCTTAAGAATTCTTCTCCCATAGAGCGCAGTGAGAACCTTGTACAGAACACCACTTAGAGAGTGTGAGATCTTATGAGAGGGGTGCGCGGGAGTTAGGGTCAGTCAGTGAAGGATCCTCTGGGTTACCTACAGGAAAAAGGATGAGTTAGTTCATACGACACCAAACTACACAAATATTATACGGAAACTGGCTTACTATCTTTGTACGTAAAAAATATGCATTGAAATTATTGATCACATACATCCCGATGCCAGAGGCAGAGGGATATTTTTTATCAATAATTTTACCAAGTATTTTGACGTACAAAGATAGTAAGCCAGTTCTCGTATTATTATATTCCTAAAAATGGCGATATTTTATCTAGTCACGTGATCACATACCCCGTACGGCACAGTGTGCCGTACAGGTATAAATACGCCATGGGTAGGAGCGGGCAGTAAACGCACTTGATACAGCCACAGGTATATAATGTTGAGCTACAGGAGTAAGGATCGGTTAGGTTATACCACGCCAAACTATACACCTACAGGAGAAAGGATAAGTTATTCAACACTAAAGAACACCAAACGACACAGGTATTAATGTTGCATCCACACTGACAAGACACTATATTAAGATAAATTCTATGGGGGATTAGAATTGTCCTTGTCTAGGCTGTATGCTGTATCATTGCTGAGGGGAGATGAGTTTTGTTATTTTACGGGGGTTTAGAAAGCCAAATGTATGACTCGTCATATGGGGTGGGAACATGAGATCTGAAATTCTATGGGGCTTTAGAAAGGCAGCAGTATGACTTGTTATATGGGGCAGAGACATCAGATTTGAAATTCTATGGCAGTTTAGAAAGGTGCCCACATAACATGGGCAGGGGACATGAAATTTGCTATTTTATGGGGGTTTAAAAATGCACTCATATCACTTGTCATATGGGGTGGGAGCATGTGATTTCATATTATGCAAGGGTTTGGAATTGCACTCATACGACTCATTGTAGGGGCAGGGGACATGAGATTTTCTATTTGATGGGGGTTTGAAATGAACTCGTATGACTTGTTTTACGTGGTGGGGGGGGGGGCACAATATTTGATATTCTATGTGGTTTTAGAAAGGCACACGTATGATTTGTTGTATGGGCAGGGATATGAGATTTGGTATTTTACGGGGGTTAAGAAATGCACTCATATGACTCAATGTATGGGTTGGGGAAATGAGATTTTAGGGGGGTTTAGAAAGGCAATCGTATGACTTGTCATATGGGGCAACGATATGAAATTTGGTATTTTACAGGGGTTTAGAGAGTCACTTGTATGACTTGTCATATGGGGCGGGGATATGAAATTTGCTATTTCATGGGTGTTTAGAGAGTCACTTGTATGACTTGTCATATGGGGTGTGGACATGAGATATGGTATTCTACGTGTGTTTAGAGAGTCACTCGTATGACTTGTCATATGGGGCGGGGATATGAAATATGGTATTTTAAGGGTGTTTAGAGAGTCACTTGTATGACTTGTCATATGGGGCGGGGAGATGAGATATGGTATTTTACGGGTGTTTAGTAAGACACTCGTATGACTTGTCATATGGGGCGGGGAGATGAGATATGGTATTTTACGGGTGTTTAGTAAGACACTCGTATGACTTGTCATATGGGGCGGGGAGATGAGATATGGTATTTTACGGGTGTTTAGTAAGACACTCGTATGACTTGTCATATGGGGCGGGGAGATGAGATATGGTATTTTACGGGTGTTTAGTAAGACACTCGTATGATGGGCGGGCACCTTGAGGTTTTCGATCTCATTCTCCATGGCCAGGATCTCTGTATTCAGCTCCTTCTTCCAAAAAGTCACATCGTAGACACGCTCCCCTAGAAATCACCCCCATAGTTAGCCCTGTTCTCACTCAGAATACTCACATATCAATCAAACATAAAAGCCAATATGACAAAAAGCCAACAAAAATATCTGAAAATAAACATCATAAATTGTGAGGTTTACAATGATAACAACAGTAATATCTTGATATATCTAGTCATATAACATTTTCATTGCACATAATTCCAATCAGTGAGAAATTATTACATCACAATATATTTAGCTTCATGATTTTCTGCACAAAAGGTAGTACATGCCTATTATTGTCATAGCAATGTTAGATTTATGTGTTTGATTAACAAAATATGCATATTGATGCTTTGGCCACAAATTGTTTATCGAAGACCTCAAATTTGAAGACAGGACAGTAATATTCATACAGAACAAATGCAGGCTATCCAAATTTATTTAACGGATTTACATTTAAGAGTATTTATCAGAACAAGTTGATCAAACTGAGATAGATACCCAGTCGCCGTGTGTTGGAGTGCTGCCTGTTACGGGTCTTGGTGTCTGTAGCCTTGATGGCCTGCCAGGCATCAGACCTCAGACGCTCGGCCATGGTTCGCTCGCGCTCCGAGAGGCTGAAGTTGGCGCGGTTAGACTGCTCCCAATCACCAGTTGAATACCGAGAGTACAAAGCATTCCTGACAAATAAAAATAGGTGGTTGTCACAAACAGCAGTAGGAAATTGAA
Organism: Alentia gelatinosa; assembly: GCA_950022655.1. Classification (NCBI taxonomy): domain Eukaryota; kingdom Metazoa; phylum Annelida; class Polychaeta; order Phyllodocida; family Polynoidae; genus Alentia; species Alentia gelatinosa. The sequence goes on along the minus strand of OX465584.1, from coordinate 66,060,980 downwards.
AACAGATATTAAAGGAAAACTGATTTAGGGTGTCAGAATTTTGGAGTTTCAAGGGGAGGGTTCTACAAATTACATACTGAGGCCTTGGCTGAGGTTTGTTATTTCTGGAGGTGTTTTTTTAAAATCCCAAAACCTTACACACATGAGCAGTTCCACTTTTAATGATAACTACAATTATTCATATTTTCACCTGCAATATTGCAACTTGGCAGCCATGTTTATATTCACTACCATGTAGCATAATCAGCTATCAGGCAGCGAATCATATTGCTGCATTAAAGTCACATGATCCCGGTTAGATCACTCCCAAAGTACAGTACCTTGACACACATGTGCCAAGTAAAGCCGGGGAGGCTAATCTAGATACCGGAGTACTGGACTCACCTAACCACCGAGAGGGTTCAGAGAACCTAGCAAACGAGGATCCAAGGATTCACTCTTCTCAGAGAGAACGCACAAGAATGCCTGCCGACCCATTGCAACCCCAGTGTATATTTACACAGCGTTACGTAATCCCCGGGTTCCCCAAGACACTTGTGTGTGCAGGTTCGCCCGGAATCACTACATAGCAGGGGCTGACATCCCGCGCCCTCTTTCGAAGAGCGAAAGAACCATTGCTAGACTAACCTGACCCCTACAAGATTATATTGTCACTCAAGTTCATCTGGTAAATAAGGAAAATAGGAAAATAACTCAAAATAGCATAGTCGGTACCCTCTCTACAATCTACATAGCTCACAATAAAATTAAAAATTATTTAAAAAATTATTATTAAAAATTTACTATAAAAAATTGATTCTGGGCTCACCTAGCAGAGTTGAAGTAGTGCTTGGCGTTGCCCATGGAGCGGCCCATGTGGTTGGAGACGTTGTGGTCGGCGATGCTCGGCATCATTTTACACATGTCGGGAGAGAGCGGCGTCACACTGCGGCTGCGCAGACCAGGCGACCCCCTGTAGTACGCCATGTTGGAAACTGTAAGTTCAATAAAAAAATAAATGAAGAGATATCATTATTTGTACGCCATGTTGGAAACTGTAAGTTTAATAAAAAAATAAATGAAGAGATATCAATATGTAGTACGCCATGTTGGAAACTGTAAGTTTAATAAAAAAATAAATGAAGAGATATCAATATGTAGTATGCCATGTTGGAAACTGTAAGTTCAATAAAAAAATAAATGAAGAGATATCAATATGTAGTACGCCATGTTGGAAACTGTAAGTTCAATAAAAAAATAAATGAAGAGATATCAATATGTAGTACGCCATGTTGGAAACTGTAAGTTCAATGAAAAAATAAATAAATAAATATCAATATGTAGTATGCCAACTGTAAGTTCAATGAAAAAATAAATGAAGAGATACCAATATGTAGTACGCCATGTTGGAAACTGTAAGTTTAATAAAAAAATAAATAAATAGATATCAATATGTAGTACGCCATGTTGGAAACTGTAAGTTCAATAAAAAAATAAATGAAGAGATATCAATATGTAGTACGCCATGTTGGAAACTGTAAGTTCAATAAAAAAATAAATGAAGAGATATTAATATGTAGTACGCCATGTTGGAAACTGTAAGTGTAATAAAAGAATAGATAAATATCATTAATAAAACTGTAAGTGTGATAAATATTGATATTAGTATCAATATTTAGTACGCCCTGTTGGAAACTGTAGGTTTGATAAAAAAAATAAATATCAATATGTAGTACGCCATGTTGGAGACTGTAAGTCTAATGAAAAAATAAATATCAATATTTAGTACACCATGTTGGAAACTGTAAGTTTGATTTAAAAAAAAAATCATTATTTAGTACGCCATGATGGAAACTGTAAGTTTGATAAAAAAAAATCAATATTTAGTTCACCATGATGGAAACTGTAAGTTTAATAAAAAAATAAATATCATAATGTTGGAAACTGTAAGTTTGATAAAATAATAAATATTAATATGTAGTATGCAATGTTGGAAACTGTAGGAAAGTATGAACATGTCAATCTCTGTTAGGTTTCAGAAGATGCCTCTTTTACTAATACAACGTACAATGACTTTATCAATGTAAATTAAGAAGTCTTATCAACATCATGTAATGTCATGCTTAGAATAATGGATTTGTCTTAATCAATTAGGGATTGTCTGTACCATTATCACTTATAGCATGGCTATCAATGTAAGGAGTCTATCAATATCATGTAAACTGTCACTGCTAATACCAGGTAAGATATCGCTAAAGGCCCGTTTCCTTTGGCCGATTTCCCGTCATCGATCTACAGTCAGGAACCACTGGCAAACTTTTGGCACGGCTGACCCAAAATCGGTCAATGGGAACAGCCCAGCTCGTGAAATGACCCACAACTTTTTCTGCTTAGATTATGCAATGTGACACCACCTACCACTGAGTGAAAGGTTGGTCACTGAGTGAAATCTACTACCCTCACCAATATTTCGATACAGATCCTTGGTAGCGCCACTGACAGACTTTCTGGGTAACTCAAAAAATCTTTACCATTTTCGTCAGCCAATGGAAACAGGCCTTAACAAAGTCTCTATCAACACATACCTCTGTATCTACTTTGGTATGGTTTGTATCTATGTTAGTGATTATTAGATATATAAGAGATATCAAGAAATATTGTGAGTTTGGCCCCTGACATGATTCTCAGGAAATATCAAAATATATCAAAAGCCTTCAAGTCATATCTACAAGGTTTATCAGGAAATATCAAAATGTATCAAAATTATTTAAGTTATTTCTACAAGGGTTCTCAGGAAATATCAAAATGTATCAAAATTCTTTAAGTCCTTTTTACAAGGTTTCTCAGGAAATATCAAAATATATTAACAATTTTCAAGTCATATCTACAAGGTGGAGGTAAACCCTGAGCAACATTATTTGGCAACAGTCCCTCTAATAACTGGCGGCTTCTAAACAGGGGTATGCTGTATTCCTATATACCTATGGCTGTACACTCTATGCTTACACCACGCTCTGGGGGGTGGAGTAACTATCTGATACTACCCAAGGTTGGTATACTACCCAAGGTTGCCGTATACTACCCAAGGTTGACATTTAGACCAATCAGATTGTCTCTTATGAAACCACATTTGAAGGTATATAGGAATAGGGAAACCAAGTACCAGTGAAAGGAAGTCAAAATTACTCGGTAAGGCTTGGAAAAATTACTGCCCGCGGCCAGGGCCTTGGGCAGTAATTTTTCCAAGCCTTACCTCGTAACTTTGACTTCCTTTCACCGGAACATAGTTTCCCTCTAATATGGAACGTGGCTTTGAGAGTTATACATCTGGAAAGTAGGTATAGAGTGTAGTAGAGGGATATTTGGAACTAGATATCATAGAGGAATTCATGAGAGAGCTGAAAGCCCGTACCCCACCAAGTTTGATAACGCAGTAATCTCACTAAAGTAATATGATAAAACAATGTTCCTGTAAACTGTATCACTTGTGTATAAAAGATTCACGTTTGATGTAGATATCACACGAACTCTGTGGCCATAATGTAAAACCAACAATGACGTTGAATTGTGACCAATAAAACACTAAAAAAAAACAAAAGAAAAACAACGTAATAATCCGGATTCAACCACGTGAAACGTGATGTTTACAACGAGCAGTAAACGTCTACGGAGATTTGGTACTGGAACACAATCTCCTCTTGTCTGGGTCCCATTTTGCTGAGACAAATTCTTTCCTGAAGATTGTTGGCGATAATCACTCCTAACAAGGCAGAGAATCTCATGAGATTTTGACTTAACAGGTCGGCGACTGGTGAAAACGTGAGAAGGACGCCAGTCCATTTGTCCCACCGTGTGAATCCCACTTTACGTTTGCGGGCGTCCACCAACCACGACAAGGCCACAACAATGGGGTCCCGACAAGGTCAACGATTGGCTTACGATTGGAGGCCTCGTCGTGGTTGGTGACCCCAATTCCCAACAAGAGTCTACGACAAGGCCGCGACAAGGTCACAAGTTCGATTTTTCCCACGACTGGACCCTTGTCGTGGAGTGTTGTGGTTTCCTCGATATCACTGTCGTAGTGTGTCGGTACCATGGACGTCTTTTTTCCGGGACCCAGCGACGTCTACGACACGCCCCGACAACGCTGTCACACAGTATTCCCGCTAGGTGGCATCATTGAGATTATAGGAATCTTTGGTTGCATTGATGTGCATCTTTAGCACGGGAGGCAGGCCAGTAGATTCTCAAGGCTCTAAGCCTAGCTCGTTAAGAATTCTTCTCCATAGAGCATAGTGAGAGTACAGAATACGACTTAGAGAGTGTGAGATCTTTTGAGAGGGGTGTATTCTCAAGGCTCTAGGCCTAGTTCGTTAAGAATTCTTCTCCATAGAGCATAGTGAGAGTACAGAACAGGACTTAGAGAGAGTGAGATCTTTTGACATGGGTGACCACGGACCTATATCTGTCTTCCAAGTCCGTGTGGTAAATTAGTCTCCTACTCTCACATTCTAGGAAATCAAATTTGTCAACAAGGCTATGAGGCGGGAATAGGGGGAAACTATTTTCTGGTGAGCAAAAGTTCAAAGTTACGAGGTAAGGCTTGGAAAAATTACTTCCAAGCCTTACCGAGTAACTTTGACTTTTGCTTACCGGTACTTGGTTTCCCTATTCCTATATACCTTCAAATATCGATAGAAATGCTTAATTCTTTACCTGAAACACTTTCAAAGGAAATGGCCACCCTTATCGAGTAACCACAACAGCTATTGTTTCGTCCCGCTGCTGTATTGTATCACGTGATCAGAGCGGGACGAAAACGTCAGAGCGGGACGAAAACATGAGAGCGGGACAAAAACGTCAACCTCGACACATAACTTATTTTTAATGCACCCCCCAGCAGCGGTATGTAACTCTAGTTGGTTCAATAATGGGTATATAGGAATGAGCATTATCTCAACCCTGGTATCTTTTTCCCCATAGACTCAACATTGGGAACTTGTACTCAATGCCAATGGAGTATTTAGATTATGCCACAAATTTTAGCCAATAAGCCATGTTGTGGCATTCGTAGCCATGTCGGAGCCATGTGGCAAGCCATGGGTGCCCGGATTATAGCTCTGTGTCTGGTGTTACTACAAACAGTCGGATGGAGCGGGTCTAGCTAGCACCCTGATTGCACCAGTCGGTCTACTCTGCACGGTCCGGGCACGAGGCAGGGATAGCATTACTCAATGAGGTGTGCTCTGATATCCAACCACAAAGACGAGCAGAGCACAGAACAGTTCACTGAATTAACCTACCCCTCATATAAATCTCCATAGACTTAACATGGTGTGACTGTATGCCAAGGTTATCATCCTACCCCTCATATAAGTCTCCATAGACTTAACATGGTGTTCCTGTATGCCACGGTTATTATCCTACCCCTCATATAAATCTCCATAGACTTAACATGGTGTTACTGTATGCCACAATTATTATCCTACCCCTCATATAAATCTCCATGGACTTAACATGGTGTTCCTGTATGCCACGGTTATTATCTTACCCCTCATATAAATCTCCATAGACTTAACATGGTGTTACTGTATGCCACGGTTATTATCCTACCCCTCATATAAATCTCCATAGACTTAACATGGTGTGACTGTATGCCAAGGTTATCATCCTACCCCTCATATAAGTCTCCATAGACTTAACATGGTGTGACTGTATGCCACGGTTATCATCCTACCCCTCATATAAGTCTCCATAGACTTAACATGGTGTTCCTGTATGCCACGGTTATTATCCTACCCCTCATATAAGTCTCCATGGACTTAACATGGTGTTCCTGTATGCCACGGTTATTATCCTACCCCTCATATAAATCTCCATAGACTTAACATGGTGTTACTGTATGCCACAGTTATTATCCTACCCCTCATATAAATCTCCATGGACTTAACATGGTGTTCCTGTATGCCACGGTTATTATCTTACCCCTCATATAAATCTCCATGGACTTAACATGGTGTTCCTGTATGCCACGGTTATTATCTTACCCCTCATATAAATCTCCATAGACTTAACATGGTGCTCCTGTATGCCACGGTTATTATCCTACCCCTCATATAAATCTCCATAGACTTAACATGGTGTGACTGTATGCCAAGGTTATCATCCTACCCCTCATATAAGTCTCCATAGACTTAACATGGTGTTCCTGTATGCCACGGTTATTATCCTACCCCTCATATAAATCTCCATAGACTTAACATGGTGTTACTGTATGCCACAATTATTATCCTACCCCTCATATAAATCTCCATGGACTTAACATGGTGTTCCTGTATGCCACGGTTATTATCTTACCCCTCATATAAATCTCCATAGACTTAACATGGTGTTACTGTATGCCACGGTTATTATCCTACCCCTCATATAAATCTCCATAGACTTAACATGGTGTGACTGTATGCCAAGGTTATCATCCTACCCCTCATATAAGTCTCCATAGACTTAACATGGTGTGACTGTATGCCACGGTTATCATCCTACCCCTCATATAAGTCTCCATAGACTTAACATGGTGTTCCTGTATGCCACGGTTATTATCCTACCCCTCATATAAGTCTCCATGGACTTAACATGGTGTTCCTGTATGCCACGGTTATTATCCTACCCCTCATATAAATCTCCATAGACTTAACATGGTGTTACTGTATGCCACAGTTATTATCCTACCCCTCATATAAATCTCCATGGACTTAACATGGTGTTCCTGTATGCCACGGTTATTATCTTACCCCTCATATAAATCTCCATGGACTTAACATGGTGTTCCTGTATGCCACGGTTATTATCTTACCCCTCATATAAATCTCCATAGACTTAACATGGTGCTCCTGTATGCCACGGTTATTATCCTACCCCTCATATAAATCTCCATAGACTTAACATGGTGTGACTGTATGCCACGGTTATTATCCTACACCTCATATAAATGTCCATAGACTTAACATGGTGTTCCTGTATGCCACGGTTATTATCCGACCCCTCATATAAATCTCCATAGACTTAACATGGTGTTCCTGTATGCCACGGTTATTATCCGACCCCTCATATAAATCTCCATAGACTTAACATGGTGTTCCTGTATGCCACAGTTATTATCCTACCCCTCAAATAAATCTCCATAGACTTAACATGGTGTGACTGTATGCCACGGTTATTATCTCATCCCTGGTGATTCTTTCTCAATAGACTTAACATTGGGAACCTGTATCTATCGCCTGTGAGATATTTAGGCAAAAAATCTAATGGGGGATAAATTCAGGAACCTATATATTCAAGTTTAGGGTCAGAGCTCGATCCCATCTCGTTTAAATCGCTACGTAATTCACGCGGCTTGCCTTGTGAATTACTACGCGATTCAAACTCGATGGGATACGAGATGTGGCCTTTAACTTTCATAGGTTTCCTTTATAATAACTCCATGTAAAAGTTAACAATGGTTAGCAATATCTAAGTACCCACCTCCGACAGAGAAAAAATAAACTCAATTTCTATAAATCATGAGCTGATTATTTATATGAAAAAGAAATCCTTAGTGCGTAATCTTTGTTGGTTTCTGTTTTCAAACTCTCCAACTCGTTTGAATGCTATAGATATTCACTCTGCTTAGCCTGGAATAAATCTCCAGAGGCTTAACGTCAGATACTCATTCTCAACAGGCTTACGAGTACATCAACTCATTCTCAACGGGTGATATACATATAGATATTTCCTTGCTTAATCATAAACATATACATTCGTGCTTGGTCTGAGTCCTCATTCGCCATCTCGTTTGAGGCGCTTCAGAATATGCACTTGGCTACCGCCTCGTTCATATTATTGAGCACTCCAAATTTGATGGTGAACGGGGACACAGACCAAACACTCATCAGTTTCATTCTTATTATTACATACCTATGCACTAACTCAGTGTAAATACGTACTGCTCCTGGGGGTACAGTTAGTGTACACAGAATGCACTGTACTCCGTGAATCCTTGTACTGGTGCCTTTTGATACTGACAGACTGCACGCTTTGGCTAACAGACTGCATCCTTTGAACCTTCCCTGCGCGCTTTGGCTGACAGACTGCACGCTATGACAAAATAACACATTTTGATTGGTCGAGAGGCCGACAACAGAATTCTAGGCGCAAGATTTTAAAATGGCGGATCCCTTCACTTGGCGAGTTCTGAGGCTTCGTACAGAAACCACGGAACGAGTTAGTGTGAAAGTACATCAAACATTGAGGTGGAATACGATAAGGAACCACGTGATACACTTTAGAAAGCTTAGATATGCGAGAAATATCGATTTAATACGTTCACGGGCCGAGCTGGCGACTCGTCGATGTTAACAAATAGCGGAGACACTGCACCGCTCGAGTACAGCTGACCGATCTGGCGTGGCAGGGTGATTGCTGGCTAATTTATGCGGCGCTATAATGTATTCGCGCCTGCGCGGTGATCACTTCCGGTTATCAACATCCAGCGTGTCTGCTAACGTACACATCGTGTTTGAGATTTGTGCCAAGTCACTTCGACATCAAATTACGGTCAGTTTTAGAGAATTAAGACCGAATTAAGGTATATAATAATATGAAACCATAGTGATGGTGCCAATATGGGGTAGATTTACTCGTTGTTTCGGAGAAATTCGTTCTGAACTCGCCGTGCCGGCTCGTTCAAAACGAACTTCTCCGAAACAACTCATAAATCTACCCCGTATTGTCACCATAACTATGGTTTCACATATTACTGAGCCCCCATACATTTTCAGTGGGGTCTTTGTAAACGATGGATAATAATAATTCAGTGGGTTCTGCAGACTGGCATAAAGCGAATGCCGTATATTGCATTAGTTGACCTCCAGCATGGCTAAGTACATGATCACGGAGGGGGTGGTCTATTTAAAGTGTTTCTCGCTACTCGAGATTAATACTTGGCGGTATTGATCGCTTGCGGCAAGCTTTCCCCTGAGACTCAATACACTCCACTTAGCAATAGAACCTGCCGCCATGCCTGGAGAGAAACAGCACCATGTAACAGTCTGTGACCGGCTCAACGATATGGTAACCCTAACTTATATCACATATCATACCAATATGTATGTATGTATATCTAAACTTATATCACATATCATATACAAATATGTATGCGTATATCTAAACTTATATCACATATCATACAAATATGAATGTATGTATATCTAAACCTATATCAGATATCATACAAATATGTATGTATGTATATCTAAACTTATATCAGATATCATACAAATATGTATGTATGTATATCTAAACTTATATCACATATCATACAAATATGTATGTATGTATGTATATCTAAACTTATATCACATATCATATACAAATATGTATAGATATATAATATATATATGTATATGTATATATATAATATATATATATATGTATATATGTATATATATATGTATATATGTATATATATATATATATATATATGTATATATGTATAAAGAGAGAGAGAGAGAGACAAGGAGAGGAGAGAAAGGGAGAAAGGGGGAGAGAGGGGAAGAGAGATGAAGAGGGAGCGAGAGAGAGGGATTGAAAGAGAGATAGAGAGGGGGACAGAGGGATAGATAGAGGAGGAGAGGGAAAGAGGAGAGAGTGGGAGAGAGGGAGGAAGAGAGGGAGAGAGAGGGAGACAGGGAGGGGAGAGGGAGTGAGAGAGGGAGGGAGAGAGGGAGGGAGGGAAAGAGAGGGAGAAAGGAATAGAGGGAGATAGAGAGAAGGGAGCGAGAGAGAGAGAGGGAGAGAGAGGGGGAGAGATAGAGGGAAGGAGGGAGCGAGAGGTAGATAGAGGAGAGTGAGAGAGGGAGAGAGGGAGAAAGGGGAGGAGGACAGAGAGAGAGAGCGGGAGAGAGAGAGTGAGAGGGAGTGAGAGGGAGAGAGAAGAGGGAGGGAGAGAGAGAGAGAGAGAGAGTGAGGGAGAGTGAGAGGGAGAGAGAGGGAGAGAGACACAGACACACACAGATAGAGACAGAGGTTTTCTACAATCTGAAAGCTATGCATCTGCCTGGTGACCCTATATGATAAACTATTCAGTGAAGGTATTGTGGTAATATTCATGCACACCTAGAGGAATCACTGACTGCAGTACTGGACGGATGAATACTTCACTCAGCCTCCCGACTTCCTGGTTCTAAGAGCTTGATTAGCCGCTTGTTTAACGACGTAAATTATAGACCAGTCACTGGAAGCTATCGATTCACTGCAGACATCTCGGAGCATACCGGAAGTGTACCCTCAATTGTTACCTACTATATTTAAAACGGTAGAATTCCGTCGAATCCGCTTGAAGTTGCTCCCATACATAGAGACATAGTGAACCAGACCTAGGCATGGAGATTGAAGAGCCACGAGAGTGAGAATCTCGTACAGTTCTTAACTGAATCCTGCTACTCTTTTTTGTGTTTGTCTACACAGATGTACTTCTATCCTTAGGATTTGTTTCTATCTGTACTGAAATCATAATTTAGAACTAAAGTTTTCCAATTACCTTGCCCCGTGAGCAGCTACGAGAATAATTGCGCTGGTTGCTGGCAAAATACCTGTGTCATCGAAATAATAGGAGCTGTAAGGACTTGCAGTTCAAAAACTCCGCTGATTCCCCCACCCACCAACAGCCTAAGTATCTGACCTCAATACAGCACCCATCTTTGTGGAGCAGTCGGCACAGTCTTCGGCTCCGAATGCGAAGGTCGGGAGTTCAAACCCTGCTATCAGCAATCTCTTATTTCATTTTTCTATGTTTTCGGAATCGACGAAGTCGCTAGTAAACTTTGTAAAGCGCCCACATTTATGTCCTGCGTTATCTTGACTTTAAATGTCCACGGATTAGAGGGAAACTATGTTCCGGTGAGAGAAAGTCAAAGTTACAGGTAAGGCTCGCAAGAATTACTGCCTAAGGCCTTGGCTTTCTCTCTTCGGTTTCCCTATTCCAATATACCTTCAAATGTAGTAAGTTAATGAAAAATAGCATTATTTGCTTAACTGCCATCAAACACAAAGCTATATCTAACCTCATGGATTAACTTGACACTCTATATTTTCTCCACACATTCATATGTATTTTGCAAGAGATGATCTGATTGGTCTAAACTTCAACCTTTGGTAGTAAACTTAAGCCTTGGGTAGTAAACGTAAGTTATTTCCACCCCCAACCCCCCCCCCCCATTTGCGTTGTGTAACCATAGGCATATAGGAATTATATAGAACTGCTTAGAGAAACGTATGAATAGACAATACTCCATGAGTTTAGATGTGCCCGAATCGTCATCGAGGCAAAGCTGAGTGACGATTATGGCAGATCCAAATGAGTGCAATATTGTCTATTTTACGATTTGGGTGCGGTTCTTGATTTATCTCACCCCTTTCTACGACATTAGATAGAATGAGGACATCAGAATAGTTCAAATATTCCTAACAAATCCACATAACGTCATCTCACATTCACTACGCCATAGATGTGGCGTAGTATTGTCACTTTACGGGGCTGATCGTTAAGTATTTTTCCTTATGTTATTTCTATGGCTAATCTTGTAACAGGTGTGAGATAATGGTGTTTACCACACATAGATACATACAGAAATACAAACACGTTCAGTCTGATTCTGAGTTGGAATTCACAGATTTTCCTCTGTGAGAGCTGCGGGTGGAGTTTTACAATGCGGCGACCCGACCGCTGTGCCCGATTCTACCTTTCCCCGACGGATCCGTCTGGTCTGTCACAATCTGCATCAATCGGGTCGGTGTACACACTTCACCGACCCGATTTTATTGCTTTTCCCTACGCGTCGGACATTACTACCATGTCAGATATGACCGACTGTCCCCGACCTTAAGATTTTGGTGTACGCACTTTCACCGATTGTTACCGATTCTGAGTTGGCCATTTGAATAGCGATGCTACATATCCCCTAGCCCGATTTAGAAATTCCTTATACCGATTTGTAGGGGAGACAGAGGCGATTATAAACCTGAAAACCGTTTCCCGATATCTTAATTGGATCCAAAGTAATTAAACTTTGAATTAATTTCTATGATTCCACACCAGCGGCCCGTGGCTCACCCCGGCTCGGCTCACGGTGGCTCTCTTTGATCTTATCCCGGGTAATTTACGAGATTATAAAAGGAGGAGGTGTGGTCGGGAAGAGTCTACATGTCGGTGTCTTATAGGTATAAGACACCGAAATTTTATTCCCGACTCTCACCGAGCCGATGGTCGGGATGAATCGGGAACAAATTTCGGTGTCTTATAGGCTTAAAATCTCTCCTATTGGAAGGACATCTCAACAGGTGGCCTTCCAGATACTGGTAGCCTAACAAACCACTGTATAATCGAAGTAAGCACTTAAATAGTATCCTGCAGAGTTTTTAACGATAATATGTAAACTATACATGTATTCCCCATTAAACGATAAGAATAGAATTCTTTTTTTTTAAATTCAAATAACATGGGGGCTGTTGAATAAAGTTCGTTCGTTTCTGTTGCTGGTCTGAACGATACGATAACCCCAACGATAAACAACATCCTGGACGATTTTTTCCATCTAGTGCTGTATGACAAGACAGATGATATTATCTAGATGCACGTATTTGTATTCAACACCTTGTAAGAGGTTTAGATTAATCTTATTGTCAAAATATCTTCTGTTTGCAGCCTATCATTTTATACAACACTATGGCCCCAAGGACGATTCTGGTAGACTTTTTTCTCGTTCGTAGTTTATTCAACAGCCCCCAGGGTCGTGGATTTCAATGGGGACTCTGTTTATGATGGATTATAAATCACACTGAGATTAAACTGTCGGCAACAAGAGGGAGAAAATCCGTTAACAAGTTGGCTCCTTAATCCTCCTTAAAGGCATATTCTACAATTCACAGTGGCGCCACCTGGTGAATTTTAAATAATATCAATCATTAGTCAAAACTGGTTTCTTTAGATTCAGTCTAATTCTCCATGAGTAAATTTAGCATTTTGTCCAGTTTATCCTATCTTAATTGGCAAAATAGGCCAATTTACATTTGCTTGATTAACATAGGAAGTGTACTGAAAAATATGGTTTTCTTCAATTCTTTCAAATAAGGACGGTGACCTATGATTTTTGAAACCTAAATAAGTAGTCATTTACTATATTCTGTGAAAGTTTGAGGAAAATGACATGGGTTTTACTATGTGAAATAATACTTTTTAGAATTTCTATGTATCATAATATGGATCTATAAATCAAAAACTAGAACGGCGACCCCCAATTTTTAAGTTAGATATATGTTCCACAACATTTGGATATCATCATATCAAATTTTCAGAAAATTGACATGGGTTTTGATTTTCAAGCCAAATTGTCTGATATGCCTTTAATCTGCAGACGGGATTAGCGAGCCGCGCTCCATGATTGGATAATCCTTCACCCGTAGCAGGATCAGGAACTGTGCGGTTTAATGCCGTTAATGAAAGTGAAAGATGAGGATCAGAAGTCCAGTCTCGAGTCCAATGCATAACTACTGATTCGGGGTTAAACGATTAGTTCCCAAATCGTATAGTTAGTTGTCGGTGAACTTGTCGCAGGCAAATTACATAACCTGTTGCTCGACCAATTGGGTGAATTTCCAATGTTTCGTTGTTGGCGACTGGATTTATAAAGATGTTGATAAACTTTTGGCGAGCAAGTTAGGAACATTGAAACGGCAACTCATTGCTGATAAAAGAACATCTCAAGGGATGTCCACTAATGGTTGACTGACGCTTTGTTGCATTTATTATCCATCTTTTTGAATAAATTAAACCCAGTAATTGCCATGTTAATGGGTATAACACTATGAACTATTTCTTTGCTCTATAACAAAAGGGACTATTTTTCCCGTATACCATGGTTTTGAGGCTGTATACCACAGGTTTGAATCCGTATACCACAGTTATGGTATCTGACAGGTTTTATACAATGGGTCGTGGTTTACTGAGTCGCCATACATTTTCAATGGGGACTTTGTATACGATGGATAATAAATCAATGTTCCGAAATTGGGGGATGTGTATTGGACTTAATGTTGTAAATGAAAGCCCGAGGCGCACTAGACATCGTATCGCCGATCTGCACGGATGATTAGAGTACCATTATCTGGCGTAATCTCTGGCGTTTTACTACGCCTTTCACACTGTGAGCAACACGTTTTAGGCGTTAATTTATGCATTAGAAATGCGTAGACAAAAGTCTAGAATTTTTTAAGTAATTCTAACACTGCGTTTTTTCCACGTATTGTCCACGTTATTTCATCTATTCCGACTTTCGTTTACGTATTTCCGCGTTTTGTGGCTTTTTACGATTTATCCCACCCCTAATATAAAATCCCATAGGCTTAACATTGAGATTCCGTATACCACGCTGACTGGCATACGGAGTTTTATATGCCACTAGTGGCATACAGAATTATTGTCACCTAATATTCCAAAATCGAGGAGACAGGGTAGGATAAAATCAAAACCTGATTTGTTTTAATCTTGGCCACCGCATGCCACTCCTGGAGTTTTAACTCCGGACTTCACTCGGCTTCGCCTCATGAAGTTACTTTCCCAAACTCCAGTCGTGGCATACGGTGGCTAAGATTAAAATTCATCCAGGTTTACGATAGATGTGCATACACAAGAAAACGCCGTTTTTAACGCCGGAGTGACTGGGGCATGACACAACGATGTTCAAACTCTCCAAAGATCCAGAAAATCTACAACTGACAGGAAACTGTATCTTCAATGATATATGAGCGTGCAGTTGTGAATAAATAACAATTAAAAGGTCTGGGCTACATTTGGTCAATGGTTAGCTTTCTCTAACCCACTTGTACCCGGTCAACTTGCCATTACTGCAACTGCCTATCTTGGATCCAAACACATCAAGCACTAGTGGCTCTTGAGGTATTTTGGTGTTGTGTGATTGATCATGGTCAGCTGGGCATGCCTCTACGACCCTGAGACACTGGCTCTCTGCTCTGTTCTCCGTATCACAGTGAATAAAACAGAGATGATGGAGGGATCGTTTTCTGGAAGTACGCTGGAAGTTTAATTTGACCACTCTATCCTCTAGGCGATGTATAGGTTTTCCTGAAATAAACCTTCCAAACAAAGAAGGTTGAGATCAGGAAAAGTTCAGTTTTATGTTGTTAATGAAAGATAAAGATCGGAATAAAGAGAAGTTTGGTCTAATGTTGACTTACTTGACAGATTCAAGTTTTTGATTAATTTTGTTAACAAAGGAAGATAAGACATGTATGTGAGGTACTGATAAGTAAACTATGTTAAGTAGGTCTGATACGAGGTTGAATCTCTGTCTCTATCTCGTATTAAACTCCGCTGTAAAACAAGTAATATCTGCGTGATTGCGGTGTGAGTGGGTGGGTAAAAATATGTGGAGTGCCTGGGGAGGAAGTGTGGAATCCCCCCAAAAAAGTCCCCCCCCCCCCCTAATCAGAATAATGTTAAAGCACAGAGGAGGCTAAACTGATGTGGCATTTTTTCCATAAGGCTTTCCATCTTTGCTATAGAACAAACCCAGCTACATTCAGTCATTTGTCAAAATTTTGACCAATCTTGGTGGCTAAATGGTAGGCGTATTCACCTCAAGCATGGTAGGTCATGGGTTCAAACCCTGGTCGGGTTATACCAATTACTTACACAAAAATAGTACCCACTGCTCATTTGGCTTGACACCTGCCATCAGAATGAGGAGTAAGGGGCAAGGGCCCAAGTGGAAGAATGGCTGTACCACCAAATTTGGTGATTGTACACACAATATTCAGTTAATAAAAATTGGTTAAAAAATGAAAAAATAAAAGAAACAAGTAGCAAATAAACATCTGTTCTTGACAGAACAGCAGCGATGCAAAAAGATGGGGTAGTCTGGAGCAGGACTGAAACACACACCATGTGGAGTCCTTGGAGAGCCTATATTTGAGAGGTTACTGTGTCCTGCTTTTAACATATGGCGTCGGCTGTGTGTGGAAGTGTTCCTGCTTCGTATATATTCTAAACTGCTTTTAACATATGAATTTAAATCATATACATGATTTGAATGATGAATTTACCTTGCAACTGACAGTAACAATTTTCAAATTAATGCACAAGGTAACTATAGTTTCAATGTCAGTCATTGCCATCTGGAGTCACCTCTGTTGGAGAGGTGCTCGTAGTTGCACCACCGGCAACCAATGGCGGATAATGTCAGCCCTTAGGTATTCCTTGGCCAGTTTTACAGGAGAGTCCTTGGAGAGCCTATATAGGCATCAACAGGGGCATTTTGTAGCACTTGATGTTATAGCAAATGCTCCTAATTCATCAATGGTGAAGAACAAACTAATGATCTTGTGAGACTGCATTGATTCTGGGACAAATATTAGTGTTCGTCCATTGTTGTCTCCCTGTCAGACTGAGGGAGGGTGGACACCCATCCCAAATTGGCGAACAGGACTGTAACCATAGACACTGAACTCTAGGGAGCGAGTTACCTTGTGCATTAATCAGTATTATAGTTGTACAACTAAGCAGATTTCTCATGCTGTGATATGATATGAATGCATTCCATAACTTCAATTCTTGTCATTGAACACAAATATGGGAGTTTGCCTCCATGTTCAGCTGAAAATGTCGACCCCGTGACAGAATTAATGAAAAATTTTGCCCCCTCCCCCTAATGGAAATACAAAAACAAAAATGTTGGCCCCCCCCATTGAAATACCAAAAAAACAGTTGGCCACCCCCCCCCCCCCCTTAGAATACCAAAAAAAAGTTGGCCCCCCCTAAAAACTGTGCCCCCCCCTGGGCCATAATTATTGAATGCTCCCATACAGACCGCGCCGCCCAAGGCTTGTACGGACTGTAAGGGTCTAACAGAGCACGGCTCCCCTTTGTCTGTTCCCTCTGCCTGATGGGAGAAAGGAATTTCATGTTGGCTGTTCTTATTTTAGGACCTATGCTTGAAGAGTAATACTCTGGTTACAGGCAAATCACTCTGGGTTTTTATCCTAGACAAGCAGGCAGCTGCAGAAGGGGCGGGTTGACTGGGTGCAAGTGGTTTACCGAAAACGATCCATAGATGAATTTAACCCAAACCTTTTAATTGTTATACATATATAATTGCACGCTCCTTCGTCAATGATGAACATACCATTTGCTCCGAGTTATCGAGGTACGAAATGTGCCTCTTTGTACCTCGTCCCATCCACTTGTACCGTACTTTTACACGGAATCTGCACAACGATCTCACGGAGAACTAACCGGATGTCCCCGTAACCACGCGTGCGCACGGACTGTTTGGATCACTCTCCGAGCAGAGTCTGTGGCACTAGGGATTACCTGTGTCGGGAGAGTTCGTTGGAGAAAAGCGCAGAGGAAAGTGCGTGAGAACCACTCAACTGTGACCGGGGTAACTAGGGAGGTCGTGCTGCGAAGGCGAGCTGTGCTCAATCATGCATGACCGCTCTGACAGTGCAGTGCAGTGCAGGGCTGCCTGCCTCGTGCAGGTCTACTGCGCAGTGTCATTATCCTGCGAAAATCACGTAATATCGCCCACATGTGCAGAAGCCCAGCCGGAAGTACCAGAGTTTTGGAAATACCAAAATTTTGCAGCACAGATTTTCTCTTATATATTTCTTTTATTAGTTTTGTTAAATCTTAACAAATAAGAAACCTATACCTTTACAAGGATAGTAAATTATAAAACTAGAGTTTAGTTGCAGATGACGAGAAAAAGGGGACCTTGTTACACAGAGGTATAATGAGTGGGACAAATAACAAATAACTTCAGTAAACATTATCAGTTTAACGTTAGCGCCGCTCATTGGTGCTTCCTAGGGATTAATTTTCAAATAAATAGAATACAATTTAAACAAAACACTTCCTTAACAGGATAGTGTCTTTAAGAAACATATTCTTTATTGCATCATCTGGCTTAAGCTTATATAACTATTGATGGTGTCCTACACCTAACGTTATCTATCTCCTGACATCCACTTACGGTTCTAGAGGTTAGGGATCACTTATTTATTTTTACATCAACTCCCTCAAGTTCCATGGTCATTTTCAGAATGCTTTTTGTCTGTGACAAGATTGCCTTAAAAGCATAGTTTATAATTCACGGTGGCGCCAACTGGTGATTTTCAAATATTCCAATTCATTCATTGAAATTGATAATTTGTGGCATATTCCAAACTCAAAAGAGTAAAATTTGAGTTTTGTCTAGTTTGACCTAATCCAATAGGTAAAATAGGCCTTTTTTCATTTGCTGATTTATATAGGAAATGTACTGAAAAGTATGGTTTTCTTCATGAAAAATGACATGGGTTTTAATTTTCACGCCGATATGCCTTTAGGTAAAATTCACTTACATCCCACGGTAATTTTTCGGAGTGCATCTTTTGTGTAACACCATTGCATTACATTAACTCGAGTAATTTTCAGGGTAAATTTTATATGTAATGAGATTTTCTACCACCAATTCACTAACATGCCAGGGTAATATTAACAGATATGTCTTGTGTTTGATACCATTGTCTTACATCAACTCCCGAGGAGTCATATAATATCAATGATGCCACCTAGTGGGAATACTGTGTGCCACTGAATTCTCACGGCTCTAAGAATTCCTCTCCCATAGAGTGTAGAACTTTGTACAGAATACCACTTAGATAATCTTATGATTGTTGTAAATCATCTCCCTAATATCCCACGGTCATTTTCAGGGTGCCTCTTTTGTGTGACAAGATTGTTGTAAATCAACTCCCTAATATCCCACGGTCATTTTCAGGGTGCCTCTTTTGTGTGACAAGATTGTTGTAAATCAACTCCCTAATATCCCACGGTTATTTTCAGGGTGCCTCTTTTGTGTGACAAGACTGTTGTAAATAAACTCCCTATTATCCCATGATCATTTTAAGGGTGCCTCTTGTCTTTGACAAGATTGCCTCCCCATTATCCCACGGTCATTTTCAGGGTGCCTCTCTCTGGAGATAAGACTGACCGAGCTTGTCCCGTCACTCTGCTGTTTGATAAGGACCCTTATCACCGCTGTACTCCCCTCCTTGTTTGTCTCGTGATGAGATGATACAGAAGTCACACTGATGTCAGACAGACAGATAGCGGAAACTTTCCCACATGTGTGGCATGGGGGTCAGTGACCTGTCGGGATTCTCACACTCCGACTTCAGATAAAGCGGGATTCACACGATGGGATTCATGTACCTCACAGGGTGTTGTCAGAGACAAATCCTGCTGAGATTCATATACCTCACATGGTGTTTGTCTGTGACAAATCCTGCTGAGATTCACGTACCTCACAGGGTGTTCTCTGAGACAAATCTGCTGAGATTCATGTACCTCACAGGGTGTTTGTCTGAGACAAATCCTGCTGAGATTCATGTACCTCACAGGGTGTTTGCCTGAGACAAATCCTGCTGAGATTCATGTACCTCACAGGGTGTTTGTCTGAGACAAATCCTGCTGAGATTCACGTACCTTACAGGGGGTTTGTCTGAGACAAATCCTGCTGAGATTCATGTACCTCACAGGGTGTTTGTCTGAGACAAATTCTGCTGAGATTCATGTACCTTCCCGGGTGTTTGTCTGAGACAAATCCTGCTGAGATTCATGTACCTCATAGGGTGTTTGTCTCAGACAAATCCTGCTGAGATTCATGTACCTCACAGGTTGTTTGTCTGAGACAAATCCTGCTGAGATTCTTGTACCTCACAGGGTGTTTGGCTGAGACAAATCCTGCTGAGATTCACGTACCTCACGGGGTGTTTGTCTCAGACAAAGCCTGCTGAGATTCACGTACCTTACAGGGGGTTTGTCTCAGACAAATCCTGCTGAGATTCATGTACCTCACAGGGTGTTTGTCTCAGACAAATCCTGCTGAGATTCACGTACCTCACAGGGTGTTTGTCTCAGACAAATCCTGCTGAGATTCATGTACCTCACAGGTTGTTTGTCTGAGACAAATCCTGCTGAGATTCTTGTACCTCACAGGGTGTTTGGCTGAGACAAATCCTGCTGAGATTCACGTACCTCACGGGGTGTTTGTCTCAGACAAATCCTGCTGAGATTCACGTACCTTACAGGGGGTTTGTCTCAGACAAATCCTGCTTAGATTCATGTACCTCACAGGGTGTTTGTCTCAGACAAATCCTGCTGAGATTCACGTACCTCACAGGGTGTTTGTCTCAGACAAATCCTGCTGAGATTCATGTACCTCACAGGTTGTTTGTCTGAGACAAATCCTGCTGAGATTCATGTACCTCACAGGGTGTTTGGCTGAGACAAATCATGCTGAGATTCTGTACTCGAACACAATCTCTTTGTATAAATTGTATAGTTCCAGTTCCCTTAGACATTTTACCCCCTGCGATTGTTGGCGACATTTACCTCTGAAAAGGAACATCATCTCGTCAGACTTTGAACCTTGTGAGGTACATGAATCCCAGCATGTGAATCCCACTTTAGAATGATTTATTATGGTTTATTTTGTCAACATTATTCTCTAAAAAGGGCGAAGTTCCTCACCAGGGAACTGAAGGCCACCTCTTTAGCTTGTGGACTATTTCCTACATGCGTTCTTCATGTTTATATTTTGATGTATACTTACGTCTCCCTACATTGGTGCGTTAAATGTAGAGTGTATTTCAACTCGTTTCGTTACATACACCGATGGTCTAGCTTTGTAAAGCACCATCAAATCTTTCTGAACCCATTACCTTTCCCATGAATATAAAGATATTTAGATTCCTATCATGTCATACCATATATAACTAAAACATTGCTGCTGCCCCCAATAAGGAGCATTTAGCAAAGCTGGTGTATATGTGATGTATATTTTACATATATAATCAAGAATCAAAAGAAATCAATTGATTGTTCAGCACTCAACAAGGTTGGTAAGAGACCATAGATATAAGAAAAAATGGTGATCTTGTGTTTTTTTTCGTCCACTCTTCAGAAGATGGCGCAGAGAGTCAATCCCAACTGCCTAGTGGTTCCAGGTAACGCCACACACAAGAGTGGCGCGGTGGGACCTGGGATTACGTAGCTCAACATATATATATGCCGGGTTCACTGTGGGTCGAAAGGATGTCCTCATGAGTCTCTCTATGAAGAGCAGACCCTTGGATCCTCATGGTTGGTAGGGTGGTTAGGTGAGTCTGAGACTCCGGTCTTCAAATTAGCCTCCCCAGCATTACCTGGCACCCCGTGCCAGGGTACTGTACTTTTGGAGTGGTCTAACCGGGATCACTCCAGGAAGTTGTAATAAACAACCTGATGTTCATTGAAGTAGTGTAGTTGTATTCTGTGTGACTTGGTTAGCTCATACCTGCTGAAAATACCAAACCGACCTGCGTAATTGTGCGTAGGGTGGGATACCGCCGGGAACGAGACATTCCGAAGGTAGACCTTCCACACAACTAAGCCGGCGAGCACCACATATATATGGGAATTTAGTTGGACAAGAATTCATTATATGAGCACAAATTCGACCCTATAATCATATAAACATTTAATTTGAACAAGTATTTGATCAAACTTCGTTGAGATACTCTCGTTTACTCTTTAAAAAAAAGGAAATCAAACTCAGCGGAAAAAAATCTCCTTAAAGTCACATGCCATCTGGAACGACAAAAAAGTGATCTTCAAATAAGGACAATATATGTAAGGACTCACCTACGGAAATACCGATGGACTTTTTAACCGCTGTCCTAGCTTTGATCCTTGTAGACTCTAATCTCCTTCGCTTGTTCCTCTCTTAATCTACCTGAGACGGGTCTAATCCGTGCCGGATACCAGCGAAATACCAACTCCCAGCCTCCTTCACAACCAGCCGACTTTTAAACACTTCGTACACCAGCAACCAGCTGCCTGTACACAGAACGCCGAGCCGAGCTTGTTACCGGTCTGTCGTTACCTAGCAACCAGGGTCACGTGACCTTATGTAGCAGTCACGGACGCTGAACACGGGAGTCGGCATCAAACCGGAAGTAAACCCGACCCATCCCCCCACACACATCCCCCACACACTCACACCCACACTCACTCTCTCTCTCTCTCTCCTTCTGGATTCCTCTTACCCTGACACTATGGCGTATCTCTTATTCATTCGCTGTATGCGTGTTTGGCCCTTATTTTTTGCATACTTCCTGAACGCTATTGAATTCTCTGTGGTTGATTTAGAAGATGAGCAGCTTTTTCCATCTCTGAGCTGCTCTCAAACTATGGAACTGAGTCTGAAAGCATTCCGGAAAAAGTTCTCCGCTTAATTACATTCAACTACTCTATTGTGATCAAAGAAATAAAACTTCCCGCTCAATGAATTTCTGATGTGCTCAAGTGGATCTTGATGAAGTTTTATGATATATTCAGCGTTAGAAGGTGAGTATTTCTGCGTGTAGGGAGAGATTGACTGCGGGTAGGTTCAGGAGATGTGGTTCAGGAGCTGGGACTCACAGCTGTGAGCGTGAAAGCCTGTAACCAAGTCGTCTATAATGCATGAAGTGTCGGTGAATTCCCCCGAGATCTGCCGCCAAACAAGGGATCTCCCCGCGAACGGAGAGATACATAGTCACTGTTACCCACACCGACCGCCACTCGCCACCATTACACGGAAACATAGCGATACACACCGACCCACCATAAGCGATACACACCAACCCACGAAAGTCACTGTTACCAACACCGACCCACCCACCCTGCAAACCAAGAGATACATAGTCACTGTTACCCACACCGACCACCACTCGCCACCATTACACGAAAACATAGCGATACACTCCGACCCACCATAAGCGATACACATCAACCCACCATAGTCACCATTACCCACACCGACCAACCCACCCCGCGAACCGAGAGATACATAGTCACTGTTACCCACACCGCCCGCCACTCGCCACCATTACACGAAAACATAACGATACACACCACACCACCATAAGCGATACACACCAACCCACCATAGTCACTGTTACCCACACCGACCAACCAACCCCACGAAGCGAGAGATACATAGTCGGCGTTACCCACACCCACCGCTACTTGCCACCAAAACATAACGATACATACCGACCCGCCATGAGTGATACACGCCACCCCACCATAATCACCATTACCCACACCGACCCGCACTCACCACCATTACACCAAAACTGAGCGATACACATCCACCCACCATAGTCCCTGTTACCCACATAGACACACCCACCCCGTGAACATAGAGATACATAGTCCCCGTTACCCACACTGACCGCCACTCGCCACCATTATACGAAAACATAATAATACACACCAACCAACCGTGAGCGATACACACTGACGCAACATAGTCACCATTACCCACACCGACCCACCCACCCCGCGAACCGAGAGATACATAGTCCCCGTTACCTGCACCGACCGCCACTCGCCACCATTACACAAAAACATAACGATACACACCGACCCACCATGAGCGATACATGCCGACCCAACATAGTCACCATTACCCACACCGACACACCCACCCTGCGAACATAGAGATACATAGTCCCCGTTACCCACACTGTCCGCCACTCGGCACCATTACACGAAAACTGAGCGATACACATCAACCCACCATGGCGCTGTTACCCACACCGACTAACCCTCGCCACCAATACGAGAAAAACAAGCGATGCAAACCAACCCGCCATAATAACATCATAAGCCAGTTCTTTAGTTCAGCTGAGGATCGTGATTTTTGGAGTTTTAATATAGAAATATAGATGTAGAGTGTCCTTGATGGGTACAGGTAAAGGCCTAAAGTCTTTGTAACAGGTGAAGGAGGGAGGGAGCTGTCAGATGCGTTTGAGGTTACTTCATATCATAGATATCAACCCTTTCCCTGCAGCACCCTGCAGTACCCAGTTTTCCTGCTCAGCATTACAGGGCAGGCATTGCCTGCATAAACGACCCTGCTATGACAGGCACCATTTTTGGAAAATAGCAATGTCACATGATGTGTCATGTGATTTGAGTAATTTAACTTGGTAGCTAATGATATTTTGTTATACCAAATCAAAGGTCAATATGGCGTTTTAAATATGTCAAAGTTTCTTTCAAGTTAAGCAATTGTTTTTTTATTTATGGAATTTTGTATATAAGTTTCAATGATGCCTCTATGATGCCTGGAGGTTCATGCTGCAGTAGCCATGGGAATGCCTGGAGGCATCATGCTGCTGTAGCCAGGGGGATGCCTGGAGGCATCATGCTGCTGTAGCCAGGGGAATGCCTGGAGGCATCATGCTGCAGTTAAAGGGTTAGACTAATGGTATTCTCATGAGCTCTGCTCAGGGGGAGTCATTGCCACCTCCGGTGTCCCCCTCTACCGCGCCTCCCGGGCGCCCCTCCTGCCCCCTCGCGGCTTTCTCACCCACCACGCAGTCACGTGGTACAGCCCGGTCCGTACCCCGGCCTCACTTCTCCTTCAACCTCCCTACAGTACGCACGTACTATACTACTTTTTCGTATCTCTTGGCCATGTGCTCGCAGCCTTATACTCCATGAGTATAGGCCAGCACACCATTTACACGATTAAGTATATATTCACGAGTAAAGGAGAATGGGACCAACAACGAGAAATACCCCCGTGCCCAGCACCTCAAGGGCACCGGAGGTAGCTGCTCAAGTTCAGTCTGAAGGAACGCCGAGAGGGAGCGAGGCGGCAAACGACCAGATCGAATCCGTCTCGGAGCGAGGATCAACGGTCAAGACGTCACGTATGACGGCGCTGGAGGCCAAGATGGACACCATGATGGCGACATTAGCAGCGATGTCCAGACAACGGTCGCCCAGCCGAGCCTCGCACCACCCGCCGACCGTGCGCGAAGCACGGACCCCGGCAGAAGATCGGACACGGGAGTGGGCCGAGGACCAGGCCTCGCGCCTCCCCGCACCCAGAGCTCTGCGCGACCGTTATCTCCCGGAGGACCACCTGCAGCAGGAGATGGACCGAGAGGCGATGCGCCACGACTGCACGGCCAGTAAGACCCCTTCAGACTTTCAATCTAAAGGTATATCGAAGCCGTATATGTATGTTGAGCACGAGGGTCTGTACACACTCGCGCAGAGACTCGAGGTCAGAGGCACGCTCGGACCAATGGAATACGTTAGTGCCTTCCTCGTGATGATGGAGGACCACAGAGCAGTCCCCGAGGAACACAGGAGAGATATGTACAGGCATTTGTCGCAGGTCTCGATCGTACCCAGTCTCGACCGTGGGCGGGTGTTCCCCGCTGGTCTGATTTCGTATTTGACCAAATCGAGGCTGGGAGGATGTATTGGTCGGATCATGTGCGCATCCAAGATGAACGCGTACGACTGGCTATGACTGCGACCACGACAACGACCAACGCTAGGCCTGGGGGCGGGAGCTCCCCTGCCGAGCCTACAACTCAGAGCGGAGATGCCGCCAGCGGAACAGACACCAGGAGGGAAGCATCAAGTGGATTCACGTGTGTTCGTTCTGTGACTCTGTGGGGCGGATGTGCACGCACTCTATACACGCGTGCAACAGGAAACTGTTGTATGGTGACGGGTATGAGAGTGCTCCCCAAATATCCGCTCCCCCGACACACCGGATGCCGCACGCCAGGCACTCACTCCGCCCGAGTGATCCTCAACCGCTGAAACAACAGACATCAAAAAACGGCCCGGACGCATCCCGCGAGTGAGCGTGGGGCGTCGTAAACCCCCTGCACTAAGGACGGATGCACTCGGAGAGGGGGAAACGGGTAGCGAGTGCACACAGGATGACGCAACACCCCACGTGACAACAACAACATGTGCGGCGCACGTGGGGGCTGTCATCAAACACAGGACCCCGCCCACCAACGAACCCACTCCCGTGGTTATGCGTGTTAGCGGGGAATGGGAGCAATTGGCTCGGCAATTGCCCCGGGAGGATGTGAGCGCCGGGAAAATTATTGACTTCGCCACTGTGATGAAGGTGTGTGAGACCGGAGTCGCCTCCCCCGGGGTCCGTATGGACCCCGAGGCGTTCGCCGGACACCGACGGGTCCACTGGCCGTGCTTCTCGGCCCCCACTGGCCGTGCTTCTCGGCCGCCGGGGCACGCCTACATCTACCAGGAGGTACAGGGCACGGGCCTACCCAACGCGCTCGGCACCCGTATCGACCTCCCAACGGACTTACAAATCCCGGCGTGGGTGCGGTACCTCACGGGCCTCCCCAGGAGGGAGGAGCTCCTCAGCTTTATCAGGTACGGTTTTCCCTTAGGGTACACCGGTCCCGTCAGCGACACGCGCGGCATGCCCAACCACCCCAGTGCCACGGGATACCCTGAGCAGATAGACAGATTCATCTAGAAAGAGAGAGGGTTCAACAATCTCCTAGGGCCGTACGAGGCTCCCCCTTTTGAACCCTGGTGCCACGTGTCGCCGTTAATGACACGCGAGAAAAGGGGTACGGACGACCGTCGTGTCATTACCGACATGACGTACCCGAATGACGACAGCGTCAACGGTTTTGTGGTCAAGAATTCCGTGTATGGAGAAGAGAGGGAGCATGGCCTCCCGACCGTCGACAGTTTCGTCGGCCGCCTGGTGGCCTCGGGGCCCGGGAGTTATATGTGCTCGATCGACATTGCGAGGGCGTATAAAAACTTTCGGTGCGACCCCCTGGACTGGCCCCTCCTGTGTTTCGCATGGAGGGACGGGTACTTCTGTGATACGGCGATGCCGTTTGGTGCCCGTGCCTCCTTGTACCACATGCAGTGCGTAGCGGAGGCCATCGTCGCTATACTCGGCCAGAAGGGGGTCGAGGCCTGCATGTATCTGGACGACCTCATCATTCTCTCGCCCACCAGAGAGAAGTCCGAGGCCGACTTCCGGACGGCCCGAGACCTCCTGACGGAACTCGGACTCCCAGAGGCCCGTGGGAAAGCCCAGCCCCCGAGTCAGGTTGTTACCTGGCTCGGGATCGTCATCAACGCGGCCGAGATGTCTCTTACCGTCCCTGAGGGCAAGCTTCACGAGGTCCGAGAGCACGTGAGGGCAGTGTATCAGAAGCGGTCACTGACGAAACGCCAGCTTCAATCCGTCCTCGGGCGGGTACTACATGTCTCAAAGTGTATCCGGCCGGCACGCCCTTTCGTCAGTAAACTCCTTGAGGCCCTCCGAGGGATGACCGGATACTACCTGAACATTAATTCCGAGATGAGGCAGGACCTCGGGTGGTTCCTGCGGTTCGCCGAGGGATGGAACGGCCACGCCCTCATCCCACGAGGACCCCCGACTAAGTGCCTCATCGTGGATGCGTGTCTCTCGGGCATCGGAGGTACGGACGGTACCTACTGCTACTCCCGACAGGTCTGCCCAGTCAACGACCCGGTCTGCTGCATCGCGGAGCTGGAGGCCCTAAACACGGTGTTCGCGATGTGCACGTTCATCACAGACCGGGACAGAGGTTCTCGCGTGGAAGTCTACTGCAACAACATGGGAACCGTCCAGGCACTCACCTCTGGGCGTGCCAGGAACCCCGTCCTGGCCGAGTGTGCCCGCCAGGCCTGGATGGTTTAAGCCAAAATGGAAGTAGACTTCATTTACACGCACGTCCCTGGCAAACTCAACACCGTCGCTGATGCACTCAGTTGGGCGCATCTGACCTCGAGGGACTACGATACGGCTTCGATGTTCAGAAATTTCCATTCCCTCCTCGAGGTCGTTCCATGCACCCACGTCTGCTTTAACCCTGTTTTGCGTCTTGCCTGCAGATCGGGAGCTGCTCTTACTTCAGACGAGGGCATCTGCGCGGCAATGCGAGGCGCGTGCCCCCGGAACGGTCACGAACCAGCGGAGCGCCGTCGCGACATACCTCGCGTTCTGCCGGCGGATGGGTGCCGATGCCCAGAAACCCACTACCAGCTTCATCACGCTGTACCTCGAGTACGTCTCGGACCACGCCCCCTCCCCTGCGACGGTCGCGAATCACCTATCCCACGTGCGGTCGCACCTGCGACTGATGGGAGGGGACGTCGCGCCGACAGAGGACTACCGGGTGAAGCGCGCCCTGGAGGCGATGAGGCGCAACAAGTCATACGTGCCAAACGTCAAACCTCCGGTCCCTATGGAGGTCCTCAGGGCGGCCCTCGCGGCCCTCACACCCTCGCTGACCCATCTCGTGCTACGGGCCGCCATACTACTCATATATTACGCGGCACTGCGGCAGAGCGAGGTCGCCCCACCGTTGGCCACCAGGTCCGACCCTGCGCGACACCTGTCGCGCCGCGACGTGGTGGTCACGCCGACGGAAGTAACGGTGCGGATCAAGGCAGCCAAGAACCTGCAACTGGCGGGGGAGGAGAAGACTGTGGTGATCCAAGCGTCACCCGATGTCGCGGCGTGCCCGGTACGCGCCATCTCCTCTATGATCGCGGCCGTCCCCACGACCAGCCCCGAGGCCCCGTTCCTTACCCTTGCGGCCGGGGAGGTAGTCACCACAAGACTTCTCACCCGAGAATGGAAGTCCCTACTGAATGCCGCCGATCAGCCTTCCACGTACACGCTCCACAGCATACCAAGCGGGTATGCCAGAGCTTTCTATTCAGCGGTATGGTGGTTGGAAGTCCAACGCCCACCGGACTTACATCAAGGCCAACGATGCTAAGGCCGTCAATAGGGCCTTGATCAACTCACTTCACAAAGACTAAAAACATTTTCCCACCCCCCCTCTCCTTTTTTGCCTTTTTGGCTTTTTATTACTTATACAATAACATATATTGTATCCAATAACCTATATTGTATCTCATATAATTATCATGTTTATTGTATTTCATATTTTACTTATCATAATTGACTTATATTCTACCTGTCAATTATCATATACTTACCTTCATATTATCTTATCATTAATATGCTCGTCCAGTAAGGTTGACATAATTTTATTCCTCTTACTGCATAAAATTAAATAAAATTTTATTCTCCCAAGCCACTGCTTGTCTACTTTCATCCGGGGGTAGGGTAATGGTATTCTCATGAGCTCTGCTCAGGGGGAGTCATTGCCACCTCCGGTGTCCCCCTCTACCGCGCCTCCCGGGCGCCCCTCCTGCCCCCTCGCGGCTTTCTCACCCACCACGCGGTCACGTGGTACAGCCCGGTCCGTACCCCGGCCTCACTTCTCCTTCAACCTCCCTACAGTACGCACATACTATACTACTTTTTCGTCCCACCCACCCACAACCTTCTCTCCTCTCCTCCTACTCACGTAGGCCTTTTTATTACTTATACAATAACATATATTGTATCCAATAACCTATATTGTATCTCATACAATTATCATGTTTATTGTATTTCATATTTTACTTATCATAATTGACTTATATTCTACCTGTCAATTATCATATACTTACCTTCATATTATCTTATCATTAATATGCTCGTCCAGTGAGGTCGACATAATTTTATTCCTCTTACTGCATAAAATTAAATAAAATTTTATTCTCCCAAGCCACTGCTTGTCTACTTTCATCCGGGGGTAGGGTTATGCACCAAAGAAGGTACAAAGGTATCTAAACGTTGACTCATCAGTCAATATATAGAGAATGTCACATAAGTTTTTGTCGTTCAAAGTTTATTCAACGGCCCCTAGAATCATGTAATGTAAACGGTGGGATACCCAGCGTTTACATTAGATGACTAAATATGTGGTGACTGTAGATCGTTAAGCTGGTGGTGGCAATGTCCACCGCAAAAGTCGTCAGCCTCAGAATATACATGAACGTTTTACACTGACAACATAGAGTCGCCGCCCATCAAGAGGACTAATTCAAGGCGGCTTGAAATAGTCACTGGCATCAGAGCATGTCTGATAGTAGTGAGGTGGTGCTTTATTGCGTAATCAGACGTAAGCAGATGATCTGCAGTTGCCACGCTTTTGGCGTTTATTTTAGAAGATTTCTAGACTTTTATGGCTGAAAGTCGTCAGGTTCAAGAATCGCCACCTATAATCGTCTAGTGTAAACACTGGGATAGGGTGTTTCAGTACATAAAATTCTGTACTACAGACTATACCGATAGCGGCATCTGTATACATTCACCAGAACGACCGATTGATTTAAATGAACGGAGACGGTTTAATTTACTTTTTTTTATGATCACTGAGAGGGGAAATGAAGGTGGTGGATGCAGTCTGGGAAAGTCATTGATCTAGAGATCTCGGCAAATTAAAAACTGAATCTTTGGGTTGGTGCCAGAGCTTTTACACTGGCAATGTGCCCAAATAGTACATCCACATTTGGTGAACTATTTTGGTCGTTAGGGGTGTAGGACTTTTAGAAATATTCTATTGATTTAAAGTTAGACAATGGCATAAATGGATCTTAGCTAGGGACTGATAGTGAGTCTTTACCAACTGAGAATATGCATGGAGAGTGATTAATCTCCAAACACATTCAAGATCTTAGTGAGGGACAGATAGTGAGTCTTTACCAACTGAGAATATGCATGGAGAGTGATTACTCTCCAAACACACTCAAGATCTTAGCGAGGGAAGGATGGTGAGTCTTTACCAACCGAGAATATGCATGGAGAGTGATTAATCTCCAAACACATTCAAGATCTTAGTGAGGGACAGATAGTGAGTCTTTACCAACTGAGAATATGCATGGAGAGTGATTACTCTCCAAACACACTCAAGATCTTAGCGAGGGAAGGATGGTGAGTCTTTACCAACTGATAATATGCATGGATAGTGATCAATCTCCAAACACACTCAAGATCTTAGCGAGGGACAGATAGTGAGTCTTTACCAACTGAAAATATGCATGGAGAGTGATTAATCTCCAAACACACTCAAGATCTTAGCGAGGGACGGAGAGTGAGTCTTTACCAACCGAGAATATGCGTGGAGAGTGATTAATCTCCAAACACACTCAAGATCTTAGCGAGGGATGGAGAGTGAGTCTTTACCAACCGAGAATATGCATGGGGAGTGATCAATCTCCAAACACACTGAAGATCTTAGCGAGGGAAGGATCAATATTGGCCTGGAGGAAACTTGAAAACCCCGCATATGCGGACACTTTGGCACGGAACGGAGGGTGGCCGCTTACGCAGGGTTTGACTTTTTTACCAGGGGCGACATAAAGAGCCATTGTTAGTTTATGAAGCAGTCACAAGGTGGCATACAGTATGGCACCCTTTTTGAATCCGCTGGCACACAGAACTCCCGCTAGGTGGCATAATTGAGATAATGGAATTTTTAGTTGCATTGATGTATGTCTTTAGCGTGAGAGGCAGGCCAGTGGATTATCAAGGCTCTAAGCCTAGTTCGTTAAGAATTCTTCTCCATAGAGCGTAGTGAGAGTACAAAATACGACTTAGAGAGTGTGAGATCTTATGAAAGGGGTGCACCATCAGGCGTATATATATGATGCCAAATAGGACGACTTTATTTACGCCACAGGAGACATGTATAAATAAGGCACATAGCTATTGTGCTACACAGACACCCTCCCCCACCCCCCGACGCCATTTAAAATGCCAGGTGGTATCGCCATCTCTATCATGCTATATACACAATACTAAATGTATACTTCTATATATTTCTGTGAAATTTTCTTCCCCTATTTTCTTGTAACATGCGAAGGTGGAAGACCGCTGTAAGTGGCGTAAATACAACAGAATCAGGTGTATATATGACGTATATTTGACTGCAACATGAACGCTTATATGCGCCTACAGATGAGGCGTATATACACGGGGAACAGGACGACCTAGACTGGCCTCAGTCCCTGCATCCTACCTCCACCTGCTTGATACAGGGACTGGTAGAATCCGTAAACGGCCGTGTAGGCTGGCGCGATGTCGCACCACACTCCCCAAGCAGAGGTCTGGCTACTGGTCTGGATATCTGCTTGGAGATTGATACCCTTTCACTTTGGTCTCAATCGAAACATAATCAGGAGTAGGCGAAATATATTGCTATGACAACACAGGCAGGCAGGGAAGTGGAGGAGGGGAGGGGGGAGGGATAGAGGGAGGTATAGGGTTACAGGGAGGGGCTTGGGGTCATAAACAGGAGATTCTGTTCATAGTGGACAAGTCTTTGATTCATGGGCCAGTCAGAGAAGGATACATGCTATAATGAATTGTATTCCGATTTTCTTTAATCATTTAATGAATGTTCATAATCAAAGACTTGAGCAAGTCTAAGGACGATCTTGTATACGCAAAATAAAATCTATATACGCCGGGTGCATATATATATAAAGTGGTGCTTCTCGTGCAGTGAAGGTGAAAGACTGCTACAATGTAAGTAGGCGAACTGACTCAATAAAATATATTTAAAAAAAACAAAACACGTTCAGACAGAAAATAGAACAACTTTTTTATTACTCTCAAGGTTCCCTCTCAGTCTATTCTACATACAGTATTAAGAACCACCATGTTTTATGAAGTGACCGTTTCGCTGAAGTCGTGACTCTACATAATTCACATGCCGCCTTTCACAAGGTCCCACTGTGTACTCAAGAGGTGCTGAACCAGAACGTGACATCTCTGAAACGTTCAATATCTTATTTACCTCATTGTGCCGGCCTCAATCTCTCCATTATGTAGTACCAGTATTATATGAAAATATTACTTGTTATGTTTACATGTGTTGGAACCAGTTGTAGTCCTCTGCAAAGCTACCACGAAGTATTCACATACATATAATCTTTACTCTATACTTAACTTTATCTACGGACTTGTCGTGGTCAATATGGTGTTTCTCAGAAACCACCTGTGTACGTCACTGCGCGGGTGTTTTATTTACTTCACATTTCTGATGTAGCAGACGTCAGAAAGTTTACTCTCGACATGTACTAAATATTACTCTATACCCATGCTGTATATACTGTAAATACGGACCGTTTACTATATACCTATGACGTATATACTGTAAATACGCACCGTTTACTATATACCTATGCCGTATATAATGTAAATACGCACCGTTTACTATATACCTATGCCGTATATACTGTAAATACGCACCGTTTACTATATACCTATGCCGTATATACTGTAAATACGCACCGTTTACTATATACCTATGCCGTATATACATATATATACTGTAAACACGCACCGTTTTGGCATATGACGTAAAAATACTGTACCGTTTGTACGGAACTCGGCGTAAACGCCTCGGTCCGTACAAACGGTAAATTAGCATCTCGTTCTGTGACTTGTACAGCATGGTCAGGACGTTCTATATAAGAATTTATTTATTCTTGGAACGTGCTCAGCCTTACGGCTGGTTTCAATACACGCCCACATCCAGATAGTATTTCTATTCACCAGGATTTTTACGAGCAGCAGGTCTGTACAACATATATACATATTATATAATAACATTGACAACAATGTTTGCTAGACAAGAGGCTAAATCAGCATTTGGTGCAGTCTCTGAATTTTTCTTCGTCAAAGGAAACTATAATCTCAATTTTCGGAAAAATTTAGAATATGGTAATCACAAATGTAGTCTCTTACTGTTTTTAGGATTAAAGTATATCTGAAAGCAATGTTTATACTTCTTATTTAAAACTGAAAGTTTAGTACACCATCCATATGTATGAACTACAGTTCACATATTCAGCCATCTTGAATTTATAGTTCATGTTTATGCCGTCCACCACGTGGCAGCACCGGTCAGTGCGGTTTCCGGGTGTACTGGAGTTGTTTGTCACATCAATATCATAGATTATTGAATACATTGACAGGTATCCTAGTGCAGTTTTATCATTTATTATAGACCTCTACACAACGTACGTACACTTACTGCTCCCTGTTCCCTATTTATATATATAGTGTACGGCACACTGTGCCGTCCACTGGTTTTTTTTTATTGATGCACAAAAAGTACAGGAAATTGAATTAAGTTCCTAATACAGGAGAAATCAACCCTGTGACTAGAGTTAAGTATTTTGAGTCTCTAAGATAGGGACGCAGTTAAATGTTTTGAAGAACAACTACATTTCATGTCTTGCTTTTCAGTTATTGTTCAACGTTGGATAGATCACATAATGCTAATGGGATACACAATTATGCGCCAAGGGATAGATCACATGTAATCTCTATATGGTAATATTTCTTGTATCGTATCTGGATCAATGAATAGAGCATTGCTCATGTAAAAAAAAAAATTTAAAAAAAAATAGACCTATAAAAAAAAAAAAATTAAAAAGAAAGTACAGGAAACTTCTGCTGACAGCAGGTTTGTACTCTATGACCGATTACATATATCACTGACAAGAACAAGACCGTCATATAATATACAATAATGTACAAAAAGAAACAAAGTGATGATTTAGGAGTTTTGGCTCCGGACTTCACTCGGCTTCGCCTCATGAAGTCACTTTGCCAAACTCCAGTCATGGAATACGGTGGCCAAGATTAAACCTCATCCAGTTTTACGATAATATGGTCCAATATTACAATATTGTGTTTCAAGATCAAGATTATTCCAGGCAATCATTCCTCTATATATTGGGCTTTTACGGAAAATGCTCGTTCGTATATGGCCGGGGGTCTGTTGAATAAACTATGCCTATGAAAATACAGAGTACTCGGGTACCTCGTGTAAGGGGACCTCGTGTAAGGGGACCTCGTGTAAGGGGACCTCGTTTAGTAATATTCAAGGATATATAAGATGAGATGTGTGATGGAGATATTCCCCTCATTACAAGAATTGTTAGTCAAGCTGAAGCTAGTTTAAGTACTTTCTAAGAACATTATTGATAATGATGTTTTGGGTTACAACTGAGATGAATAACTGACTCATGATACTGAAAGAAGATATGTAATTTTCTATATGCCTTAATAAAGGGAGCTAAGCTCATTAAAACAAAATAATAATAAAAAAGATCGAACCTCTTTAAAAAAAATAAAAATATATATATATATATAGTCCTAGATGATGGAAGGTCAGCCGTATGGGAAAAAGTTGACCCACATGAAATTAAGAAGGTCAAGGGAGACTTGGCATGAAGGTCAATCTCTTTTCCAGAAACTAGCATGTTAAAAACATATCAGACAATTTGCTTTGACAATTAAAACCCATGTAAATATCCTGAATCGAATATGATTAGCTCAAAGTGTTGCAGAAAATGTATCTAACTCAAAACCCAGGGTCACCATGGTAGATGTTGATGTCGAGATAGATATTACGATAATATCATATTTGAATATATAGTAATTCTAAAAGGTTTAGAAATAGTAAAACAAATATAACATGTTCTTAAAACTTTTACAGAATATAGTAATTAGCTGTCTGGTGGTACTTAAGCTCTGAAAATCACAAGCTATCGTCCTTGGTTTTTTTTTAAGAATTAGCGAACCATATTGTTCAGCATATTTCCTATATAAATCAAGCAAATTTAAATTGGTCTATCTTACTTATTAGGATTGGAAAAACTGGAAAAAAACGTTAGATTTACTCATCGATCCAAACAATCGAAACCCAAGGAACCAGTTCTGATTGAAAATTAGCAATATCTAAAAATCACCAGGTGGCGCCACCGCGTATTTTACGATATGCCTTTCATCTCCCCCTGGTATTTTTCTCCGTAGGCTTAACATTAGGAACTCGTACTCCACGGCCGTGATTTTCGTGTATCCAATACTCAAAGGCTAATTTAGTGATCCATTTTATCAATAAATAATGTTATAAACACGGGGTGAGATAATGTCGGAAACTCACTCGATGAAAAAAGCCTCGATGAAAAAAATTCGCTTTGTGAATTACTCTGAAGACAAACTCAGTGGAGTACGGACCAAGCTATTTTCATCTCGTGGGTTTCCTTCTTACAAGTTATCAGGAATATCCACGTATTTCAGCCGGAAAACTGCATTTTCCATTCAAGAAGCCCACAAAAGGATTATTCATTTGTATTCAAGAGTTCCAATCCACAAACCAAATGAGGTATTTTTAGTGGATCAATCCACCTCTGATTTGCTGACCAGCGCTAATCGCCTTGATCCTTAATCACTGAGCCTCCAAGTGGGTGAGATTAAGCCTGGGGGAGGTGGTGTGATACTCGATAATCCGCCAGTAACAGTCCCCCTCGTTTTCACCTCTCACAGTCACACTCCCCTAAAGTATACCTCTAAGTGGTCAGCTTACCCCGTACCGTGACTCAGCGTTATTAGATCGGGACTAAGTCCTGTGTATGTTTGATCTACTACTGCTGGGGCCGGCTGTTTCTTGGCACTGGTCGCTCGTTGGTATGCACACTCAGCCTAGGTCTAGGAGGGACTCTGGTGCGAGCAGTGCCTACTTTATTTCTGATTAACGAACAGGCTGTGGGCAGGTTCTGGCAGTGGTCAGGGGCCTGTTGAATAATCTACGCTGATACATGTAGAGCCTTTTCTGTATGCCAACGAGAACCAGGGACAAAGTATGTCAACTTTATTCAAGACTTATGGACGACCTTCCATCGATTAGGACTGTCTTAGCAAATGATCTTTTAGGTGATCTTTCCTCAACTAGGACTGTCTTAGCAAATTATCCTACCCCTAATGAAAAACCGCCATAGACTTAACATAGGGAAATTTTATGTGGCAGGCCGTGACATAAAGTATTTTTTATGCCACTAGAGTAATAACAATATTGACCAATCAGAGAGCAGGACGTCAGCTACTATGAAAAAAAGTTCTGTTGGACGTTGAGTCAATATTTATCTTTTAGTAAATACAAAAGCATAGACGAGGTAGGATAAATACAAAACCGAACGAGAGTTAGACTTGTCAATGTCTATGCCACGACGGGAAGGTCGCGTATTACTACACGAGGCGTAGCCGAGTGTAGTGAGGAGCAGACCTGACCACTCTGGTCAGGTCTGCTCCTCACTACACTCAATACGCGTAGTAATATGCGACCTTCCCGTCGTGGCATAAACCTAAAAGATCATTAGTAGAAACCGAACGAGAGATAGACTTGTCAATGTCTATGCCACGACGGGAAGGTCGCGTATTACTACACGAGGCGTAGCCTCGTGTAGTAATACATGTAGTAATATGCGACCTTCCTGTCGTGGCATAAACATTGTCAAGTCTAACTCCCGTTCGGTTTCTACTAATGATCTTTTAGGTGACCTTTCCTCAACTAGGACTCTCTTAGCAAGCGATCTTTTAGATGACCTTCCATCGACTAGGACTGTCTTATCAAACGATCTTTTAGACGACCTTCCATCGCCTAGGACTGTCTTAGGAAGCGATCTTTTAGATAACCTTCCATCGACTAGGACTGTCTTATCAAACGATCTTTTAGACGACCTTCCATCGGCTAGAACTGTCTTAGCAAGCGATCTTTTAGATAACCTTCCATCGGCTAGCACTGTCTTAGTGAATGATCTTTTGGATAACCTTCCATCGACTAGGACTGTCTTAGTGAACGATCTTTTAGATAACTTTCCATCGGCTAGGACTGTCTTAGTGAACGATCTTTTAGATAACCTTCCATCGGCTAGGACTGTCTTAGCAAGCGATCTTCTAGATGACCTTCCATCGGCTAGGACTGTCTTAGCAAGCGATCTTCTAGATGACCTTCCATCGGCTAGAACTGTCTTAGCAAGCGATCTTTTAGGTCACCTTTGCTCAACTAGGACTGTCTTAGCAAACAATCTTTTAGACGACCTTCCATTGACTAGGACTGTCTTAGCAAACGATCTTTTAGATGGCCTTCCAGCTGCAAGCACTGACTTAGTGAACAAACTTGAGTATTATTAGATGATAACCCTTATAAAAGGTTTGCTTGTACCCTGTAGTTGTGTCTATAGACTTTATCAGGCAGGTCCCAGGTGGTAGGAAAATTATTATTCATAGAAACCTTAAAGTGCTGTGATGCTGTGACCTGTTGAATAATTTAGGGCCATACATGATCACCCTTTTCTGAATGCCAACGAGACACAAGGACAATGTGCGTCAACTTTATTGAACACTTATTGATGACCTTCTGTCAACTAGGACTGCCTTAGCGAACGAGCTTGAATATTAATATACAATAACCCTCATAAGAGGTCTCCTTGTAACCTGTGCTTTAGTCGGCACAAGTTATTCAACAGACCCCAAGTTCGATATGCATAGAACATGCTAGAAAGATGTGTGACAGGCAGAAATAGAGGTTTGTAGTCAAATATAGCCTCTGCAAGGGGAATACAATATTCCAAGTCATGTCCATTGTGATATCTTTTGTATCCAGTTTTATTTGATCAATATTATTGTAAAAATCTAAATCATATTATAATTCCAGATTTTATTTTCATTTTTCATGGATGAAAATTATCAGAAAAATAAATAAGTAACACAATTTTCACTGTGGAATATCTTACATGTTATCACAAGTTATGTTTGACTGTAGTTATTGCACCTGTAACACTGCTGTCTATCTTTTTCAGAAGTCGATGAAGAGTGCATGTAACAGTTTCTAGTTAAACACACATCAGGAAAACTAATATATCATATTGTGTGTATACAACCACTAAGAACATATGTGATCGCAGAGTTAGCTTTTTGAAAAAGAATAAATAAAACAATATAAACATAAGAATATAAACTATCGCGCGCTTCGGTATTTATAATCATTACCATATTAGGCCATTGGCTTCTTGGGTTTCCACACCACAGAAAGAAGCTAGTCAGGCATTATTATTTCACTGCGGGGATAGCATAAAGTTAGCCAACGTTTCTGTGGGCTAGCCTTTGACACAACATTCTCTCTCTTTCTCTTTCTCTCTTTCTCTCTCTCTCTCTCCTTTTCTCTCTATATATACATATTTGTATAAGAAAACATATATAATAGCGTTTGTCTAAAACAAATAATGATATTGGTGACAGAGAGATCAAACTATAAATAAATAAAACAATATAAACATCCACATTTACCACTATCGTATGCTTTGTTATTTATAATCATTACCACATTAGGCCACTGGCTTCTCTTGGTCCCCTACACCACACAAAGAAGCCAGTCAGGCGTTATTATTTCACCTCGGGATAACATAAAGTTGGCTAACATCTCCAGTGTGGGCTACCTTTTGACACAACATTCCCTACCGCTCCATCTCTCTCTCTCTCCTTCTATCTCTATATTCATAAATATATATATATATATTTGTAAAAGAAAACACATATTATAGTGTGTCTAAAACCAATAAGAATATTGGTGACATAGAGATAAAACTATAAATCAATAAAACAATATAAACATCCAAATTTATCACTATCGTGTGCCTTGGTATTTAGAATCATTACCATATTCGGTCATTGGCTTCTCCGACAGAATAGAAAGAAGCCAGTCAGGCATTATTATTTCACCGCAGGGATAACATAAACTTAGCTGACGTTTCTGTGGGCTAGTTCTCTCCCCCTCTCTCTTTTTCTCTCTCTCTCTATTTATATATATATATATATATTTGTAAAAGAAAACATATACAATAGCGTTTGTCTTAAACCAATAAGAATATTGGTGACACTGAGATTAGACTATAAATAAATAAAACAATATAAACATCCCCGTTTACCACTATCGTGTGCTTTGGTATTTATAATCATTACCACATTACTCCACTGGCTTCTCTTGGTTCCCCACAGAACAGAAAGAAGCCAGTCGGGTGTTATTATTTCACCGGCGGGGATAACATAAAGTTAGCTAACATCTCCAGTGTGGGCTACCTTTTGACACAACATTCCCTCGCGCTCCATCTCTCTCTCTCTCCTTCTATTTCTATATTCATAAATATATATATTTGTAAAAGAAAACACATATTATAGTGTGTCTAAAACCAAAAAGAATATTGGTGACATAGAGATAAAATTATAAATGAATAAAACAATATAAACATCCAAATTTATCACTATCGTGTGCCTTGGTATTTAGAATCATTACCATATTCGGCCTTTGGCTTCTCCGACAGAACAGAAAGAAGCCAGACAGGCGTTATTATTTCACCGCAGGGATAACATAATGTTAGCTAACATCTCCAGTTTGGGCAAGCTTTTGACACAACTCTCTCTCCCGCTCCCTCTCTCTCTACCTCTCTCTCTCTCTCCTTCTCTCTTTCTATATTCATAAATATATATATTTGTTAAAGAAAACACATATTATAGTGTGTCTAAAACCAATAAGAGTATTGGTGACACAGAGATGAAACTATTAATAAATAAAACAATATAAACATCCAAATTTATCACTATCGTGTGGCTCGGTATTTATAATCATTACCACATTATGCCACTGGCTTCTCTTGGTTCCCCACAGAACAGAAAGAAGCCAGTCAGGCGTTATTATTTCACTGCGGGGATAACATAAAGTTAGCTAACATCTCCAGTGTGGGCTACCTTTTGACACAACATTCCCTCCGCTCCATCTCTCTCTCTCTCCTTCTATTTCTATATTCATAAATATATATATATATTTGTAAAAGAAAACACATATTATAGTGTGTTTAAAACCAATAAGAATATTGGTGACACAGAGATGAAACTATGAAGAAATAAAACAATATAAACATCCACATTTACCACTATCGTGTGCTTTGTTATTTATAATCATTACCGTATTAGGCCACTGGCTTCTCTTGGTTCCCCACAGAACAGAAAGAAGCCAGACAGGCGTTATTATTTCACCGCAGGGATAACATAATGTTAGCTAACATCTCCAGTTTGGGCAAGCTTTTGACACAACACTCTCTCCCGCTCCCTCTCTCTCTACCTCTCTCTCTCTCTCCTTCTCTCTTTCTATATTCATAAATATATATATTTGTTAAAGAAAACACATATTATAGTGTGTCTAAAACCAATAAGAGTATTGGTGACACAGAGATAAAACTATTAATCAATAAAACAATATAAACATCCAAATTTATCACTATCGTGTGGCTCGGTATTTATAATCATTACCACATTATGCCACTGGCTTCTCTTGGTTCCCCACAGAACAGAAAGAAGCCAGTCAGGCGTTATTATTTCACTGCGGGGATAACATAAAGTTAGCTAACATCTCCAGTGTCGGCTACCTTTTGACACAACATTCCCTCCTGCTCCATCTCTCTCTCTCTCCTTCTATCTCTATATTTATAAATATATATATATATTTGTAAAAGAAAACACATATTATAGTGTGTTTAAAACCAATAAGAATATTGGTGACACAGAGATGAAACTATGAAGAAATAAAACAATATAAACATCCACATTTACCACTATCGTGTGCTTTGTTATTTATAATCATTACCGTATTAGGCCACTGGCTTCTCTTGGTCCCCTACACCACAGAAAGAAGCCAGTCAGGCAATATTATTTCACCTCAGGATAACATAAATTTAGCTAACATCTCCAGTGTTGGCTACCTTTTGACACAACACTCTCTCCCGCTCCATCTCTCTCTCTCCTTCTCTCTCTCTATATATATATATAAATATGTATATATATTTGTAAAAGAAAACATAAATTATAGTGTGTCTAAAACTAATAAAAGTATCGGTAACACATGGATCAAACTATAAATAAATAAAACAATATAAACATCCACATTTACCACTATTGCTTTCTTTGGTATTTATAATCATTACCACATTATGCCACTGGCTTCTCTTAGTTCCCCACAGAACAGAAAGAAGCCAGTCGGGTGTTATTATTTCACCTCAGGGAACACATAAAGTTACCCAACGTCTCGAGTGTTGGCTGACTGTGGGCGACCTTCAGCCTGCTCCTTGGCCCTGCCCAGTGTATTGACTCTGGCCGCTGCTACTTGGTTTGATTTAATGTCTTACGTCAGGCGGTGGCTCTGGACAATCAAGGTACATGCTGTCGACACACACCGCCGGGCAAATACAGGCGGAATGAGTCTTAAACCACATAACGGGGATTAATCTCAGCAGCCTCGCTAAGCATGTACGGCTTTCACATGGTGGGCCCATCGTACTACTGCGACATATTAGTAATACTTTGTTACAGTAATACCTTTTTGGGATAGGAAAGGTCAGAAGAATTATGATTTCTGTATTTCATTATACAACATCGATGTGCGGTATTTTTTGCGGATCAAATGATTCAAGGCTGCCTTATGAAAACCAGCAGACATAGTATGTGCTGATAGGGATCCCTTATAAGAGCTATAGTTGAGCTACCAACAAAGATGGAAAATGTAAAAGTGGAAAATGTATTATGAATTGATCCTCAATAAAGCTTTTTAAAAAAATTATAAAAAAACAACAACTTTCATCCACACGTGTCCTCCATTTCCTAATTACTGTTTTCTTTTAGGTATTGCTATTTTCTAACATTATTTCATTAATCTTATTTTTTTCTTATTATCCTTTCATCAATTTGCTGCCTTTATTGCCGTTCAAGCAAGATGACTATATATCCTAGCAACACAGAACCAGACACGTCACCTTGAATAAATGGTAATGATTATTACTTCAGTTCCTAGTGTTACGAACGGATCACCATCACTCACAGTACCTTGACACCGGAGTGCCAAAAAGCTGAGGGAACTTATCTACGAGCCGGAGCACATCGACTCGTTCAACCACCAAGAGGGTTCGGAGAAACCTACTACCTGTGAGGCTTCAAGGGATTCACATTTCACAGAGAGAATGCACAGAGTAGCCTGGCCGCCGGCTGTGGACTCAGTCTTACATACAAGCAAGGTTACGTAATCCAGGCGTACCCGTAGCACTTGCATGCACAGGCTCACCCGAACCACAACACAGCAGGGACTGGCTTCCTGCATCCTCTAGCAAATTATTATATACCTGTGTCCGAATGTCTATTAAATACTGCCCGCTGCTAGGGGTGCAGTAATAAAAATGTTTGTGCCCGCTGTGACTGTGACTTTATAAGTCTTTAAAATGGAGCTTTTAATTATCTTAAGGTAAATAACAATAAGCAAACATCCTGACTGTGGGCGAAACCGTTATTGTTCTCGGTCATTTTTAGTTTTTCGTACGGCCTTCCGCCTATGGCGTCAGGCCGTAAGAAAACACAAAAATGACCACGAACAATAAAAGTTTCGCCTAGAGTAAGGACGTTTCCTAATAATACCACTGCTCGACTGACCCATCTCACTACGATATTAGCCTTGCATCCTTTAGCATAGAGCAAACACACCACTGCCTGAAAGACCCCACCCCTACATATATGATGAGCAGAATAGCTCAATTAAATATGAGGTTTGAGACACACTTATCCCACTGTGTTTACTGCCTGTCTGTCATCTTCGTTTTATAGATCCTATCTCACTACGATATGACCCTGGAGGGTGTCACTGTGTTTACTGCCTGTCTGTCATCCTCATCCCATCTCACTGTGACATGACCCTGGAGGGTGTCACTGTGATTACTGCCTGTCTGTCACCCTCATCCCATCTCACTGTGACATGACCTGTCGGGTGTCACTGTGTTTACTGCCTGTCTGTCATCTTA
Organism: Alentia gelatinosa; assembly: GCA_950022655.1. NCBI lineage: Eukaryota > Metazoa > Annelida > Polychaeta > Phyllodocida > Polynoidae > Alentia > Alentia gelatinosa. The sequence continues at coordinate 66,017,449 of OX465584.1, read as the reverse complement.
ATTTATCACTGTGATATGACCCTGGTGCGTGTCACTGTGTTTACTGCCTATCTGTCATCTTCGTTTATCACTGTGATATGACCTTGACTGTTGTCATGGAGTAAAACACCATGGGCTAACTCTGCTTAGTCTCAGATTTCTAGTCGCGTGTTTGTAATGATGTTCCGTTTCTTCACGTTACTTTTTAGTACAGGATGACACTTCTCGTCGATGTTATGATCTGTTATGATCTGTTTGTAACCAAGGCTCCGGAGCTCAGTCGATGTAATGACACAACACAAGAGGCCACAGCTCAACCTCGGCATGTCTCATCTTACTCTAGCCTAAAGGCCAATGCCCATCTACCGATTTCGGAACATTTATTTACGTTTGTCGGCGACCAACGGAGGGTAATTTGTCTCGGGCGAGGTATCCTAACTGAGTCGGTAGATGTAGGACAGCTAGGCAAGGATACCCAACGATCAGATTTCGGTAGATGTAGACTGATTTCCTTAGGACTAATAGCCACCAGCCCCTCTCCTCGAGGGCCGCGGGTCGAGTGAGGGTTACATAATTTGCCTGCGACAAGGTGACCGATTCCTATATGATTTGGGAACTAATCGTTCAACCCTAAATCGGTAGATGGGCATCTGGCTTTAGGCCCTGCGTCCACTTACTACGATAAAATTTAGACCTCCCGTTTTGGCAAATATCGGAGACATATCAGGAAGGTGCAAAATCGTAGACCTTCTAGACATGCCAATCTACCATGCATTGTATGGGTTTTTATTGGTGCCTAATCGCAGAAACGTGGTCACCTGCCCCGATATTAGGTGACCTTCCAACGCGATTTTCATTTTTTATCGGGTGGTGCATCGTAGGCCTAAGGCCTGGTGTCCACCTACTAAGATATGGCTCCAATATGGTCTACGATGCAGTCTACGATGCAGCTTAACTGTACAGTTGTTTATAAATTGGCCCTACTGTACAGTTGTTTATAAATCGGCCTAACTGTACAGTTGTTTTATTAATTGGCCTATTTGTACAGTTGTTTTATCAATCAGCCTAACTGCACAGTTGTTTTATTAATCAGCCTAACTGTACAGTTGTTTTATCAATCAGCCTAACTGCACAGTTGTTTTATTAATCAGCCTAACTGTACAGTTGTTTTATAAATCGGCCTAACTGTACAGTTGTTTTATAAATCGGCCTAACTGTACAGTTGTTTAATTAATCAGCCTAACTGTACAGCTGTCTTATTAATCAGCCTAACTACACAGTTGTTTTATTAATCGACCTAACTGCACATTTGTTTTATTAATCGGCCTAACTGTACAGTTGTTCTATTAATCAGCCTAACTGTACAGAAGGCTTACATTTCAAGCCAATTATACAGTAGGCTTTATTAACATGCCTTACTGTACAGAAAGCATGAATATTGAGTCCCACTGTAAATGAGGCTTAATTATCGAGCCTCAATCTGAGGAATGATTTATTTATTGGTTTGGCTGCAAAAAAAATAAAACAAACTGTACAGAAGGCCTAATCCATTGGCCTAACTGTACATCAGCTCGACTAACAGGCCTAAGGCCCGGCGTCCACCTACTACAATATGGCTCCAATATAGTCTACGATGCACTTCCCGATAAAAAGTCAAAATCGCATTGCAGATTGATCACCTAATATCGGGGCAGTTGACCACGTTTCTGCGATTAGACACTGATATAAACCCCATACAATGCATGGTGGATTGGCATGTCTAGATATATGTCTACGATTTTGCACCTTCCCGATATGTCTCCGATATTTGGTTTTTGTATCGGTGCAATATCGGCAGGTCTAAATTTCTATCGTATTAGGTGGACGCCAGGCCTTACAGTGCAGAAGGTTTTATTGATAGGACAATCTGTACTAAAGGCTCAATTATTAGGCCGAACTCTATGCAAGAATTTATCGACAATGAATAACTGTATAGAAGGCTGGACTAACAGGCTGGACTAACAGTGCAGAAGGCTTAACTAGTAGGCGCAATTATCGAGCTTAAGGCCTGGTGGCCACCTACTCCGATAGAAATTCAGACCTACCGATATGGCACCGATACAAAAAGCAAATATCGGAGACATATCGGGAAGGTGCAAAATCGTAGACATATGTCTAGACATGCCAGTCCACCACGCATCGTATGGGTTTATATCTGTGTCTAATAGAAGAAAGATGGTCAACTGCCCCAATATTAGGTGACCTTCCGACGCGATTTAGATTTTGTATCGGGAGGTGCATCGTAGACCATATCGGTGCCATATCGTAGTAGGTGGACGCCGGGCCTTACTCTATACAATAATTTACTAATAAGCCTAACTTTGCAGAAGGCTTGGTTGTCGAGCCTAACTATATAGAAGGCGTAATTAATAGGCCTAATTGCACAGTAGGCCTAATTGTACAGTAGGCCTAATTGACCAGTAATTGAAAAGAAATAGTCGTACTTGGAACAACTAATACAAAAGACCACTCCACAACCAACCCTTTAGATGCTCTTCATAAAACTGTGGTATACTATTCCTCTCAGTATAAGTACAAAGAGTAAAAATACTCAAGTTAACTCTTCACATATCTATTATAATCAAGAGATCTAACTTGGCCATGGAGATATTCAAGGTATATTTATCACTCAGGATTTAGAAACCTGCATTCTGTAAAAGTATTATTATAGGACCTCTACTTTCATTTTACAGGTTATAGTGATCGGGTTATCAATAAAACCAGGTAGGAATAATCTTCCCAGTTTAGCCACATCCCACTCAGAGTGTTTAAAAGAGACTTTTATAACTAAGTCAGAAGTTCAAACAAGCGGCTTTCAGTACAATGTACGCCATTATCTATGTTGTATTTTGAAAATTGAACAATGATGTGTCTCCATTATGGGTACTGAATAGAGGGAATTAGGTTCCGGGTGAAAGAAATCTAAAGTCACGAGTTGATTATATCTAACATTAAGCCTGATGCCCATCTACCGATTCAGGGGTGAGCGATTAGTTACCAAATCGTATAGGAGTCGGTCGACTTGTCGCAGGCAAATTATGTAACTCTTCGCTCGACCGCCGGACATTGAGGAGATGGATTGGTGGATATTAGTCCTAAGCAAATCGGTCTACTAATCGGTGGCTCACCCTTGCCTAGCTGTCCTACATCTACCGACTACGGCCGACTCCGTTAGGATGCCTTTGATGAGACAAATTACCATCCGTTTGTCGCCGACAAAGGTACATGAATGTTCCGGAATCGGTAGATGGGCATTGGGCTTTACTGAATGAGGCTTTGTGTTCAATAATTTTGACGTCCTCACCGAGTAATTTCGGAATTTTGTCACCCCTATCTTGTTCCCTATCATTATATGTACCTTCAAATATAAATTAAAATGGTGATTTCTTCACCTACGATCTACAGGGAAGCCATGTTCACTCTTATTTACCTACCACATATAAAACGTGTAAATTCTATCAAACCCGCTTGGAGTTTCTCCCACCCATAGAGACAGAGTGAACCAGAACTAGGACTGGAGACTGATGGGCCACGAGATTGAGATTCTCATGTAGTGCTAAACTTAACCCAGCTATTCTTTTTTTTGTATTTCTCTAGACAGATGTACTTCTATCCATAGTTTTCAAAAAATATAATTTAGAACTGTAGCTTTATAATCTTTCCTAGAGAGACCACAGCTTTTCGCTGGTCGAGTAACTACTTTTTTTCTTTTTTTAAATAAGTTTTTATTTCGCATTCAATCGTTACAATTGTTCTTCCAAGGGAAACAACTATATATATTTCCTTCACGCTTGTCCAGATCTGATTGGTCTAGATTTTGTCACGTGATACCCGTTTAGCCATAGGTATATAATAATAAGTAAAAATGTTCAAACGAAATATAGCAGTGCGAAACGTATCAGTCAACAAAAGATGTTTACATAATAAATGTTTCTACATGGTAGCTTATTCTATCTGGTCCCCCACCCTCTGTCCCCCTGTCAGTATGTAAGGCTGCTGGACAGACAGGTCTGAGATATAATCAATAGCATTTCTCTGTCGTTGCGGAGTATGGAGTACTCCATTTGACGATGTCAGCAACGAACGACACTGATATAAATATGATTTATACCCAGCGAATCATAGAAGTCGACTTTTTACGTAGGGATGAGCATGCCTAAAATGGTAAACAAGAATGATTTCTATTAGCCACCTAATACAAAGTGTCCATAGAAAAAAACATATGGAGTGTGTATGGACATACCCGGTGCATGCGAATATGTTGTATGCTTCGGGTGGCGCATACGGACAAATAGTGCGTACTGAAAAATAGTGCATAACTAAAACGAACCGATATCGACATGCCACTTGTCCAGAAAAGGTGGATGATAAATACAATATAGACTGGCTTCAGATAAAAGCGGTTGTATGCTCCTCGGAGTTAACTCTGTGCAATATCCTCGCATGCGGTCGGAAATTACTACCCGTCAATTCCTCGGAGCATACCGCCGTTTGTATCTGAAACCAGTCAATATTGTGTATGTTATTAATGAAATTATTATGTTATTGCCTACCCTCCAGCCCCTTCACTCCCATTCCCCTCTCATAACATTCCTCTGATATTATATTCATTTTCATTTTAATTATGTAAGTACATTATTGACCTTCAAGATATGTAGTCTATGTCCTCAAAGATCATTCTATTGTTTAAATTGAATTGAATTGGTCGATATCTGAATAAGCGTCACGACTGTGGTATTTATAAAGATAAACAATACCAATCATGCACGTAATCGGGGCATTAGGCGATCTTTAATCAAGAGAAAGTAGAAATCAGACTTAAAGAAATACTCAATATTTTGATTGATTTAATCTCGTTCATAAATCTCAAAATGCATTGGAAATGTCACATGCTAAGTGAACCGGGTATTCATATGTAGAGACCGGCGAACGCGAAACACCCGTGTTCGAGTTAAAGTGTCCTCTTATGCAAGGTGAAACCCTCCCCAGGGTAAACTCTTATCTTATAAAAGGGAAAATATAATTCCATTTTGACCAGAAGTGTCCCTATAAGCAGGTATTATCTTTCAAACCAGGTTTATGCTTCAACGACAAAACACGCAACACCTCAAAATTTTGAAAACTAAACCTGGGCCCCGTTGAATAACAAAATTGCTCTCCGTGAGGCTGGACGATAAGACATAGTGAACGATAATTTGATGAGACGATAATGACGAGAACAAACGATAATTTATTTTCAGTGTAGCATAAAACTGGTCGTCCATGTAAGCACTGTCGTCCGTGATAGTATCGTTCAATTATCGTAGAATGATCATATAATTGACCTATATCCACGGGGATCACTAAACATGTATAATTCTGTGGGCAAAGAAGTTAGGCGTTGGTCTCTCAACCTGAAGGTTGAGAGTTCTTACCCCATCCAAGGCAAACTTTCCTTTTCCAGTAATTTTAAAACATTTCACACAAAAAATGATTCTACTGTAATAAATTTTGAAATTTGGTATACATGTATCAAATATGAATAGAAATCTCTGTTGAAAATATCTTTTAATTTGGAATGGATTTAGTGCATGAAAAACGAGTTTGACATCGGCTACGACGCTGAAAACGTGGTCGTCCGCGAGGAGACTTGAATGATAAATAAACAATATTTTCAAAATGAACAATTTTTTATTCAACACCACTCACGATCATTCATTTTATCCTGTCGTCCAATGCTCGTCCACCTCCACGACAGTTTTTTATTCTACAGTTTGCCACCGACGAGACTTGTAAGATACTTTTTTTTATCGTTCATTTTTTTATTCAACGGGGATCTGGTATCAATAATTCGTGTCGAGGAGTCACCTTGACTGAGCCGCTTGTGAGGCTTGATTTTCCTACTTGTTATGTATGTTCATGTGAAAGGATAAATCAAAACCATTTGTGCCAGATGTCTCAATGCCATTTCATAATCATCTCATAACTATAAATCCCATGTATGTTTCACTTAATCCATTTATTGATTATTACCTTCTGTATTTACATAAGTTCTATGTTGATATATATACACAATATTACCATGATTTTGATCTGAGTGGCCGTATTCTCCGCGAAGTTGACGCGTAGTAATTCGTAATATCCATAGGCTTATTATGGAGACTCCGTATCAGGTTGGTAATAATGGGGTAATATATAACCTATGAGATTGCTTATACACACCCCAAAATGGAAGACAACCAACCTTGGTGAATTTTGTGACAAATACAAAATTTAAAAAAAAATGGCAAGGGGATGGCAGGGGATCAAGTAAAACAAGGGAGGCAGTCAGACACACATTTCATCCCGAACAAATGTTAAATCATGTTTGTGAATGTCTATCGGACAATCTCAGGATCGGATCAAAGTGAAATATATTTATGTGTAAGCGATGAAGCTGTAGAGGAAACTACCGCAGAAAAAACTTTAAGTACACACCGGAAAACGTTGCTGACTTTCCTGCAGTCTTAATAATGAACACAGGAACACCTCCCCCCCCCATCGCCCCCCCCCGCCCCCCCCCCCCCAAAAAAAAAAAAAAAAAAAAAAAAAGTTAAAAGAGTGTCAGTACATCACAGAGATATAGGAAGCCACGATGTGTCAAGAATCGTGAATCAAAGCCACATCATATCTGGAAGCCACATTGTGAGAAGAAGCCGTAATGTGCCAGGGATCGAGAATCAGAAAGCCACATCATATCTGGAAGCCACATTGTGAGAGGAAGCCGTAATGTGCCAGGGATCGAGAATCAGAAAGCCACATCATATCTGGAAGCCACATTGTTAGAGGAAGCCGTAATGTGCCAGGGATCGAGAATCAGAAAGCCACATCATATCTGGAAGCCACATTGTGGGAGGAAGCCATAATGTGCCAGGGATCGAGAATCAGAAAGCCACATCATATCTGGAAGCAACATTGTGAGAGGAAGCCGTAATGTGCAAGGGATCGAGAATCAGAAAGCCACATCATTTCTGGAAGCCACATTGTGAGAAGATGCCGTAATGTGCGAGGGATCGAGAATCAGAAAGCCACATCATTTCTGGAAGCCACATTGTGAGAAGATGCCGTAATGTGCAAGGGATCGAGAATCAGAAAGCCAAATCATATCTGGAAGCCACAGCATGTCAGGGAGCAATGTCACAGGAAACCATATTTTTTCAGAAAGCCACATTGACAGGAAGCCACAATGTTTCAGAAAGTTGGTAAAAATGCTAAAATGTACCAAAAATCTACACAGTCAGGAGGCCATATTGTGGCCAGAATCCACAATGGGCCATCCAAAAAGTATGTACGCATCGAGGGGGGTGGGGGGGGGGGGGTCAGAAATTTAGGAAAATCTGCGTTCTCTTTGTTCTATTGCGTACAAGATTGGGAGAGGGGGTGGGGGGTCCAAAATTTCAGAAATTCTGCGTACGTACTTTATGGATGGCCCACAATGTTTCCGGAAGCCACAGAGTGTGAGGAAGCTACAGTTAATCAGTAGGCCACGGTTAGGTTCAGGAAATAGGTCAAAAAGCCACAATGTGTCAAGAATCTAGACAGAGTCAGGAAGTCACATTGTGACCAGAATCTACAATATGTGAGGAAGCCAGTGTCAAGAAGTCAAGATGTGTCCAGAAGACAAATCGTGACAGGAATGCACAACTTAAAATAAATTCACTGTGTCTCGAAGTCATGAGGAATCTGTTTGCTGAAACCCCGACAGAAACAATGTGTCATAATCTAGCACTTACACTAGTATTCTGGTATTTTGTACTACCTGATGGATTTCAGCAATAAAAAGCTAGAAATCGTCTAATGTAAACACCAAGCGCATGGCGACTGCAGATCGTCTGGTTACTTCAGATTATACAATTAGGCACCACCTGACGACTTTTGGACATGCTCTGACACCCGCAACTATTTCAAGCAGCCTTGAATTAGTCGTCTACATGGGCGGTGATTCAGTGAAAACTTATAGTCATCAGTGTAAACGCTCAGGTACATTCTGATGTCGATGACTTTTGTGGTGGACATTGCCATCATTTGAGGACTATTATCTTGACGACAATATTCAGCCTATCGCATAGTGTGTGGAAAAAGTTGTTATTCAGCAAGATCACAGACGCAGCTTACTTATCGTACACTGCGCGAAAACCACCGTTTATTCCTATATACGCCATTGTGGAAGTGCATGTATTGGCTGAATATTGACCTGTTTTCATATATATATACGCCCAGTGTTTATATACGGACGCGTCTTGCCTGTATTTCACATCCGGCATGTATGAGAGGAAATATCCTCTCCCGCCCGTTTGTGTTGGTAGAAGTATAGGTGTCCTCAATGGGAAACCCTCTACCCCCCCCCCCCCACCCCCTCCATCTCTCGCCACGCTTATATACGCCGACAGATGAGGCGTATACACACGGGGAATAGGTTTACCTTGTATACGCAAAATACTTACTTATATACGCTGGGCACATTCATAAGTAAAATGGTGGTGTTCGTGCAGTGATACAGTCTACATCGACTTATATCATCGACATTCTACTACAGAATTATACATTTTTACCCTTTAATATCAATTTTAAATTGAGGACATTTTCTTTGTATATCAACACGTATTGACACTGCTATACTCACAGTCGGCGTGTGTCCACTAGTCATACAGATTATTTGTGGAATATGTCGGCGGCTATTTCAATGCAAACATGGGATTTACATTCGAGCGGGATATTGCGTGAGGAGAGATGACTGAGGAAACAACTTGATCTCCGTGTGTGAATGTCGAGTGCTCTCACTGGTCAGTGGAGACAAACACCATGAGAAACTAAAGCCCAATCCCCATCTACCGATTTTGGAACATTCATGTACCTTTGTTGGCGACAAACAGATATGTCTCACCCAAGGCATCCTAACGGAGTCGGCCGTAGTCGGTAGATGTAGGACAGCTAGGCAAGGGTCAGCCACCGATTAGTAGACTGATTTGCTTAGGACTAATATCCACCACCCCATCTCCTCAATGTCCGCTGGTCGAGAGAAGGGTTACGTAATTTGCCTACGACAAGTTCACCGACTCCTATATACGATTTGGGAACTAATCGCTCAACCCTGAATCGGTAGATGGGCATCAGGCTTAACGTGACATATTGTCATAGAAGTGTGTGAGGCAGGAATCTTAAAACTAACACTGGTCCCCTCTCTACTCTCAATTACCTAACAGACATACTGCGCTGCTCAAATACTTATTGATTTTATATGATAAAGAATTGAAGGTATATTCCTCAGAATATGAATAGTCATTTTGAAATATTGAAATCCACACTTAACATTAATATGATCAAAGTATATCAATTTTAGGAAGGTATGGTAAAATCGGAATATGAAAAAAGATAAAGACAAACTTGATAGTCTAAGCTTTGTTTGATTATAACAGGTTTCCTCTTTTATCCTACCCCTATTATAAAATCCCATAGGCTTAACATTGAATTTCCGTATGCCACGCTGATTGGCATATGGAGTTTTATAGTGGCATACAGAATTGTTATCATGTAATATTCCAAAATCGAGGAGACAGGGTAGGATAGAATCAAAACCTGATTCATTTTAATCTTATTCACCGCATGTCACTCCTGGAGTTTTGGCTCCGGACTTCACTCGGCTTTGCCTCATGAAGTCACTATGCCAAACTCTAGTCATGGCATACGGTGGCCAAGATTAAAACTCATCCAGTTTTACGATAGTATTGTCTGTCTTTCTGAGTATAAAGGTTTTATAAAGAATGTATTTTTATGCTCGACAGAGAATCACCGTCACTTTAACAAAGAATGTATTTTTACTTTTGGTCTGCGATAAACTTGTCAACTCCCTTCGATGGACTTTTTGTGATTTTTTTTCCAGAAATCGGTAAGAAGATACAGAAAAATATAAGAAAAAATCGGCGAATTTTGGCAATACTTCAGAGAAAGTTGTCTATTAATTCAACATTATTTTATTTTGTCGCAAACTGTAGCTTCAGGAAGAGTGTAGTCGGCAAACAATCGTTAAACGAAATCCCCGATCTTCCTCTTATTTGCATATTAGAAGGAGTGCTTCCTATAAACCGGTGATCATTTTGTGGGCAAGTGGCCGATTACTCTTTAGTTACCCAGAAAGTCTGTCAGTGGTGCTACTGACTGGGCGTCAGTAAAGTGAATCGTTGAGGGTAGTAGATTTTCACTCAGCGACCAAGCTTTCACTCAGTGGTGGGTGGTGCCACATTGCATAATCTAAGCAGAAAAAGTTGTGGGTCATTTCACGAGCTGGGCCGTTTCCATTGACCGATTTGTGTCAGCAGTGCCAAAAGTCTGCCGGTGGTTCCTGACTTTAGATCGGTGACGGGAAATTGGCCAATGGAAATGGGCTTTAAACGCACTGCACCCGGCCCACCCAGCCCTGCGCCCCACCTGACACACACAGACACAGATAATGGAACATTGGAAATAACCCAAGTTCGGGTGGCTGACGGGTTACGTAATTTGCCTGCGACAAGTTCACCGACAACTATACGGAACTAATCGTTCAACCCCGAATCGGTAGATGTGCATTTGACTTTATACACTGCACCTTCACCGACTATTTGATATACACGTGCAGTCGTTGGCCCCATCGACAGACTTTTAGGACAATACAACTAAACGGAGCCCTTTTCATCGGCCAATGTAAAATGGCCCCTACACATATCACACTATACGCCCTCCAGAGGTTACTAGTCTTCCTATTATCGCCCAGAGTAAATACAAGTTCCGCTCACGACTGGCTGGCCTCACCACGACAGTTTTCCCATTTATATTTGAAGAACCTGAATGTAATTTCGGAATTATATGTAGAAATAGCTGAAATTTCCATTTCTGACATCGGATTTCCCATTTGAAGATTTGTAAAAAACGTTAATCTGCAATGATTTCGGGTTACGGTACAAGGTCTATCACCATACAACATTGGTAACCAGCACACACCGGGACTTGTAAACAGACTGAATTCTGGGATACTTGAATAGGGTCTATACGGCATATAGCCTATGATCCATGGGGGCCGCCATGACACCCCCCGAGTAGGTGTTCTTCACTATTGGAGGTGAAAAAGTAGGTGTTCTTCACTAAAAGAGGTTGAAAAGAAGTGAGTGATAATTGGGAAATGTCACAACTTTAGCCTTGCTCACATATTTATATAAAGTGTTCCATATGGAAAATATCATGTCTTGGGTTTAATCATTATGTCATCCTGCTTTGGGATGGGTGTAGAGAGTCAAGGGAACCATAGTAAAATATTGAAAGGCAGTTGAATTTCGTAAGAACAAAGAGCCAGAATACAGGTTTGTCCCCCGACCCCCTGGTGACTGCTTCGTGAACTAACAATGGCTCTGTTCCCTATAGCGCACTGCCCCTGCCCCCCCCCCCCCCCCACCTGAGACACACAGACACGGACCTCCCACGTCGTCCGGCGGCCGCACATTTTGACAAGTCCACTTGAAACGGTCCCCGCTCTGCACAACACAAATATGTTACCTCCTCGTGGCTGCTCACCGCCGTGTTTTTACAGCCGTCTGTGTGGGCGGCTCCTAAACACGCCCGGCCCGCGCCTAACACGGGCTGAGGGCGGATTTAGGAGACTTATTGAGGTACATACATGCCCGCTGTGTGGGTAGATCTGGGATATTGTGTACGACAAGTCACAGACGTCTCTCAGAGTCAAGTCATGGATGTTAATGTGTGGCGTCCTGTAATGAAACTCCACACCCTCCCCCCTCACACTCACACATCAGGGTGTGATACAGGGCTATGTGAAGGGTATAGGACATTATCCTACCCCTAATAAAAAACGCCATAGGTTTAACACTGACTCAATGTATTTGAAGGAGCGTTGAATAAAGTGTTGTTTATGCACCGAGGTGAATAAAAAAACTGACCAATCAGGGACCAGATAACGAAAGTAGATCCGGCAGTGTCAACACGCTACTATCATGGATAATTACACAATTTTCTCTGTATATCGGTGAGATGGGGTAGGATAAATACAAAACCAAACTCGAGTTAGCCTTCTCAATGTTCATGCTACTCTGGTCAGGTCTGCTACTCACTACACTCGGCTAACGCCTCGTGTAGTAATACACAACCTGCCCATCGTGGCATAAACATTGACAAGGCTGACTCTCGTTTGGTTTCTACTAATTATTTGTTATAGCATTTACTACATACCCATGCCGTATATACTGTAAATACGCGCCGTTTCGGTATATGACGTAAAAATACTGTACGGACCAATTGTCCGTACACCAAAATAAGGACGACCTACCCATACACATTTATTAAAATTTTGTGTTATTAAGAAAAATGAAATTGATTTTTTTTTTAAATTTCAGGTATATAGTAAATATATACCGTCCAATCATGCTTGTACGAGTCACAGAACTCGATGATAATTTATTGTTTGTACGGAACTCGGCGTAAACGCCTTGGTCCGTACACACCGTAAATTAGCATCTCGTTCTGTGACTTGAACAGCATGGTCAGGTCGTTCTATATAAGGACTTAGAGGTCCGTGGTTATAGTTTTCCATTATTAAAAACCTATTTCTGTCCCCCACACCCCCATGGGAAGGGAGAGAAAGGGCATAGCTTCAATAGTTTTTGTTATCACCATGATATTTCATGACATTATTAATCTGAAATATTTATATCGATAAAGTTCTTTGATAATTACTGAGTTTCAATGCTGCACCTTGGATATATCAATGGTATAGGTATATATCCTAATATAATAATACTTCAGAATACTAAATGAAATATCTAAGTTATTAATGCTAATAAAATAGAGATTCTTCCTATTTTAAATGCACGGAGCCTTGTATCCCCATGGGGTGTGTCAGGACATTTACTGGGAATCATTGTATTATAAAACCATGATCATTGTATATAATCAATAATAGTTACAATAAATAGTCATCTGTTAAGGCCACTCAAAAAAAAAAACTTGTTTCTCATCACCAAGCCATGAAAAATATGACGAGGGCGCTTTTAAAAAAAATTTTTTTGCTATATCAAAGATGGCAGACATACAGTAGAACCCCACATAAGCGGTCACCCTCTGATCCGGGCCAAAGTGGCTGCTTACGCGGGGTGTCTACTTATGCGGGGTTTCCAGATTTTTACTGGCTCTACATTTAATGCATCCCTGACATCAGGACCTTTAATTTGATACTAAATACTCATACATTTCATAATTTCTACCAAGGTTCATCTATTTAAAAAATAAAAAAATCTTCTAAAATCGTTTTTTCTGATGCGCCCGGTGATGAGAAACAAGTTGTTTTTTTGAGTGGCCTAATAAAGCAATTTTCGTTGATTGGGGCATTGCCGATATATTCATCTATATTGCACAACAAATCGAATTCCCTTCAATGATATAAGTGCTGAAGTGACTACTCAAGTGAACTTAAGGAAATTGTGTACATATACTTTATTAGAGATACAGTGACCCAGGGTCATAGTATCAGTATCAGTATGAACAATATACAGTACGTGATATGTACACATTCACCACTTGATATGTAGATTCTATATCTACATGAGTGGGTGAATATGTACGCTTTTTAATTGACTAATGTTTGCCTAGCGTGTTTGGAGTTGTATGTGTGCTCAGTAATGATATTCAGAACAATATCGGTCTTTAAGCCGGTTAGTGCTTTATGAATGCGCACAGTTTACGCAGGGTGTGCACTCATAAGGACCCAACTCTTAAGCCTGATGCCCATCTACCGATTCAGGGCTGAACGATTAGTTCTAAAATCGTATAGGAGTCGGTCACCTTGTCGCAGGCAAATTACGCAACTCTTCGCTCGACCGGTGGACATTGAGAAGATGGGGTGCTGGATATTAGTCTTCAGCAAATCGGTCTACTAATCGTTGGCTAACCCTTGCCTAGCTGTCCTACATCTACCGACAACGGCCGACTCCGTTAGGATGCCTTTGGTGAGACAAATTACCGTCCGTTTGACGCCGACAAAGGTACATGAATGCTCCGGAATCGGTAGATGGGCATTGGGCTTAAGGCCCGTTCAACAATTTATAAAAGTACATGTAGACCCTTTTCTGTATGCCATAGAGACCCAGGGACGATTGTAGGTAAATTCCATTCAACACTTATGGACGACCTTATGGGCGACTAATACTGTCTCAGCGAACAGACTTACATATTATCCTACCCCTGATAAAAAAACTCCATAGGCTTAATATTGGGTCACTGTATTCGGTCTGGAGTTCAGAAAAATGAAAAATATCACTCTAATGGGATACACTTGACAAATGACGTCATTACTCAAATAGATCAATATTGTGTTGATTTTATATTAGAATATTTAGAAATTCTAAAAAGTATTTTTTCACATAGTAAAACCCATGTCAATTTCCTCAAACCTTCACAGAATATAATACGTATATAGTACTTCTTATTTAGGTTTTAAAAATAATAGGTCATCGTCCTTCTTTTTGAAAGAATTGAAGAAAATCATATTTTTCAGTACATTTCCTATGTAAATCAAGCAAATGTAAATTGGCCTATTCTTCCTATTGAAATCGGAAAAAAATGGACAAAACGTTGAATTTACTCAAGTAGAACTAGAATGAATCCCAAGAAACCAGTTTTTGACTAGTATTTCACATTATTCAAAAAATCAATAGGTGGCGGTACTGTGGATTGTAGGATATGCCTTTAAGTGCGTTGCTAGGCAGGTTCAATCCTTGATAACAAAGCGGTTTTTTTCTCACTAAGATAGGAGTAAAGTATATAATAAAAACTGCAAAGGTTGTGCCGAATTCTAAAAACCACAGGAAGGAGGCTCCATGTACGGTCTGGGAGCAGATGAAGTAACTACGAACAACAAAAAAGTATCTTAGAATTGTCTTTGGGGTCATAGAGTTGTATACAACAATGTGTTGTAAGCATAAGTTGGTTTAAGCTAAAAGTAACCCAAAGACTTTACAAGGTGTTGCATACAGAATGCGTACATCTAAATAATATTTTCTGTCTTGTCATACAACACTGAATGTAAAAAATCATCCAGGATATCGTTTATCGATGGAGTTATCGTATCGTCCAGACCAGCACCAGAAACGAACGACCTTTATTCAACAGCCCCCTAGATTAATAAACTGGCCCCTGGTCTGTAGAAGCTAACTGGACGCTCATGACCCAATTATCCAAAACATGAGATGAGCTAAACGCGAACAGGGGATTACTTCTACTCACACGGCCAATGTAAGACCCCCCTCCCCCTCCCCCACCTCCTCCTAACCCTCCTCCTCCCTCCTCTTCCTCCCTCCCCCCTCCCCTCCTCCTCCTCCCCCTCCCCCTTCTCCTCCTCCTCCCCCTCCTCCTTCTCCTCCTTCTCCTCCCTCCTACTCCTCCCTCCGCCCTACTCCTCCCTCCTCCCCCTCCTCCTCGTCCCCCTCCTCCCCCTCTCCCTCCCTCCCCCCTACTCCTCCCTCCCCCCCTCCCCCCTTACACACACTCAAACCTCATGCCGGCCAGACCGGAAGTACGCGTTGCTAAGGACGCCCGTAGCTTGTTGCCGGCTGGCGGGTGGCAGTGGCGGCGAGAGGAGCGTGGTACAAGCATGTCGGTGTATGAGAGATGCGTATCGTTATTACGAGCCACGTTTTGTCGTTATACGAGCGATATGAACGTTAACTCATCGTCCGTTAACGTTTCCCAGAACAGATCAATGAGGATGGTCGATAATTGATCACTTGTGTGCATCTTATTCCGCTCATAACGTCCCGAAACAGGTTTGAACAGGGTGACATTCACATGATATAGATGTGATTGTAAACTATAGATACATCTATTTACATATAGTATGGTTAAACGTGGCGTATCTGGAAGCGTGTCTGATCCTATGTATCTATATATATTTGCATATATATATATATATATATATATATTTGTATACATGTATATATATTTGTATATACATGCATATTTATATGTTTACATATATTTATATATATGTGTATAAAAATGTATATGTATATATATATATATATATATATATATATATATATATATATATATATATACCTAAATATATATAAATATATACAATAGTTGCATGTTGAACTTACAAATCTTGCTCCACCTGCCTACCTGACTCTCTGTGTGCTAGTGTTGGTTGGTGGTTGTACAAAGCGAGCTGTGACTTACCTGGTCGCTGGTCGGTGTTGTTGTTGTTGTTGTTGTTGTTGTTGTTGTTGTTGGGCTGTCCGTCTCGGTCAGCAGGCCGGGCGAGGCGGGGGAGGAGGAGGAGGAGGGGGAGGGGGTGGTTCACTGTCCAGCCCTGGAGGCGGCACACGGTTCTCCTGTGTGTGTGAGTGAGTCAGTCAGTGAGAGCTGCCCGAACTGAGATCCCTCCTGTGAGGCCCGACACTATATACCGCCCTAGACGGCGCCAACAGGTATGGGGCGACCAGTGTCAGCAAACTTATATTAACACATTTAAGCCCAATGCCCATCTACCGATTTCGGAACATTTATGTACGTTTGTCGGCGACAAACGGAGGGTAGTTTGTCTCAGCCGGGCCATCCTAAGAGAGTCGGTAGATGCAGGACAGCTAGGCAAGGCTAGCCAGCGATTAGTGAACACCCGGTTTCTTTGGTTTTTGCCCTCCCCCAGCGATTACTGGACCATACACCGATTTTATCAGTGTGCGGTGCGGGTCGAGCGAGGGGTTACGTAATTTGCATGCCACAAGTTCACCGACTCCTATACGATTTGGGAACTAATCGTTCAACCCTAAATCGATAGATGGGCATCCGGCTTAAAACTAAACAAGAGAACGGATAGAGAGAAGGACGGAGGGAAGGAACAGAAATAGGGATGGGGAGAGAGAGGCACAGGGGGGATAAGCTAGGGGACAGAAAGAGAGACATAGAGAAAGAGGGAGGGAGAGAGAGGGAAAGAGACAGAGAGAGATGGGAAGAGAGAGATATGGAGATAACTGGAGGGGAAAGAGAGAAGGAGAGAGAGAGGGGTGAGAGTGCATAGGACGGAGGCAGAGAGAGAACGAGGAAGATATGGAAGGAGTGCGAGAAGAGAGAGAGGCAGAGGGAGAGAAGCGAGAGAGATGGGGGAGAGAGAAAGTAGGAAAATGATGTGGAGAGATATTGAAAGAGCGAGAGGAGAGAGAGAAGGAGAGATGGAGAGGGAGGGAGGGAAAGAGGGGGAGGCAGAACGAAATGGACAGAGAGAGAGAGGAAGAGAGAGAGAGATGGAGAGGAAGGGAGGGAAAGAGGGGGAGGCAGAACGAAATGGACACAGAGAGAGAGAGAGAGAGAGAGAGAGAGAGAGAGAGAGAGGAAGAGGAACGGAAAAGGTAATCAGGAAGATCACTGGAAACCAAATTTGATTAGCGAGCATCATATTGTTTCATTTTACTTGTTTGTACGTACAAAGCTTCTAATAACACTGATATTGTTATTATCAATAATCCATTTCCTATCACTTTTTTCTACACACGTTCACAAATGCCTCGAGTTGAGTTAAAACACATTACCAATACCTCATCAACCTATTCCATAGAACTAAGAAGTGTCACACACGGGATAACAAAAATAACAATACACGATTATAAACATTTACAAGCAAGTACAGAAGTGTCCAGAAAAACAGAGCAATGCTCTTTGATCTTTGCTGGAATATTAGCTCAGTTCATGTTGTTACTTAATATTTACATCGGGACCTCCATTCTATAGAGCACGACCGTGGCTCAGTCCCTAAATCCCTCCTCGGTGTGAAGTCGGGTATTGTGTGCGGGATTTAGGTGCTGAGTGTGGGTCGATTCAGGGCCTTCAGACGGTGCTAGGAGGTACCTCCAGGGGGTCGACCTATGGAGGAGGTGAGGAGGAGGTGAGGTGGGGGGGGGGGGGGGGGGGTCTAAATCAGCCTGTATGAGAGAGGTATAAAACCAGTCAATATCATATTGTATAGACGAGACTTAACTTTGTTTTTTTAATATGTGAAGTGAAGTCTTAATATCTTAGTATAGTACAACCCCGCTTAAGGGGACCCTGTATAAGGCGGGGGGGCACCTCGTGTAAACGATAACTTTTTGTAAGGGGACACCTTGCATGAGCAGTAACCCGGTGTAAGGGGGTCACCCAATGTATAGGGCCACCCTGTGTAAGAGGACACCTTGTGTAAACTTTGAACCAGTGTATGGGAACAACCCCGTGTATAGGAACACCCTATGTAAGGGAGCAATGTTGTGTAAACAGTAACCCATGTAAGGGAACACCTGTATATAAGGACAGCCTGGGTTCACCAAGTATACAGCATATATATAGCCTATGATCCATGGGCTGTATATGCTGTATACTTGGTGACTATAGCTGGCCCCTATAAAAGGTGACCCACCTGGTGTAAGGGGTCACTCTAGGTCAGGACGCTGGGCAGCCCCTAAACATCTGCTATATAATCGAACATGTAGGGAGTACCTCAAGGCTCAGTACTGAGACCTCTGTTATCCCTGGTTTCTATCAACCATTTGATTAGCTGTATAAATGATCCGAGGATAGTTCTGTTCGAACGATATTTCTGGAGTATCTATAGGTGACACAATTGATAATATTCAAATTCTATGGGAACACCTTATGGGACTCGGTTATTGGCAAGACTAAAGAAGATATAAAAAAAGAAAGAGAATGATTGGGTATGTAAAACTTTAGTATGATCGAGATACCAACCTGCTTGACAACTACGGTGAAATGTGAACTGTCTTCAATAAATTACGATATAAACGTTTTAAATATTTCCACATTACCATGAATACATTTGTCATAATGAAATATAAACACTGTTTTATATTACATACGTTTTCGAGCATTTTCACATGCCACAAAACACATTTCACTTTGTCAATTGGAAATACTGTCCCTGGGCATATATT
Source organism: Alentia gelatinosa (assembly GCA_950022655.1). Taxonomy (NCBI): domain Eukaryota; kingdom Metazoa; phylum Annelida; class Polychaeta; order Phyllodocida; family Polynoidae; genus Alentia; species Alentia gelatinosa. Next base: position 65,998,454 of record OX465584.1, on the reverse strand, counting down.
GCAACCAGTCCTTGGACTGACTATGACCGCGGATAAATAAACGTTTGAAAAAATAAAATTAGTGCCGTACGTTTATTGTCGAAGGAATCCAGGGATAACTCAGTGGCCAATCAGAAAATACTGCTCTCTACCTGCAGCTCTATTCTACCCACCTCGTTACACCATCATTCTGTCACCCGAAGTCAGTTTATCTATAGTACAACTCCACTGTTCAGGGACCTGTTTCGCTAGTTTCGTGACATGTCTAGATGGCGTCTATAGATGGTGTGTCCGGTTTCATAAGAACTAGACATTAGACTTTGTCTTGACTGTTCTTGCTTGCACTGTCGGTGCCGCTTTTCATGTTTGGCTAACACTTTTGTCACGAAACTAGTGAAACAGGTCCCATGATGTCTAGATTTGTCTAATTCTTATGTTTGGGATCTGTCTTTACTTAAGGGCAGCTACTTGTGTTGTCACGAAACTAGACAACCCCAATGTCTGTATGGTGTCACAGACATGTCACAAAACTAGTGAAACAGGTCCATGATGTGTAGATTTGTCTAATTCTTATGTTTGGGGTCTGTCTTTTCCTAAGGGCTGATACTTGAGTTGTCACGAAACTAGACAACCCCAATGTCTGTATGGTGTCACAGACATGGCCCGAAACTAGTGAAACAGGTCCCTGGTCCTAACCTGGAAAGGGTGGATATTGGATAACGTTGTAATACTGCCCCAGTTGCAATCTACTTAATATTAGGAAACGTCCTTACTGTGGACGAAACGGTTCCTGTTCGAGGTCAGTCTTTGATTTCATACTGCCTGACGCCATAGGCTTCGCCCACAGTGAGGACGTTTGCTTATTATTATATACCTTAAATCGATGAAAAAACGATATTTTGATGACTTATTAAGTCACACTCACAGCGGGCACGAACATTATTATTACTGCACCCCTAGCAGCGGGCAGTATTTCCTAGACATTCGCACACAGGTATATAATAATATAGAATATAAACCTGGATACCATAACCAGCCTAAAGCTACCACCGTATGCATTAAACCCAGGATAAACAATGAATAACCATCGACCTAGTCTGAAGTACAGTTATTCCCTCATTTCGATTCTTAGTTATGGTTTGGTTAAGTCCGTTGGAATAATATAATGTGGATGTTACATCAGCACAAATCAATAATGGGGATTATAGAATGCGCTGTAAGAGCGATACAATCACTCAATCAAATCCCAGCACAATTCACTGCTTATAGAGCTCACTATAGGGGAAGTCAGTCTGTGCCACCTGTGGCCATGCTTGGAGAGTGATACCCCAGGGTATAAGTTGAATCTAGATTTATAGACCTTATTGGGGAATCCCATAATTCAGTCCGTTTACAGGATCCGGTGTTAGCTGGTTTTTCATGTTTGTATGGTGACCTATAAACCCTTGACCCATATCCCACAATTATTGCAGTTTAACGATTTTATAAATCTTAATACAGGAAATCCGATTCCAGAAATGGAAATTTCTGTTATTTCTACATATAAATCTCACATTATATTCAGTTTCTCCGGGTATAAATCAGAAAACGGTTGTTTATCGGAAGACAGGCGGGCGAGGAACGATCAGCTAGTCAGGAGCGGATCCTGTACTTACCCGGGGCGATATGGTATGTATACTAGACGTTAGGGCCCACCACCCGAAAGTCGGGACGTTAGGGCCCACTCATTGGGACGTTAGGGCCCGCCTAAAGCCAACCTAGGGTTAGGGTTAGAGCTAGGGTAAGGGTTAAGGTTAGGGTTAGGGTTAGGGTTAGGGATAGGGTTAGGGTTAGGGATAGGGTAAGGGTTAGGGATAGGGTTAGGGATAGGGTTAGGGATAGGGATACTTACTTATATTTACTACTAAATATAGCATTTATTCACAGTTGAGATGCTTGAGTAGGGAAGATATAAAATGGATTGAGTTCCTTACGGGTCGAGTTTTTTACGGGTCGAGTTCTCCAGTATTCAAACATTAACCAATTATGCAAAATTAGGTGGGCCTAACGTCTATTTATGCCACATCTCCCTCCCAGCACCACAGGTGTGACCGCGGCATCGCGGTGCGGCCGAGGCGCGACTGAGGCTTTCACACTCCTGGTGTAGGGTGGGCCCTAACGTCCCGACTTTAAGGTGGTGGGCCCTAACGTCCTGCAACTGGGCGATATTAGGGAGTTTAGTAACCTCTGCAGGGTCTATGCTTAGCGAGTGACCTCCAGAGTGGTAGGTTGAATCAAGATTTATGTTTGGAGATTGATCTCCTGAGGCATAGGTTGGATTAAGAATTATGCTTGGAGAGTGATCTCCCTCAGCCCAACTTAAATCTGGATCTATGTTTGGAGATTGAACTCCTGAGGCATAGGTTGGATTAATAATTATGCTTGGAGAGTGATCTCCCTCAGCCAAACTTGAATCTGGATTTATGCTTGGAGATTGATCTCCTGCGGCGTTAAGTGAATCAATGGTTGGAGAGTGATAACCTACATTTCATTATGTTATGAGTTTAGATAATGCGTATTTTGTTGAAATTTAACTTGAAAGTAATAAATATTACGGATATTAAAACAACTCCAAGCAAAGAAAGTTTCAAAGCTAAATTGAAAAAGCAATTCCTGCTTATATTGGCAGGACAATAAAAACCTCTATGTGACAAAGCACAATAGCATTTTTAGTAAAGTTATCGCGATACGGCCACACCTAAATACATAAAACTACCTGACCATGCTGTACATGCTATAAAACGAGATGGGGAATTGTTGTTTTTACGGGACGAGGCCCCAGGCCGAGTTCCGGTAATATTAGGAAACGTCCTTACTGTGGACGAAACGTTTCCTGTTCGAGGTCAGTCTTTGATTTCATACTGCCTGACGCCATAGACTGACTGAGAACGAGAAACGTTTCGCCCACAGTGAGGACGTTTGCTTATTATTATATAACTTAAATCGATGGAAAAACGTTATTTTGATGACTTATTAAGTCACAGTCACAGCGGGCACAAACATTATTATTACTGCACCCCTAGCAGCAGGCAGTATTTCATAGACATTCGCACACAGGTATATAATAATTACATCAATTCCAATGTCGTTTTTTGCATTTACAAGTGTGATGGGTTGTCCTATGTTCATTACATACCGCTGTCTTGTACTTTAGCTAGTTATCCAGCTACTGGCTACCAAGTCTAGATGTGCACAGAAAGCCATATTAAATCGGAGATCCTAGCTATGGATTATTAGCAATTTTAAAAAAAAGTCAAATTTTGTTCCACAATCAATTGTAAAATAAACCTTAAAAGTCCGCCAATTCTGCCTTCCTTCAAAATATAACTATTACCACATATATATTATCTAACAAAATATTAAAATTAAGAGAGCTAGGAATAAGTTATTTGGTATTACAAAAAAACAAGCTTGAGCCTCACTAATAAGATCAAAGTGTTTTGATTTCTGTTAGTCATTGACAAAATCGGTCAGAGGTGGAGCTATTGCGTCATTGTCGCCATGCTAATTGTTGGTTATTTCAGCGATCTTGCGTCGTTGTACTCTCGGTGGTTCTTGACTGCAGATAATAGACGTGAAAACATGTCGGTCAGTTCGACGAGAACAAAGGTCACATCCCTGCATTATAAAGGTAGAAAGCCAGGAGTTTCAATGAGGAACCTTCATTAAAACAACATCTGACTTAGTCTTTGATTATGGATATTCATATGACTGGTCCAGGAGAGGAGGAATAGGGGTACAGGGGCAAGACTACATCTAAGTTCTGCCATCTTCAATCTGGGTAGACTTGATAAAGTCTTTCATTATGAACATTCATTAAATGATTAGGCACAATAAGAATAAAGTTCATTAAAGTATGTATCCTTCTCTGACTGGCCCAGAAATCAACCTGTATCCCAGCGAGGAGGGTAGCCACTGGATGCAGGGACTGGAGCCAGTCTCCTGTATCCCAGTGAGAAGGGTAGCCATAGGATGCAGGGACTGGAGCCAGTCTCCTGTATCCCAGTGAGGAGGGTAGCCATTGGATGCAGGGACTGGAGCCAGTCTCCTGTATCCCAGTGAGGAGGGTAGCCACAGGATGCAGGGACTGGAGCCAGTCTCCTGTATCCCAGTGAGGAGGGTAGCCATAGGATGCAGGGACTGGAGCCAGTCCCTGTATCCCAGTGAGGAGGGTAGCCATAGGATGCAGGGACTGGAGCCAGTCTCCTGTATCCCAGTGATGAGGGTAGCCATAGGATGCAGGGACTGGAGCCAGTCTCCTGTATCCCAGTGAGGAGGGTAGCCATAGGATGCAGGGACTGGAGCCAGTCTCCTGTATCCCAGCGAGGAGGGTAGCCATAGGATGCAGGGACCGGAGCCAGTCTCCTGTATCCCAGCGAGGAGGGTAGCCATAGGATGCAGGGACTGGAGCCAGTCTCCTGTATCCCAGCGAGGAGGGTAGCCATAGGATGCAGGGACTGGAGCCAGTCTCCTGTATCCCAGTGAGGAGGGTAGCCATAGGATGCAGGGACTGGAGCCAGTCTCCTGTATCCCAGTGAGGAGGGTAGCCATAGGATGCAGGCACTGGAGCCAGTCTCCTGTATCCCAGTGAGGAGGGTAGCCATAGGATGCAGGGACTGGAGCCAGTCTCCTGTATCCCAGCGAGGAGGGTAGCCATAGGATGCAGGGACTGGAGCCAGTCTCCTGTATCCCAGTGAGGAGGGTAGCCATAGGATGCAGGGACTGGAGACAGTCTCCTGTATCCCAGTGAGAAGGGTAGCCATAGGATGCAGGGACTGGAGCCAGTCTCCTGTATCTCAGTGAGGAGGGTAGCCATAGGATGCAGGGACTGGAGCCAGTCTCCTGTATCCCAGTGATGAGGGTAGCCATAGGATGCAGGGACCAGAGCCAGTCTTCAATCGAGGCAGCGTAACATTGCAAAGTGTAATTCCTGCTGAGTAGGTCAAATGCCATCAATTATTCAGTTTTTAAATTAGTTACAAAGTTCACGATTTGTGGTGTGAGTATGGTAGAGGGTTTTAACAATTTTGGTATTGGTTTGGCTAGTTTGTCTGTCTTTTCAGGGGTATCGGACGTAACACATGTAGTTTGAGTTTCCTTAAATCTGTATAAAATTTGCAAATCTACTCAGAAGTTATTGGAATAAATTACCTGTGATAGGTAAATATCTATAGTACACAGAAATATAGGAATTCAGTATCTATTATAAAGTTTATATTTTGGTGTCATTTGGTGTCCTTAGGTAGAAAAAATGCAGGTTTTGAAAAATAGACCCATGTAGCTTCTCGACAAACACTTCTCGGGCTGTACAGTTACTCCACGCCGATTGGCTCACGATTCAATCCGTGTTTTAATTAAGATCTCTTTGAGAGTTTCAATATTGAACTATACTATAATTTCAGAAATATTGAATGAATCTGAACAATCTTCTAGAAGTATTTACAACATATTATCTTTCAGACACTAGAATAATCAAATTGAAAAATATAACTGTGATAGAATCATGATTCCGATGTAAAACTATCATTTTCAGACCTCTAAACTTGATTGAATAATATCATATTTATACCAATTATATATCTATATGCGATCTACTTAATTCCAAAATTTAATAATTCTTCATCGTGTATTTCACCCGTAAGAGATATGTTTCCGTTAAATCAGCTTTGATTTTAATCGGGAGCTCCACAGTTCCACTGCCACGATTTTGTCTGATATCACGATAGATTATTTTTCCTGTCGGGAAGTCTAGCGTAAAGCCAACAGGGACTATAAAGCCTGATGCCCATCTACCGATTCAGGGTTGAGCGATTAGTTACAAAATCATATAGGAGTCTGTCAACTGGTCGTAGGCAAATTATGTAACCCTTCGCTCCACCGGTGGACACTGAGGAGATGGGGTGCTGGATATTAGTCCTAAGCAAATCGGTCTACTAATCGGTGGCTCACCCTTGCCTAGCTGTCCTACATCTACCGACTACGGCCGACTCCGTTAGGATGCCTTGGGTGAGACAAATTACCGTCCGTTTGTCGCCGACAAAGGTATGTGAATGTTCCGAAATCGGTAGAGGGGCATTGGGCTTAAGATGCCTTGGGACTGCAATAACATTTTTTGTACCTAAAACCTATTATAAACCTATTATGATGCACGTTGATGAGGCTAGTCGAGAAGTTAGTCTACGATACAGAGGTTCCCGATTGTCCACGATTTTTCACATTTTGCTTTTCACTGCATCGTATGGTTTTCAATCTTGATCGTAGTAGGTGGACGCCGGGTCCTACTTATCAACCCTGTTAGAACCTACCAGGAAAATAGTTTTCATATGTTTCGTAACTCCAAAACTGAACTATATTCAGTATTCCACTAATGTTAGATATAGGCCTACATAATGCCCTTTGACACTGATACATCATACAAGGTCCGTTAAGCTTTATTAATTGAATCAATAATGAATTGAGACTAAATAAAGTTGTCTGATATAATCAACAACAAGACACACAATTCCCACAATGCACTGCTGGTGAAGCCACGTGACTCCTGGAGACGCCGGCGTCAACTGGCATCGTTTATTGACCGTATCGCAGACCTAAGAAATGTCCCTGAATAGCAGACCTCTCTCCGCTACTGGAGGACTGCCATGCAAGCCGTTTGAGGATCCGGCGTTTACATTTAGCCGGATTCACATCTACCGATTTTGGAACATTGATGTACCTTTATCGGCGACAACGGAATGGTAATTTGTCTCAGGCGAGGCCTCCTAATGGAGTCGTCCCTAGTCGGGAGATGTAGGACAGCTAGGCAACGGTCAGCCAACAATTTGTGAACCACCCCTGACCCCAACCTCCTTGAGATGGTCTTTTGTCTCCGACAAGTTGTGGTTTGATATTCCTAAATCAGTCGCCAAAGGTTTATCAACATGTTTATCAATCCAGTCGCTGACAACGGAATGTTGGAAAATGACCCTTGATTGGGTGGCCGCGGGGTTACATAATTTGCCTGCAAGTAGATCACCGACTCCTATATGATTTGGCAACTAATCGTTCAAACCTGAATGGGTAGATATGTATTGGGCTTTAGACGACTAAATACGTGGCCACTGTAGATCATCAAGCCAGTAGTCGTCAGGTGATGGCAATGTCCACCGCAAAAGTCATCAACCTCAGAAAATACCCTAGCATTAACACTGACGACTATAAGTTTTCACAGAATCGCCGCCTGTGTAGACGACTAATTCAAACTGGCTTGAAATGGTCGCCAGCATCAGAGCGATTCCAATAGTTGTCAGGTGGTCCCAAATTGAGTAATCTGATGTAACCAGACGATCTGCAGTCGCCACGCGCTTGGCGTTTAAATTAGACGATTTCTATCATTTTACTGCTGAAAGTCGTCAGGAGGTGTAAAATGCCAGAATCGCAGGCCAGAATCGTCTTGTGTAAACGCAGTTTGAGGGTCTGAAGGGGGCAGTCTCCTGGTGTGGATGGTAAACATCAGACAGCCACACAATGAGAAATCAGCGCCACAGGGCCCTGTATTTACTCACAGTTACATGTAGAAACATGGTCAAGTTAGCCCCGATAAGGAGTGAAAGTAATGATTAAATAGAAATGTTGTCATATGGCGTCAAGTTTTAAATCATCAAACCGAGTACCTAAAATGGCTTCTGGAACACTCAATAAACTAGTCTTGCTCAGGTCTTTGACTATGGACATGAAATCATGATTAAACAGGCATTGTCATTATCCTCAATCTTTCACAGAATATAGTAGACGTATAGTACTACACATTTCACTTTGAAAAATCATTGGTCGCCATCCTTGTTTTTGAAAGAATTGAAGAAACCTATATCTTTCCCATAAGGGGGGGGGGGGGGTAAAGCAAAAAAAAAAAAAGCACCCTCTTTTTATTGGAAGAATGTACATTGTTGTGAAATGCGTCTATGCTTCAATTAGTACAAGACAGGATAAGAAATTATTATAGGTGTGCTATATTGTTCATGCATATAGTTAGATAAGCTTTTCAGAGTTTCCTATGTACAATCTTTGATTTCAGACATTGTTCTACGTTGGAGTCATCACTTGTAGCCCTTTGGATAGTCCATTAAACGCCGATGGAAAGTTCACATCTGTTTTCTACCGAAACTTACTGTAACTCTTTCGGTTCAATAAATAGAGCGAAGCTCGATATTCAAAAGAAAGAAGTAAATGTGAATTAACCTATTATTCCTATTAAAATTGAATTAACTGGACAACATTTAGAAATAGAATGAATCCCAAGAAACCAGTTTTGACCGATAATTGACAACATTTAAAAATCACCAGGTGGCACCACCGTGAAATTATGTGATATGCCTTTAATAAACATACGTACATGAAAAGAGGCCTAAAGGCCCTATTCCATTGCGCCGATTTCACTCCCGATGTGGTCCAGATGTACTCCAGTCTTGGTCCCGACGCTCACCTACCCTCTTCCATTGCGCCGATGGCCTCCAGACAGACACCAGACAGAGGCCAGGGACCTGTTTCACTAGTCTTGTGACATGTCTGTGACACCATACAGACATTGGGGTTGTCTAGTTTCGTGACAACACAAGTAGCTGCCCTTAGGTAAAGACAGACCCCAAACATAAGAATTAGACAAATCTACACATCATGGACCTGTTTCACTAGTTTCGTGACAAAAGTGTCAGACAGACATGAAAAGCGGCACCAACAGTGCAAGCAAGAACGGACAAAACAAAGTCTAATGTCTAGTTCTTATGAAACCGGACACACCATCTAGACGCCATCTAGATATGTCACAAACTAGTGAAACAGGCCCCAGTTATGGTGCCAGGACTGAAACTGGAGTATATCTGGACAGCATCCCCTATAACAGAGGTGAACCCTTAATAGAGCTGAGTGCAGAGTGGCCAGGTATAGCCCTTAAAGACAAATGCTGGTAGTTGGGTCATTTATAAATTTTATTGAGTTTTGCAAATAACTCTGGATAATACAAGTTCCATATATCAGCAAATAGAAAATGCAAAAAAATTGGCATGTCACCATGCTAACTTCCATGGGAAGGCCATCTGAAAAGATAAATACTATTGGTGTATATGGGAAACTGCAATATTTTGATTTGGTGTTTAGATGACACTGATGTTCTATTGCTATCGTCAAATAATTCTGGATTCTGATAGTTGGGAAAATGCACAAATGAGAAATGCTAAAAAATACTATGTCACCATGTTAATTTCTATGGGAAGGCCATCTGAAGAAGGTAAGTGCTTATCTATTGGTGTCTATGGGAAAGTGCTATATTTTCATGAAACCAGATGGCAGCACCAGTGCAGACACCCGCATTTGTCTTTAAGAAGAAATCAACTAGAAGTGTGGTTACAAGGTCTAGAATAGACTGTTTTATTCACATATAAAGCATTCATTTATATACAAGAGGTCGGTACGAACAGTAATCCTGACCCTTCTGGCAAGTCATTGGCTCACTAACTGACCAATCAGCATACAGTATCAACTGACCAATGACTGGCTCTGGCCGCGTTCCAGTCCACCGACCACCATGCCACCACGTGGGCGCATTAAGAACTAATGAATCTTCGCATTCAGAACTAAGGTGAATTTATGATACATGATATCTATATGATTGTTCATATAGATTTCTGATACCTACAAAATATAAATACAAAATATTCAAGACAAGATAACCTTTTACACCCTTTTCATCACAATTAATCCTCTTGTCAAACTACACTGGCCACCAGAGCTTGCTACTCCATGTTAGACGTAGTGCAATATGATCCTCGGCCACATTGACCGACAAGCTGAAAGTATCTGCCACTCTTCCCGCGGATACTTCGTTCCACTCGGTTCTATGCCAGGAGAGTGTATGATTTCCTAGTCTTGAAGCTATTTTTCCATGTTCTTATTTCCTTTGTGTGTGTAGCGTTCCCCTCAGTCGCTGAAAGTGTCTTACCACTTTCCGTGATCGACAGCCGACCAAGGGTTCCGAGACTCAGTCGCTACCCTGTACTTACCATGCCAGTACAGGTGGGTTCGGCTTTACCCATTGGAAAGGGCAGGGAGATGCAGAATCTACTACCTACCGCTTAACTATGAAGACAGAATCAGACTCCGGACTGTTTCAATGTACCAAGTTTTATTTCAGTACTTACTTTACAATAGGTTGGTGCTTCTGGGCACCAACTAGCGTGGGAAGAGATTCTGGTCTCTTCAATGTCGAAAGGTATTCAATGCAACCTTACCAACACATCAGGCTCCAGGCGTTCACTCTGTAGAGAGGCACTGCGAGAAGTCCTGTCAACCCATGGACTCAGCCTTATATAGTGACTGAGTTACGTAATGCGGGTGACCCCGTAGCATTTGCATACCACGGGTCCACCGGCCTTACCGCACAGCAGGGATCCGCACTCACACCTAGCATGAAGTGAAACAACGCTGCTCGACTACCCTGACCCCTACATGTGTATTTGTATAAAATGAAGATAAAGTTAGATTGTAATATTGATATGTTAAACTATGTATATCTTAGTAAGTATCTTTTATTTCAAAACCTATATGTATTAAAATTATTTGGTTAATAAGAATTAGTAAAATACACCGAGATACCTAGGAATAAAACTTGTGGTTGAATACTATAGACTGAATGATGGTTGATACTAGAACCCATTACTTCGTGTCTGTGTGTGTGTATGGAGTATGTCGTGGGGTGCGGGGGGGGGGCATAGCTTACACATAGTAGACATATCGTCCCGTACAATGTATGACAAGCATAAGACAATTTACACGAACGATTCCCGTGCCTTCTAAAGCCTGATGCCCATCTATCGATTCAGGGTTGAGCGATTAGTTTCCAAATCGTATAGGAGTCGGTAAACATGTCGCAGGCAAATTATGTAACCCTTCTCTCAACCGGCAGACATTGAGGAGATGGGGTGGTGGATATTAGTCGTAAGCAAACGGTCTACTAATCATTGGCTGACCCTTGCCTAGCTGTCCTACATCTACCGACTACGGCCGATTCCGTTAGGATGCCTTCGGTGAGCCAAATTACCGTCCGTTTGTGGCCGATAAAGGTACATGAATGTTCCGAAATCGGTAGATTGGCATTGGGCTTTACAATCCGCTTTGTACTAATTTGGAAAAGAAATATTTGTTGAATTTTTTTGGAACACCTACAAACAAACAACCGGGTAGGAGGCAGCTAGTTGCAGATTCTGTATGGCGTAGGAAGACTGTAGCTACCCACTGAGGTAAATCTTCTAAATACATATTTATCTCATCCCTGGTATTGTTTCTCCATAGACTTAACATTAGGAACTCGTATCCAACGCCCATTAAATATTTAGGAAAAATATCCAATGAGGGATTAAGTCACAAATGTTAGCCCATTAATCAAAGTGAAGGGAGAGATAAATTCAGAAACCTATGAAAGTTTAGTTTTAGAACTCAATCCCATCTCATTTGAATCGCTACATAATTCACAGTTTCGCCTGGTGAATTACTACGTGATTAAAACTCGATAGGATATGAGCTCTGACCCTAAACTTTCATAGGTTTCCTCTGTGATATATATGTAATATATATATAAAAAAAATATATATACATATGTATATGTATATTTATTTAGATATATAACTATGTTTAAACTAGGTCAACATAGAACATATAATGTGTATATACAATTACTACGTGGTTAAAACTCGATAGGATATGAGCTCTGACCCTAAACATTCATAGGTTTCCTCTTTAATATATACATATATATATATATATTCATAAATATATATATATAAAAGAATACTATACATATGGGTACCGATTTATGCCAGGAAAGTTCCCACACATACATATGCATAAGTATATTTATTTAGATATATAACTAGGTTTAAACCAGGTCAACATAGAACATATAATGTGTATGTACAATTACTCTGATAATATGTGACCAAAAGTGACCTATGTTTCTCTCTGCGATTAATCGGCTTCTACATAATATGAATGTAAGTTTCAAATATAGCTTAAATACGTATACGTGCCCGCGTGCCAGCTCTGAGCGGTGCAGTGGTCAGGTCGGCGGGCCCGTGTTCACCAGTCGCGTCCTGTAATCCTGTTGGCTGCAACTGCCTCATAGTGCTTTATTATCCTTCTATTACAAAGCACACATTTAAAATGAACGGGGCCGCAGTAAACCACTAGTCATTGTTTCCTTGATGGTCAGCTACTGTAACTATTGTATATGGATCTGAAATGGATTGATTGCGGACTAAAAGTTATTGATTATGACACTGCACGAGAGCCACCGTTTTACATATATATGCGCCCGGCGTATATAGGTATGCTTTTGCGTATACAACGTCGTCCTATTCCCCGTGTGGATACGCCTTAACTGAAGACGTATATGAGCGTCCATGTTGCCGTCAAATATACGTTATGATATATACATCTGATTCTGTTGTATTTACGCCACTATCTAATATCTGCCACTTGGGGACACCACTGTAGCATATTTCATTTGCCATTAGTCTTTAAGTCCTTGGGATATGGAAAATCCAATGTTATATTGTCAATTTTTTTAAATTTATATCGATACACATATACCCCTGGCGTGTATATATCGTGCAGAGTATATTTCCTCTTGTATACGCCAGGTGTGAAATACAGCCAAGTCGCTTCTGTATACAAAAGGAAACAGTCTTGTATACGCCGCATACGCTGGCGTGAAATATGGGCATATATATATATATATATGAAAACAAGTCAATATACAGCCGATACATACAATTACGTGATGGTGTATATATGAAAAATATTGTGGTTTCCGTGCAGTATGAGAAAATAGTCCCTTTGTGCTGAAGAGAAAGAACACAGTCCCGAGTGATAAACCTTATCATGTATCATGTTGATTCCTGGATTTCATTTACTTAACCCTTTCTGGCAGGGGAATACCATATGGCATTCCCCTGGCCAGGACCGGACAATGCCATATGACATTCACATATTGAATTGATGAACCACTCTGTATTTGTTCCTTTGTAACTTTTTGGAAAATTATCGCAGAATAATAAAAAATTATATGACATATTATGCTAAATGTCACCAGTATGTCTTTGAAATATCGGAAAGTTCTAATAAAAAATACAGATTTACTGGAAATTTTAAATTTGTAATTTCTCTTAATAATATTGACTACAAAAGGCGGTCATACAAAGGCCACAATTGGGTCTGGTGCCTGCAGTAGTATGGGTACATGGTGAATTATGTGTGGCTCTTGAAGGGTTAAGAAGATAGATAATGAATATAACAAACGATGGTTTTGTGGAAAGCTGGCTCTGTAAGCCACTCAAGGTTGTCTTCGTAATATACGAGCGTTTGCGAGTCTATTACTATGCGTCAACTCTCGTGGTTTATGGCCGCCTGGCCACAAAAGATTATTGTTTACTGCCTCTAGCATTGGGACATATTATTATTATATACCTGTGTGTGAATGTCCATGAAATACTGCCCGCTGCTAGGGGTGCAGTAATAATAATGTTCATGCCCGCTGTGAGTGTGACTTAATAAGTCATTTAAATGTTGTTTTTCATCGATTTAAGGTATATGATAATAAGCAAACGTCCTCACTGTGGACGAAACGATTCTCGTTCTCGGTCAGTTTTTTATTTCATACTGCCTTCCGCCTATGGTGTCAGGCAGTACGAAATCAAAGACTGAACTCGAACAGGAACCGTTTCGTCCACAGTAAGGACGTTTCCTAATATTACTGGTACAAAATACTGAGAACGGTATCAATTCCCGCACTAAATATGTTTCCTGATGATATGAAACAAAATCAAATAACTGCATTTTGATTACTCACATTCTTCTTGTTAGAGGCTCGACCATAGGTGAATATAAAGGAAACAGTTTTTGGTCAGAGATGTTCGAGCTTGAAGCTCATAATAAGGCAAATCCGCATGAATTACGTAGCGATTCAAACGAGATGGAATCGAGCTTTGATACTAAACTCGAATGGATTTCTGAATTTATCCTACCCCTAATAAAAGACGCCATAGGCTTAACATGGGATTTGTTTATGTCACGGGTGTGACATAAGGTGTTCTTTATGCCGCTACTTTCTAATACTGAAAAAATGTAGAAACGGGGTAGGATAAAATCTAGACGCCACTCGTTTGAGTCTGAGTTTACTTATGCCACTCATTTTGTTGGCTCCGTAATGTCACTCATCTTTGACTCATGAAATAATGGAGCCAGCAAAATGTGTGGCATAAATAAACTGAGACTCAAACTCATGACGTCTCTTTATATTATCTTACTCTTAACATTGACTAATTTGTGGTATAATCCCCAATTAGATATTTTTCCTGAATACTAGGGGTGAGTTGATAACTAGGAACAGATAGTATGAAGGACCATAGAATTACTAAAAGAAAAGAGAAAAAGTTTGCTCATTTCTGAGCCTAGTGGTCAATTTATTTCATCCACTTGCCACACAGACAACCTGCCATTTCTACGACTGCATTTGTAAAGCCTATAAGACACCAACTTTTTTTCCCGATTCATCCCGATCATCGGCTCGGTGAGAGTCTGGAATAAAATGTCGATGTCTTGTACCTATAAGACACCGACACGATGACTGTCCCCGATCACACTTCCCTCCATTTATAACCTCGTAAAACGACCCGATTGGGGTCATAGAGAGCGGAAGGGTACAGGGGCTCAGCTGAGCCCCGGCCGAGTGATAAGTACATATAGGCCATAATGCAAAGTTTCATAACTTCTGGTTTATTTAGAATATCAGAAAACGGTTTTCAGATCTATGATCGCTTGTTTCTCCCCTACACATCGATATAAGACACTTGTAAATCGGACTGAGGGATAGATGGCAACGCTTTTTTAAATGGCATGCTCAGAATCGGTAACAATCGGTGAAAGTGCATACACTGGAATCTTAAGGTCGGGCAGAGTCGGTCATATCTGACATGGTAGTAATGCCCGACGCGTCGGGAAAAGCAATAAAATCGGGTCGGTGAAGTGCGTACACCGACCCGATTGATGCAGATTGTCACAGACCAGATGGATCCGTCGGGCAAATGTAGAATCGGGCACAGTGGTCGGGTCGGTGTCTTGTAGGCTTAAGGTATTTCGGTCTGTGGTAACTGATTATGGTCAGCTGGACACACCTCTAAAATTAAAGCCTTGGCATCTGCACCTTATCAATGTCATAGAGTTGGCGCAGATAGTGAGGGGTTAGATTTTTGCAGTAACCTCACAGTCTGTGTAACCTCTCTAACCCATCTAAACCCCAATACACATCTACTGATCCAGGGTTGATCGATTGGTTCCCAAATCGTATAGGAGTCGGTGATCTTGTCGCAGGCAAATTACATAATACAATATAACCCCGGGACTGTGTCGGCCACCCAATCCGCGGCCAGTTACCAACATTACATTGTCTGTGACTGGATTCATCAACATGTTGATAAACTTTTGGTGAACGATTTAGGAACATTGAATGACAACTCATCAGCGACAAAAGAACATCTTAAGGAGGCGGTTTCACTGATCGTTGGCTGACCCTTGCCTCGCTGTCCTACATCTACCGATTAGGGCCGCCTCCGTTAGGATGGCTCGCCTGAGACAAAATACCGTTCCTTTGTTGCTGACAAAGTTACATCAATGTTCCGTAATCGGTAGATGTGCATTGGGCTATAGCAGGCAGCTACATTTAAAGGCCTTTTTCTACTGGCCAGCGATGCGCCTTATCTGTTTGGTTATGTGATGCGTGCGGCCAAACATAGCCCTGGCAACGCATACTTTAGCATTGGATCACTGAGTGTATAAGCGTAATACCTTTATAATACCCATGCAAATTAGTTCCATAGAAATAAAAGCGATTGCATCATATTCTATTGTATTCCAGCTCCAATATGATGTATCATACGTGCATATCACCTCAGTGATACCATAGATATACTTTAGATAACACAAGGATACACTAAACTGTATATACACTAATACATTGACAGACCTAGCTATAATATGCTTATCTTTTTCCAACTTAAAGACAAGATAATTATCAACTTAAAAGTTTAGACAGCTCAGTCTGAGACAAATTACTGTTCCTTTGTCGCTGATAAAGGTATATTAATGTTCCGAAATCGGTAGATGTGTATTGAACTTAACTTTTTTGGCAGCGTATTTGAGCGTGAGTGTCCCACGCTCAATATTGTCTGAATAAACGGCCTTGCGCGGTGGCAGTGAATGCTTTAGACTGGCTTCAGTCCCTGTATCCTATGGCTACCCTCCTCGCTGGGATACAGGAGACTGGCTTCAGTCCCTGTATCCTATGGCTACCCTCCTCGCTGGGCTACAGGAGACTGGCTCCAGTCCCTGCATCCTATGGCTACCCTGCTCGTTGGGATACAGGGACTGGTACAAGCGGTAATGGTGTTGGATTTCTGGCGCTGTTTAGCTCCAGCATTCCCAACACTCTCCATACAGATATCCTGGCTTCTGGTCAGGATATCTGCTGGGAGATTGATACCCTCTCACTTTGATCTCAATGGGGTCACAGTCAGGAGCAGGCGAAATTTATTGCTATGACAACACAGGCGGCCAGGGAACTGGAGGAGGGGAGGGGGAGGGGTAGGAGGAAGTATAGGGTTACAGGGAGTGGCTTGGAGATTCTGTTCCTAGTGGACAAGTCTTTGGTTCCTTGGCCAGTCAG
The DNA here is from genome assembly GCA_950022655.1 of Alentia gelatinosa. Taxonomy (NCBI): domain Eukaryota; kingdom Metazoa; phylum Annelida; class Polychaeta; order Phyllodocida; family Polynoidae; genus Alentia; species Alentia gelatinosa. The sequence continues at coordinate 65,981,692 of OX465584.1, read as the reverse complement.
AGAAGGATACATACTTTAATGAACTTTATTCTGATTGTGATTAATCATTTAATGAATGTTCATAATCAAAGACATGGGCAAGTCTATGAATGCTTACCACTACTGATGTTCGTGATAAAAAAACGGAGAATAATAATAACTCACAATGTTCTGTCTGTCTCATGAAACAAGTCATGAACGTTTTAATTTAGATCTTGACTTCATGCCCGATCATAGAGAAGGGAATCTCGAATGTCTGTCGAAGGTCCAATGTTGGAGTACATTCTATTCCATCAAAAACAATATTTTATAATTCATATTCACGGATTTTATTCAGAAACTGAAACCACACAACTTATTTTGTTGGATGGATGAGTTTTAAAAACATTATCACTATATATTTTCTATCACAGTAGTCTTAATGAGCAAAGTTTATTTTCCTTAAAAATAAACGAAAATAAAAGAACAGCCCCCTTAAAACAGAACACCGCAAGAAGGAGGGACTGAATTTGAACCATTTGAATAATTGGTAATTATATAGAACGTCCTTATCATGCTTTACAAGCTACAAAACGAGATAATGATTTACGGTTCATACGGAACTCGGTGAAAACGCATTGTTCCGTACAAATCGTAAAATATCATCAAGTTTTGTGGCTTGTACAAGCATGGTAGCTCGTTCTATATTTACTTCATACCAAAAATTAGGAAAATCAGTAATCGATTTTGGCCTCACAAGTAATATTTTAGTCAATATATATGGTCGGGCATTCCGTATTTTCCCATACGGAACAGTATTCCGTACGGTATTTTAACGTTATATGACGAAGCGGTAAGTATTTATATATATACGGCATGGGTTTAAAGTAACATTGAAGAACACTTAAAAAAGAATAGAAAGACCCGAAACCTTGTGTCAACCAAATAATGTGAACACCCAGTATTGTGAAAATTAGATAAAAACACTGAAAATAATTAAATGATGATTGATTGTTATTTGATAATAACCTGTTAATTAATCACAAAGAATGTAGGAAAGAAAATCTCAAATTACGTTTAATTTCATTTATTTGGAAATATCAACAGGCTCTCGCCCAATTCACGTTATTAGTTTTCCTACATGATTTAACTCTACCAAGATATAAATACGTTCTTGGTTTTCTAGTTAAAGAGGGGATAGTGTGAGAATTTGTTCATTATAGCATTCTATAATATGCAAAACATATCAGAAGTTTTTGCTATCTATCATTTATCGTATGCCATGTCCCAATTAAAAATATATGGGTACTCACTAAACCAGTACCCATTGTTAAAAAAGTGTCGGCTCCCATTGTATAGTAATACATGTACATTGTATACGGTTTCAAAAATATCATATATATATACAGGAAAATAGCACCTTTATGGTGGATATTCAAATTTATCATCCACCTTAAATAAAAGTGTCCATAGAAAACACACAGGGAGTTTGTATGGACATACCCGGCGCATACGGATATGTTGTATGCTCCGGGTGGCGCATACGGGGAAATAGTGCGTCCGGAAAAATTGTTCATAACCAAAACGAACTGATATCGACATGCCACTTGTCCAGAAAAGGTGGATAATAAATACAATATAGACTGGTTTCAGATAAAAGCGGTTGTACGCTCCTCGGAGTTGATTCTGTGCAATGTCCTCGCATACGCTCGGATATTACTACGCGCCAACTCCTCGGAGCATTCGGCCGCTGGTATCTGAAACCAGTCAATATTGTGTATGTATCTAATATAATAATAATAGCAATATGGAAATACCTTATTGATTAATAAGACGATACAGAATAACGATATATCTCACCCCTGGAATAAATGTCCATAGGTTTAACATTGGGAACTCGTTCTCCATGCCTGTACAAGTATTGCAGTCGATTCTCCATGGTCTAAATCCTGTGTTGTCCATTATTTTAGTGTGTACAGGGGTGAGATAAATACAGAAAGCAACTCGTTTTGGTCAAAGAAGTCGTTCTCCAACTTGTTTGAATGTTATGTGATATTCACTCGGCTGTCACCTTGTTCATATCTCTCCGCATCAAACTCGTGGAGAACGACGATTTTGACCAAATCGTGTTGGTTTCTTCTTTAAAATGTCCTGCTGAGTACAAAACTCCGGCTGCAGTGTTTACATATGAGTAAGTCGGTTATTACAATAATATTCCCATATGAGGGACTATTTTCTGATATCTCATTCACGGTCTGGTAATAATCCGACCATGTTTTCACTGGCTGTACTGGAGTTTACAGTATTGGTGGGGCCGTGTATGGCCAGTTCTTACCACACAGTATTATAATCTCTTTGGCGCTCTTTCAAAATGCCTCCGACGTAGATATGTACGGTAAGATGATTAAATAACTGACCAAACTCCAGGCCAGCAGTCGCCAAATACACATATCCCTGAGTACACTCATTCAAAGGTTTCCCAGTTCTGTATTTTCAAGAAGTCTTTCATTTCATTTCGTAATTCTATCTCCCGATTTTCTATACCGTAAATGTATTCATAGCAATATTGTGTTATTACGTGTTTTTTTTTCTGCATATTTATTCAATTTTTGTGTTTTTTTGCTTGACTGATCCTGATATGCAGTGGCAAAGTGGGCCATACATATATCAGACTGGGCCGTACATCATACTTTCATATCACTTCATAAAGTGCGTGAAAACCACCAGTTCATTTATATATACGCCATCGCGTAATTGCATGTATCGGCTGTATATTGACACGTTTCCTCTTCTATATGTCAGCGTAATGGCTGTATTTGCCTCAAAGCGTATATGAAGAGAAATATCGTGTGCGGGACATGTATACGCGGGTCGTATACATTTTACACGTCTATAGATGAGGCGTATACACAATGGAAAATAGGACTATCTTGTATACGCAAAATCATACCTATATATGCCAAGTATATACATAAACTCTTAGTTTTCGTGCAGTGTTAAAATATGAATTATTCACTATTTATGAACTGGGCATAGGTCAGTAAGAATAAGACTGACGTACACAGGTGTATAATAAACTTAAAGACACTTATTAGCCTTATCTTCTGCTATTAAACCAAGTTGTGCCATCGATGGTTCATGGTTGTATAAAAACTGACGCGACGTTTCGCTAATGTTCAATTAGATTCATCAGGTGTCCATGTTGTATTTCTACCTGTATTTCACACAAGACATACAATAAAGAAGAAACCAACAAGTTTTGGTCCAAGTCGTCGTTTTTTACGAGTTTGATGCGGAGTGATATGAACAAGGCGACAGCCGAGTGAATATCACGTAACATTCAAACGAGTTGGAGAACAACTTCTTTGACTATAACGAGTTGCTTTCTGTATTTATCTCACCCCTGTATGCACCTAAAGAATGGACAACACACAGGATATAGACCATGGAGAATGGACTGCAATACTTGTACGGGCATGGAGAACGATTTCCCAATGTTAAGCCTGTAGGACATTTATTCCAGGGGTGAGATAAATGGTATGTGATCATGTGCCTAGGTAAAATTTCGCCATCTTTAGGTATGTGATAACATGAAAACAGAATGACTGTCTCCGAACGTCAATATACTCATCAGATATGACCCTATGCCTTCTGAATCGGTTACATCGGATCAATATTCACTTCAGAATTCGGGTAAAAACCTGAAAAGATGGATGTTCACATCCATGTTAACCCCACCCGCCCCCCATCCAAAAAAAACACCAAAAAAAACCAAAAAAAAACCTGATAAATTACTGATAAAAGAGCATTGCTCATTTATGAAAATAATAACAGTTTCCCTCGGTGTGTTTGACGTACGCGGACACTAAACCAGATTCCGTATAGTACCGCGGTTTATATACAAACTGCTCCTCTGAGGGTGTTATCTTCGTTGTAGTCACTAACATGGAGTAAAACCAAACAGACAAGGCTTACATAACGGCGACTCTCCCTGCGATATAATCTAGCTCGGAGTATACTACCCGCCCGCCGTCTGCGGCCATACGCGTGGTGAATGTGAGCGGACTCCGCCATGTGAGTATGAACGCCCTCCCCCGATCACAGAATCGATGGTCGGCGCCAAGACAAACCCGTCCCCGGTTGGCAGCGCGGGCCTCGTTCTGAACTCTGCTGGGGTCACGTGTTGTCATGGCGGTAAAGGCTCTTAGTGAGACCCGCGCGTCCCGCCAGCGTTCCGGCGTCCCGTCGTCAAGGCCGACAGTGGCGCCGTCAGCGGAGAGAGTGGGAGGTACTTAAAGGTGGGCAGCGCGAGGTGGATTCACAGAACAGGATTGTACTAGCACGGCAACGTACGAGCCGGGATTTACACAGCAGTGAGGGCAGCAGCACCAGGTAGGAGCAGAGGGCAGTCTTATCAGTGTAACACACGGGCAGCACGCTCAGCGCTGATTAGATACAGATACGTGTATCTAAATTCAGTTAAATGTATTTAAATACAGTTAAATGTGTTTAAATTCAGTTAAATGTATTTAAATACAGTTAAATGTATCTAGATATGATTAAATGTATCTAGATATGATTAAATGTATCTAAATACAGTTTAATGTGTTTAAATACAGTTTAATGTGTTTAAATACAGTTTAATGTGTTTAAATTCAGTTAAATGTATTTAAATACAGTTAAATGTATTTAGATACAATCAAATGTATTTAGATATAATCAAATGTATCTAGATACAGCTAAATGTATCTAAATACAATTAAATGTATTTAAATGTATCTGAGCACAATTAAATGTATCTAAATACAATTAAATATATTTAAATGTGTATAAATACAATTAACTGTATCTAAATGTATTTAAATACAGTTAAATGTATGCAGATACAGTTTAATGTACCTGAATCAATAAATGTATGTAACTGCGATTGAATGTATTTGAATACAATTCAATGTATTCATATACAATTAAATGTATCTAAATGTATCTAGATACAATTAAATGTATAATATATCTAATATCTGGTAAATCTCATTCCCTTCACACACGTGCTTGATCGTCACACAAACACACAGGGTACAATTACTGAATATTAGCGGCCACCTTTTTGTCGGTATCGCAAATGAACAACGCGTTCAATGATAGTGGCATTACATTGACCGCCTATTGAACACCGTGTTCCTAGTGACAGGACTACGTCTGATCTGCCTGCAGCTGTCAAGGTCATAAGGTCACAGTCCTATGACCTCTGTGAGGTGGTAAAGGTTGACTGTGGGGAGTGATTTCAGTGGATTACTCTGCCAGTACATGTGGCTGTACTACGACAGGGAGGTTAAAGTTTGTCAACACTGATTCATGACAGGTAGCTCTGTACTTGAAGACATATGCTGGTAGTTGGGTGATTTCTAAATTCTATTGATTTTTGCAAATAACTGATATAAGTTCCATATATTAGCAAATAGAAAATGCAACAAAATTGGTAACTTCTATGGGAAGCCCATCTGAAAAAAATAAGTGTTTAACTACTGGTGTCAATATTTTGACTTTGTTGCTAAACGACATTGAAGTTCTATTGCTATCTTCATATGAGTCTGGATTATGATAGTTAGGTACATATATATACAAATGAATAATGCCAACAAAAATGCTACGTCACCATGCTAATTTCTATGGGAAGGTCATCTGATAGATTAAGTGCTTAATTATTGGTGTCTATGGGAAACTGCAATATATTCATGAAACCAGATGGCAGCACCAGTGTCTACACAGGGGGCACTGCGAGACCTACCAGCATGGAGAGGAACATCAAAGTTTCAGTCATGTTGTGTTGCTCATGTCTATGGGGGGTGATAGATATTAGACAAAACGTTGGGAGACTAGAAGGGGTCTCTGAGCGAGTTCATTTCTTTAAGATTTATTTTTTCTAGATTTAAAACCAATCACATTGAATTATTCAGACACTTGAAATATAGGAAAACATCTAGTAAGCTAATTTCTTTAAAATTCCAGTTTATTTCAGACTTATATTTGATATCCATTTGATTTCATTTAATCAATTCTTGTAGGAGTATGTCTTGCCCATTGCAGAGAGAGTTCTAATAAATCTAGTTTATTATTTTGTGATACAGCTTCTTAACCGTATGGTGTCCCCAGAAGGAGAGACAATCTAAAGATCAAACATGCCGTACTTATATAGAACTGCATCGAGAAATATATGAATATAAATATGCAGTACTCCATGATTTTGAATGCGCAGCAATCGTCAGCGAGGCAAAGTTGTGTGACGATTACGACACATTCAAACAAGTAGGAACGTTATTTCATTTTAATGTCTTGTATTTTCTCTGAAATCGTGGCCGCTGATTGGTTAATTGTATACGACGTCATGTCACATTCACTCCGCCATGACTGTGGCGTAGTATTGTCACTTTACGGGGGTGATCGTTGAGTATGTAGTGCTGATGTCATTCCTATAGCTAAACTTGTACCAGGGGTGGAATAATTGAAGTACAGAGTGAACCACAATCCAATCTACACACACTCATGCTTTAGTCCGTGACATTAATAGATAATATCAACATTGACAGAGCCGCCATTGGGTGCTGGTACAGTTTAATCCGTACACTCGACCCTGGCCCGTGAATAAATGCCACACTAAGATGGGGCGTCCACCAACCACGACAAGGCTACGGCAATGGCTTTCCGACAAGGTCCACGACAGCTCTACGATTGGAAGCCTTGTCGTAGGCTTGTCGTGGTTGGTGGACCACAGTTCCCGACAAGAGGCTACGACAAGGCCACGACAGGCTGCGACATGAAGCTTGTCGGGGGCCTGTTGGGGGCCTTCTGACAAGGTTACTACAGAATCGAACATGTTCGATTTTGGAGCCGTGTCATGGCGTGTCGTGGCGTGTGGGGAGGTTGTCGCAGAGGTCTACAATAGAATATTTAGGTGGAGCGTGCACTTCCCGACAGGCTGCGACAAGGGCTCACAACAACTCCCCTCCTCACGACAATGCTGCGACAAGGCACCGATTGGAACTTCCTTGTCTGCTCTTGGCGTAGCCTGGTCGTGGTTGGTGGACGCCCCCACTAAGTAGTGGTAAATAGTAGTCATACTATATTGGTTACACTGTAGATTTGTGTGGCTTTCTATCCAGGCAGACTGTACATATTATAACATGTTGTTCTTGAGTTGGTCCCTCAATGCATAGAAACCCAAACGACTCGAGGGAAACCAACCGCTAGCAACTCCTGATTACATGAATAAATAATCTGAAAACCTTTTCCCCATGAGAAAGGCATGTTTAATTTCCTGCCGTACCCGCAACGCTTTGCCTCCTGGTACCAATATATATTTTGTTATTTATGAGCAAATTTATTCCTCAATTTAATGTACAAATTATCTGTAGAGATACAATGGTAATGATAGCAATGCTAATCAAAGCAATAGCAAAGCTTATGGTAAAAGTGATGAAAATGGTGATGAAGTAACAAAGGCAATGATAACAATAATGATGATAATAATAACAATGATAATAAATGAAAATATGCTTACAATAATATACCATTATGATAGCAATACTAATGATAATACTAATGGTAATAAAGATGGAAATACTAACAATATTAATTGTTATAAAACAATGAATATATTTGAAATAATAAAAGCAATGATAATGATGATATTGATAATTATGAAAATTATTGTAATATTACCAATGATAAAAGTGGTGTTAAAAAGAAGGTGGTTATGACTTTGCAGTTCTCAGGCATCATGTCGTACTACGCACCCAGTCCCGTCAACCGCGGCAGGAGCATGACTCCCAACTACTCCAACATGATGCCCAGCTACGCCGACCCCGGCATGGGCAACCAGATGAGCCGCTCCCTCGGCAACGCCAAGCATTACTTCAACTCAGCCAGGTAGGTCTTTGTATACAAAACATTGTCGTGTTTGAGGCCTTATCAAATTAAACCGTGCCAGTTAGGAGGCCTGCGTATACAAAACATTGTCTTGTTGGAGGCCATATTCAATTAAACTCTGCCAGATAGGAGGTTTTTGTATACAAAACATTGTCGTGTTTGAGGCCTTATTCAATTAAACCGTGCCAGTTAGGAGGCCTGCGTATACAAAACATTGTCGTGTTTGAGGCCTTATTAAATTAAACCGTGCCAGTTAGGAGGCCTGCGTATACAAAACATTGTCTTGTTTGAAGGAATATTAAATTAAACTCTGCCAGTTAGGAGGCCTGCGTATACAAAACATTGCCGAGCTGGAGGCCTTATTAAATTAAACTCTGCCAGATAGGTGGTTTTTGTATTCAAAACATTGCCGTGTTTGAGGCCTTATTCAATTAAACCGTGCCCGTTAGGAGGCCTGTGTATACAAAACATTGCCGTGTTAGAGGCCTTATTGAATTATACCCTGCCACATAAGACGACGTCCCATATAAAACTTTGCCAGATAGAAAGGCTTTCTATACAATACCTTGCCAGGTAGTCTACCGATATGAAACGGTAGTAGATGTTTCTAAAAAAAAATATAGAGATTGTAGAGAACTTGTTTCTTAGAGAAAAAAAAATGTCTGTGGTATGCGCGGTCGTGTTTTCAATTCACTGGTCCGTCTAACCCCATATACTAGCCAATTATATGCCATTTTCACCTAAATATTGGTCAATGAGTACTAGCCATTTAGTAACATGCAAATTTGAATAAGTATCGTTCTTCATGCTCGGGCTGGTGTTCCTTATCTCCGTGAAAGACGACTATGTCACCTGCGTAATTTTATGTACCACCGTGCTCAATCTGTAACTTACCATGATGATGTTGATATCCGTACCAGGATTCATGACGCCCCTGTTTTGAAAGTAAACAGACCAAATTGTGTGGCTTTTATGAACTCGATATTATACTCAGGAGCGGGTCTCTGGAATAATTTACAACCAGTTACTAGAAACATTGAAACTTACCGGATGTTTAAGAAAATATCGAAACACTGCCTGGCGAACTCTGTACCGAGAATCGACCAATTGTATAACAACAGGCCCTAGAGGGTGCTAGACAGATATGGATGTGTTTTCTTTACTGACCTGTGGAGTTAATTATGACATGGTAATACCGTGTTCGACGTCAACAATTTTGAACCTGATTTTATCACAAGATTGCTGTAACTTCGATATAGTATAAATCAATGGTATATGGTTTTCTTTACTGGTATATATTTTGAATGTTTCGACCACGAATGTGGCGTATGTAAAAAATGAGACTTTGTGGTGTTTTGGTGTCATTGTATTTTCACTGTTGTATTTGATGGGCTTGGCCATCACGATGAAAACCAGCTCCTGTAAGAGCTGACGTGAAAGGCCTCCTTGTTGTCATCTTATTCTGCAAACGTGGATGAGTAATTGCAGATACTTGTTTTGCTTGTATGACCATATACGAAGATGACAATAAAGAAACTAATAAAAAAAAAATATGAAAAAATCAATAAATGGTCCCGATGCCAATCATTTCTTTTCGGGGCCTCATAACTGACTGATTTTCAAATGATATTTAACAATTGTGTACTATATTTTACATTTTAATTTACAAGCCTTTCTAATGAACATCTTTCATCAATTGTTAGTGCTTAATTCTGTATAACTACTAGTCAGCGAGGACTGATTGGCACTATGAATTATAACTTTACCTGTTTCTTTTTCAGGAATGCTGTCTACTCTCGTTACTCCACCAATGACTGGGAAAGCTCCAACCGCGCCAACTTCAGTCTCTCAGAGCGTGAGCGAACCATGGCCGAGCGTCTGAGGTCTGATGCCTGGCAGGCCATCAAGGCTACGGACACCATGACCCGTAACAGGCAGCACTCCAACACCCGCCGCCTTGGTTAGTCTGATAGTACTTGTTCTTATCTGACAATATAGGTTTACACAATTTTTAGAATCAATGCATATCAATCATATCTTTATTGCGGTTAATAAGGAGTTGATGAGGAGAGTAAATACACAATATTACCATGATTTTTAACTGAATGGCCATATTCTCTACATAGTTGATGCATAGTAAAACTCTGAGCAATAGTGAGGAGTATTGCGTAGTGTCAACTACAAGGAGAATACGGCCAAACAGATCAAAATCATGGTAATGTTGTACTTAATATGTACCTTTCGACTAATTATTTAGAAAAAATCTTTGATATGATTAGAAATTTGACTTGAGCACCATGCATTGTTTATATGAAATAGTTCCTATAATGCCGGTCAGGTGACCAAAAAAGCAATATCCTCCTATGAGAATACGGCTTTCCATATTCTACTCATTAACAATCTGTGGGCTCCATAGGCTTAGTATGGCGACTCTGTATTAGATGGATAATACGATCAGATATCATAAAGTCTTTGGTAGATCAGGGCATATATCATATATCTTATATGAATTACCTATATTGATACTGCTTATCTTTATGAATTTACACTCAACTAACACTTTTTAATGCTCTTTGTAGGGGAGCGCGTCTATGACATCACATTCTGGAAGACCGAGCTCAACTCAGAGATTCGCGCCATGGAGAATGAGATCGATAACCTCAAGGTATGAATCAATATTACATTTTGAAAGTTCTGCTCACCCATTATACTCAGTGACAATGAAACAGGCTTGAACTGGCAGTCCTTTGATCAATCATATGAAGTTGTACATAAAACTCAGTCTTAAAAGGATATATTAAGATTTTATTCTTTATCTCACCCCAGATATTTGTTCTCCATAGACTTAACATTGGGAACTCGTATCTAATGCCCATGAGATATTTAGGAAAAATATCCAATGGGGGAGATGTCACAAATGTTAGCCCATTCGTCAATGTAAAGGGTGAGATAATTTCAGAAACCCATTCAAGTTTAGGGGAAGAGCTCTCCCATCTCATTTGAATCGCTACATAATTCATGCGGCTTCGCCTTGTGAACTACTACGCGATTCAACCTTGATGGGATACAAGCTCTGACCCTAACCTTTCATGGGTTTCCTCTATGATATTTGTATAGAAATATAAAAGACAAATATAAAACATGTTGCTATATTAATATGTCATGTGATATACCAATTAAATCAGGAATTCTTTTAAATTTGGAATAATAGGAGCACAAGCGTGTCCTGGAGAAGGCTTACTACGATACTCGTGGACCTCTCGCTATTGCCGAGGAGTGCCTCCTGCAGCGTGAGAAGAGGCAGGGAATCGACCAGGTTCATGATGATGTAGAGCGTAACCTGTCCCGGGTAAGTTCAGATATAGTCTTCGATAAATTCTAGACTCTCCAGGCTGGAATTCATTTTTTTTCACTTATTACATAGAAAAATGTTTATCCTACAGCAGTAGTATTAGTATATTGTACCATTTCTTGGAATCATTGCCCTATCGGTTGTACTAAAAGTTACCAGAACATACCAAACATTGATTTTTGAAATTTCAAATTAACAGGAGGTGGCTACCATCAAGAGCTGTCAGGAGAAGATGAAGAAGGTGATTGAGAAGGCCAACATCCAACTTAAGTAAGTTGAACACTAAACTCTATGTCACAAGAATGATATTTACAAGAAAAAAGATGCAACAAAAGGTTTACAAGTTGAATTGTTCATTCATTAACAAGTAGATGTATTCAATTCATATTAGCATGATTAACTAAACAATTGAATGCTCCTATTGGACTTTCTGTTATGTTACAGTGATTGATAATGAAGTGCTAAGTTAGATATTTAAAATCCCCAGAGTTGACCGTGCCGCACAGCATGCCTGCGAGCGGGATTCCAAGGACAAGAACCATGCCCAGAACCTGGATGACCGCATGCAGCAGTTGAGGAACTCCTCAGGAGCCATCGGTTTCCAGCCCGGCGTCGAGAATGTTGATAACACGTAAGCATGTACAATGATAGATTTTCCAGTAAATTTAAATCTTTAATTCATAGTCATTCTGATGCTATATTGAAAAGTATATATAATACCCAAGCAAAGATATTCCAAGTACACAAAATTGCATTGGTACTAATTTGTTGAAATTATTGACAACTCTTGAGTCTCCATTTTTGTATCTCTGTATGATTCGGAATCCCAGTTATTTCATGATGCTAATCAAATTCATGTATGACAAAGCCTTAAATATCATGCTATAATATCAGTGTCCGGGGTAAAGTTCACATATTTGTACTGCTTACTGAATCATTGCTTCGCTGTATTCTAGGATGACCATCCCCATGTCGTGGGTGAACTTCACCCAGCAGAACATTGCAAGGTCTCAGAGGGAGCGTGAGATATCTGAGAAGCTGCGTGGTGAAATCGATGCTCTTCTCCGTGCATGTGCCAACGGCATGTGGGGCCAGTTCAACACAGTGAACAATGCATTCAACACCCGCATCCAGCAAGCGAACGATGCCAAGTCCAAGCTGCAGGCTCATCTCCAGAGGGTAGGCATTGTCAAATCATAATTCTCATATTTCCAGAGTTTTACGCAAGTAATACAGCCGAATAATACTTGTGACCTGACCTCTTGTGATGGAGAATTTGTAATGAAATATAATAAAAAAAAGAATCCTTTCAGTGTATAAGCAATGTGCAAAGACCATTGAATTGAGAGAACATATTACTAGCTATTTAGGATAGCTCCATAAAAGGATTATATGTTGTAGCACCTCAAAAATATTGGTCAGTGAAGTCCTCCCAGGCTGGTTCATGAATCCTTGCCATCCAATTACTGCTTATCTAATTGGTATATCTAATCCCAAATTTGATAATAGGTCAGCCGAAATGCTAATCTCATTCCGTTTTCTTTCATTCAGACCAACAACGAGATCCGTGACATGGAACGTGCCATTGAGCTGCTTCAAAAGGCTATTTGCGATAAGGAGGCACCGATGAAGGTGGCTCAGACTCGGCTTGAGGAGAGGACACAGAGAATCAACGTGGAGCTTTGCAATGACCCCGTCATGAAGGGGTGAGTACCTGGCTGAATTTTGAAAATAATGCTCTTATCTAATGTATTTTGAGGTAGCACTGTTTGTTAGAGGTAGCCACTTAGACAAGTAGGATTAGTCCTAAGATATCATTTTACTCTAATATAGATGAGGCAGTTACTAAGATGGATAAAGATTGGTGACAAGGCAGGAGATCTGAGATAGTGAGGGATTGATGCTGCTCATTCATCTAGATATGGTAAAATTTAACATTGATGATGCTTTCATTTCATTAAGCTGAATTTGGTGCCAATAACCATTTGGTCCTAATCAGGCGGTTACTTTAGCGCGAACATGGCCTGAGCAGGATCGGGACATAATTTAGGCAGATGGAATGAAGCCTTAAATCATATATTCTCTTAATTCATCTGGTATTTGGTCATAATTTCAGTAAATGAGATCAAGTCTGCGATCATGTATTAGATTAATTCATCTGTATCTGATATTTCAAACTAATGGTGCTGTTATATATGTATTTACAGACTCCAACGGGAGGTGGCTGAAATCCGGGAATCAGTCCGCGTGCTGAAGGAGAAGCTTCGCCAGGCCCAGAACGCCCTTGTACGACTCCTCAAGACAAAGCGTACCCTTGAGAGCGACATTGCCGTCAAGGAGAACAGTCTGTCAATCGACTCCAAGTATTGCATGGGCATGCGCAAGAACATGCCGATGGACCCCAAAGTTGGCCCCATCTTCAACATGCCTCTTGTTTCCTATTAAATTAAACAGACTAACCATAGGCTTTAGACAAACTAACAAAATCCTTAATAAGAATTTCATGCCACTCAAAGAGGTGGCGCATTTCGTGAATTAAGGATACTTAGGTGCCTAATTGTAAATTGCAATTAGCCTTTATAAAAGGCGATCCTGACTGTGATATTGAAGGTGGTGAATAGTTTGCGGCATATTATTTGTCCTTCATGGCCAAATGTAGACACGAAATGAGAATTACGTATCTACAAAATAAAAGTTTGATGTCATCAAGAACTCACTTATATTCCGTCTGTACATATTTCTGTCATATATCCATAGTGTCATATGTCATATCTCACTAGCGCAGAGCTAACTGAACAATAAAAACACCTATATCAGTATTGAATGTAACATGTTGCAGATTTTTTCCTTGTTATGATTGTTATATATATTTAAGTCTGATAATATACCAAGTGCAAACTATATACGATTGATAACAAACCTTTTATATAGGTTCAGTGAACTATCTTGTTCTCTGAATTAGGTTTATAAGACATTATTGACATTTTATATACGTATTAAATAAATATGAATAGTCATTATCATTATTCATCTATATATATATTTCCTTTGGTCATGACTGTAGTATGAATCTATAGAATAAAGACAATTTTGTTTGTACAAGAAAAACCTTACACTTGCTGCCAGTCATTTCCTTGAATTCCTATCAAATGTTTCCAAATACGAACAAGAAAATAAGCCTTCCCTTGAAGTCCACCATTTAACTCGTTACCTTTGGTGAAGCACCCAGTTACCAGTTTTATTATCCATCGTATACAAAGACTCCATTGAAAATGTATGGGGATTCAGTAAACCCCGACCCATTGTATAACACCTGTCAGATACCATAACTGTGGTATACGGATTCAAACCTGTGGTATACGGCCTCAAAACCATGGTATACGGGGACAATAGCCCCTTTGTGCTGTAGAGCAAAGAAATAGTCCCTGTTGTTATACCCGTTTATATGGTAATTAATGGGTTTAATTCATACGAAAAGATGGATAATAAATACAACAAACGATGGTTATGCGGACAGGCGGCTCTGTAAACCACTCGAGGTTGACGTCGTAATACACTCGCTAGCGCTCGTGTATTACTACGCGTCAACCCCTCGTTGTTTACGACCGCCTGTCCACAAAACCATCGATTATTGTCTATGTACACACGCAGATCCTACTCCTCAAAATTGACCGGTTTTAATATTGAATCCTTCCTGCTATAGCCCTATAAATCATCCTTATCTATCAAATAGTTATATAAAAAAATAGAGTAGAGTAGTATGGTGTTTGCCATCTAGTATTCTTAACTTATTACTATATACCTATAGGAGAATGTCTCATTTAAATGACCAGTAGAAAATATTCCGTTCGTCACTGAGTGACGAAAAAATACCCATACGTCCCTCTGTACCACGTGACCACTCATTCCACTGTTTAGTGAGATGTAGAATGTGATTTTTAATGATTTCTAAGTATATGATAATATTTCTGATCAAAATATCTCTGAACAGATTCCATTCAGTCCCATTAACTATGTCTCTATCTTTGCTCTTTGCTCTATTTTATTATGTACAGAAAAAAACACCTTTATCAGAAGACTATAGGGTATAGATGCTACATGAATTAATGTAGCATCTAGATCGGGAATTTGATCTACAAGGACTTATTGTTAATATTTTAAATTAAGCACGCATACCACGGTGTAATAAAAGGCTGCAGCTGTCACTGACACGGTTTTCAGATTCATCAAAAGAACTGTGGACAGTGAATAAGAACACCAAGAATAAGATCAACTCGTTCCACAGATGACTGCTACGAAAAGCGATAGACGTAAAATGGCTGAGAAAGATGGCAAGCGATAACCTCTACACAATAACAAAACAACAAAAGTGGAGCGACACGATCAGAACGAGGCGACTGAGGTGGTACGGCCATGTAGAGAGACTGCATGAAGAAACACCAGCGAAACAAGCACTAGCGGAGGCTAGACGGAAAGTGAGGAAACTGAGAGGAGGCCAGACATCAACGTGGCTAAAGGTCCTGGAGAAAGACCTAAAAGGACTAAACATAACAACAAAGGAGGCAGAAGAAATTGCCAAAGACAGGAAAGAGTGGAAGAAGATAGTTTGGAGATCAAGAGCGCCACGTGTCATAGACACTTAGTGCGTTACAGAAGAAGAAGAAGAAGAAGAATAACCTTTGACTCTTCTACAATAGAATAAAGGGAAACTATGATCCGGTGAGCTAAAGTTCAAAGTTACGAGGTGAGGACCAGGAAAATTACTGGCCAAGGGCTCAGCCGCGGGCAGTAATTTTCCGGTCCTCACCGAGTATCTTTGACTTTTGTCTACCGGTACTTGGTTTTCCTATTCCTAAATACCTTCAAATATTGATAAATATTTCTCTACCTATGAACGCCCCAAGAAAAATGGCCACCCTTATCGAGTAACTGCAACAGCTATATTTTCGCCCGGGCGCTCTTTATATCACATGGTCAGCCTGGGACGAAAATATCAGTCCAGGACGAAAACGTCAGCCCAGGATGAAAATGTCAGCCCAGGACGAAAAAATCAGCCCAGGACGAAAACATCAGCCCGGGACGAAAACATCACCCTTACTACATAACTTATGATTACTGCTTCCCCAGCAGCAGTATGTAACTAGAGTATTCGGAAATGGGTATATCGGAATAGGCAATACCTGTTTATCAGATGGGAGGATACGCGTTAATTCAATAAGAAAGACTAAGAAAAACCTGTTTACTTCCTATTAGGGGGCACCATTTCGCCTGTGGTCTGTTGAATAATTTAGGTTTCTACATGAAAATCCTTTCCTGTATGCCAAAGAGACCAAGGGACATTGTGGGTCAACTAAATTTAACACTTATGGAGACCTTATGGACGGCTAAGACTTAGATATAATTAAACGATAACCAATGTACGACATACAGAAAGGGGTCTTCATGTACAAGCCTAGATTTTTTATGGCCAGTTGTTCTGCCCTCGTTATGTACAAATACACAAATACACAAATTTGAGAAAACCAAAGTTCCGTTCTGGGATACTTTGAATAACTGGGGAGACACTTTGACATTCAAGTTACACCTAAACTCACACTGCGTGAATACCAAGAGTTTATTGCTATATACGCCATCGCGGAAGTCCATGTATCGGCTGTATATCGACTCGTTTTTATATATACAGTAAAACCCCGCCTAACGGACACCCCGCGTAAGCGGCAACCCCGTGTAAGCCGGCACTTTTGCTGGGAACGGAAATTTGTCCCCCTATTAGATGTTTAATTTAACCCCGCGTAAGCGATCAACTCGCGTAAGCGGACACCCCGCGTAAGCGGACAGTTATTTCGGTACGAAAAAAAGGCCTAAAACCCCGTGTAAGCGGACACCTCCAGCGGACACTCTCCCAAAAATAGATCAATCTGTGTCTTTTATGAGTGTGTTTGAAAACATTTATAGAAAATAATTTTATAATTTAAAGTTTAATAACTTCAGATCCAATTAAGGTATTAAAAAATGAATTTCAGACCTATCATCCGCTCTATCTCCCCTACATATTGGTATAAAACACTTGCACTATGGCCCGGCGGACACCCCGCGTTAGCGGACACTTTGGGCCGGAACGGATGGTGTTCGCTTACGCGAGGTTTTACTGTATATACGCCCGTATTTCACGCCAGCGTATGAGGCGTATATATACAAGACTGTTTCCTCTTAAAGATAGACACGTCTTGGCTGTATTTCACACCTGGCGTATACGAGAGGAAATATCCTCTGCACCAGTCGTATACATGTTGTATACGTTTGGCGTATATGTATACTGATAAAGAAAAAAGAAACCTGTGCCGTCCCCCACCCCAAAGTGGCAGAGATCGGAACTATTTGATAGTGGCGTAAATACAACAGAATCTGGCGTATATATGATGTATATATGACCGCAACATGGACACATATATATACGCCAACAGATGAGGCGTATACAGGACGGAAAATAAGACTACCTTGTACACGCAAAAGCATACTTATATACGCCGGGCACATTCATATGTAAAATGGTGGTTTTCGTGCAGTGCATCTCGTTTTGTAGCAAGTACAGCATGGTCAGGTTGTCCTATATTTATAAATATCTGACCTTAAGCTGCACCTCAGCTGACCTCAGATTTAACATGAGAGGCTCCTATACAATCCACTGTACTCTGTCGATTGCCAATCAGCAGTGGTCAGCAAAGTGCCCCGGCATATTACCAGCACGCCACCTGGTGATATATGGTGTAGGCACGTGTGTATAGCTTTTGACGTCCCGTACATCCGGGTAATTATCGCCGCTCCGATCTACCTGACGTTATCGTCTCGTGTTCACCTCAGTGATATAAACACGACTAACTGTGTTATGAATCGGGATAAAGCTAAATACGGGAATTTATAACCGATGGTCTAAAGCCCTGGATTACTTACATTTATCATCTACCTAATACAAAGTGTCCGTAGAAAACACATAGAGAGTGTGTATGGACATACCCGGTGTATACAGATTTATTCACCTAATACAAAGTGTCCATAGAAAACACATAGGGAATGTGTATCACCATACCCGGAGCATTCAGATATATCCACCTTATACAAAGTATCCAGAGAAACTAGGAGCAAATAGTATGTTCATCATAGATGGTTGAGCGTGGAATTATAACTGATTAACATTTAAAAGTTTTGGGTTAGATTTATGGATAGTTTTCTGTAACCACTTGCACCCAGTCAACTTGCTATTTCTGCAACTGCCTATCTAGGATCCAAATAGATCAAGCAACAGTGGGTCTTGAGGTATTTTGGTCTTGAGTGATTGGTCATGGTCAGCTGGGCACACCTCTAAGACCCTGAGACACTGGCTCCCTGCTCTGTTCTCACTATCACAGTGAACAGCATGTAGATAGTTAAGGGATAGTTTTCTGGAAGCACACTGAAAGTTCAATGTGACCCCTCTAACCTCTAGATGATGTATTTAGCGTGTGTAGGCATGCTCTAAAAACACAGGGAGTGTGTATTACCATACCCGGAGCATACAGATATATCCACCTAATACAAAGTGTCCATAGAAAGCACATAGGGAGTGTGTATCACTATACACAGAGCATACAGATATATCCACCTAATACAAAGTGTCCATGGAAAACACATAGGGGGTGTGTATGACCATACCCGGAGCATACAGATATATCCACCTAATACAAAGTGTCCATGGAAAACACATAGGGAATGTGAATCACCATACCCGGAGCATACAGATATGTTCTATGCTCCGGGCCGCAAAATCCTGTGCATGTGGAAAGATAGCGCCATGACAAAATAGTGCGTACCTATACCTGCACGGCTGTGCAGTAAATTACGGTTTGTTTTACGGTGTCAACTTATAGGATTACGTCAGTATTTAAAAATGGCCGACGTTGTTTATTGCTTCAACATCGGTAACGTTAACATTACGGTATATAAAGAAAACACACTGCACACTGCAAAATCAACAATAGTGTGGTCCCACCATTTTGTTGGGTCCGGTCACTGCTGACGTCTGGTGGACAGATCTCACACCAATCTCACCTCACACCTCATCTGGCGCACAGGTCCTGCCTGCGCCCCATTCCTTCACCAACTCTTTCACCACACACACATCGTTTCATTTTATGCTAGAAAAGGGAAAGATATCGTGGTTGGACTGGCATGTGATCCAACATGAGCGAGTTTGATTATGCCTAAAAGACCGTGCCCGGCATCTACTGTGTCAGGTAGGCAAGCAGCTGTCGCTCCCTCTAGAGGTGCGACAAACAACACAAACTCAAGGGCCGGTCAACGCGGTTGTGAAGTTGCGTGTAGGGACTTCAACGCTACTAAAGGCTGCAGCTATCGAGGAGACCATGAGGAAGGGGGGACAACATGTGTACATGCATGCTCCTATTGCTACGGGCGTACAGGGAACTTTTACAACGGGCACAACATGTCCATCTGCGACAGGTTGGACCGTGACAGGAGACAGGGAGACCAACACGGCCGTACGGCCCCAAAAAACGGGCAGTAGGCGTCTCCGGCAATTCCTTGTCAGAGATGCCTGCGCCTACAGAACTGAAGCAGGAAAGCTGCGAATCATCGGGGAGGAGAGCAGCAGCGGCAACCGCTGCGCCTCATCTACACTACCACACGGGCAAGCCTGAGGGTACGCACGGAGAGCGAATCCAAGATGGCGGCGCCCTATGGTCAACCGAAACTGGCACCAGCGACACGCAGCCGCAGCGGCCTGCCAGGAACAAGCTTCAACCGATCCAAGATGGCCGAACTTCCGGTCTGCTCAATCGGAGCACGATCCGCCACAGATTTCAGGCTCCCATGAAATATGTAGTGCCCGCCAGACGCTGTAATGAAGAGGAACGATCTAAAATCATACGGCCGGCCAGGGAAAACTCAATGGAGACGTCAGGAAGGAAGGGGGCGTGGCCACTGTTCAACAACAAGCGAGTGCAGGTAACGACCCCGACTTCAAAGCTATACGACATATATGTGAAAATAACATTGTTGATCACGATATTGACATGTCCCCTCAGGCATTTAAACATCACAGGGAAATACACTGGCCGAGCATGTCTGCGTCTGCTGCTTCGACTGACTGGGTCGAGCTGGCACGCATCTATGACACTGTCCGCGCGAGTGGCCTCCCAAATAGCGTCTGTAGTAAGATCGCGCTTCCCACTGCTCTCAACCTTGCCGCGTGGAATAAAATATTATGTGTCGAGGGGGTGGACCCGGAACTCTACGACCTCATTGCATACGGGTTCCCCCTGGGATATATGGGACCGGTGAGCGACAGCGTGGCAATGCCTAACCACGCTAGCGCCACTGAGTACCCCCAGGCTATAGACTCATTTATATCGAAAGAGCACAGTCTTGGAGGCCTGGTCGGCCCCTACGACTGCGCCCCTTTCTCCCCTTGGTGCCATGTCGCCCCACTTATGTCAAGGCCCAAGAGGGACTCGGAGGAACGTCGTGTCATATCAGACCTCACATTCCCCTACGACAATTCAGTTAATGCATACGTCGTCAAAAACTCCCTATTCGGAAATGTACAGAACCATGGCCTACCTTCAATGGATGCGATAGTGGACGACTTGGGCGGGATGGGCGAGGATGTTCACCTTTTCTCGACTGACGTCAGTCGTGCTTACAAAAATTTAAAGGCCGACCCCCTCGACTGGCTCCTCCAATGCCTCGAGTGGGACAGAAAATTCTACCTGGAGGCGAGTATGGTATTCGGGGCCCGATGCTCGAGCTGCCACATGCAGCGGGTCGCCGATGCCATAGTCGCGACACTCCAGGCCAGGGGCCTCAGGGTATGGATGTACCTGGATGACATTATTGTTTTATCTCCCTCCAGAGAACAGTCGGTCCGGGATGCAGCCGAGGTCACCAGCCTTCTGGAGGAACTAGGTCTCCCCGAAGCTCCCAAAAAGAGACAGGGCCCGGCCCAGTCTCTCACATGGCTCGGCATCACGATCAACGCAGAGACCAAGACCCTCTCAGTACCTCAGCTGAAGCTTGACGAGATACGGGAAACTGTCCCCGCCTTCCTAAAACGCCGGTCGGTCTCCAGAAAGGAAATGGAATCATTGGTGGGTAAATTGGTTCACATATCTAAATGCATCTGCCCAACCCGTCTCTTTATTTTGAGACTACTGGAGACCCTACAGGGCCCCAAAAAAGAGGTACATTAACATCAGCACTGAGGTGAGGGCCGACCTCCGATGGTTTGACGAGATTTCAAACGCTTGGAACAGGGTGGCTCTCATCCCCCTCCCCACTCCTTACCGTACCATCGGCGTTGACGCATGCCTCAGTGGGATAGGAGGTAACGACGAGACATGGGCATACGCCGGTCAGGTTGCCCCGGTCGAGGATGGAGCAGTTAACATTACCGAGCTGGAAGCAGCCAATGTCGTCATAGCTCTCCAGATTTTCATACGGGAATCTGACAGGGGGGGCCATATCCGTATTATGTGTGATAACCTCCCAGCTGTCCATGTACTTCAGAACGGCAGGGGTCACAACAAGGTCCTCTTAGACTGTGCCAGGGCTGCCTGGATGGTACAGGCACTCTTCCAGTGTGAAATATCATATGTACACGTACCAGGCATTGACACTGTGGTGCCTGACAACCTCAGTCGAGCACATCTCAATAACAAATATTTTAATGACGCATGTAACGATGTACAACGATTCAACCTTACACTTGTCGACCCATGAACAGAATTCCTCAACAACGTACATCCATTTGTATTATCCAGATCAGGCATACCTATCACTGCAGCGGAGGGCGGCGGCTCGTCAGCAGGCCTCGCGCGCCCCTGGGACCATGCGCGCTCACCGGACCTAGGTCGAGACATATATAGCATTCTGCAGGAGGGTGGGAGACTGTCACCTACGACCACGCCCCCAGACGATAGCAGCGTTTGCCTAGTACCTGACCCAAGGAGACCCGTCCCCCGCTACGGTCAGGAACCACCTCGCAAGGGTACGGCAGCATCTCAAACGGGTGGGCGTGGCACTGTCACCAGCTGCGTCCGCACGGCTAACCATGACCCTCGAGGGCATCGACCGCACCACCCCTTACCGTCCTCATCAATGCCCACCAATCCCGATGGACACCTTCAGGCACGTGGTGGAGGCCTTACCCTGGGACAGAGACGGTCTGACGGTCAAAACGGCCGTACTTCTCATCTTCTACGGTACCCTAGGGCGCTCCGAGGTGGCTCCTCCGTCGGTCGCGGCCTTCGACCCCAAGAAACACCTTACCCTTGGAGACGTGAGCTACCACGAGGGCGCGCTTCGGCTAAAAATAAAACAAGCGAAAAATGCCCCGAAATACGGCCAGCACCAGGACCGTCTAATACTGCCCGCCCCCGACGGCAACATGTGCCCGTGCACGGCCGTGGCCGCAACGGTCGCACCAAACCCGCAGTGTACAAAGGATGACTCACTGCTGGTCTTCCACGCCTCCAGGCGGCCGATGCCTGCTACATATGTCGCGAAACAGTGGGCGGCGGCCGTGTGGACAGCGGGGGCCGACCCCGCCCGGTTCCCCCTTCACTCCATAAGGAAAGCAGCCGCCACGGAGGCATTCAGAGCAGGGCACTCCGAACTAGACATCCAAAGGTTCGGGCACTGGACGTCGGACGCCTACAAAGCATATATACAAAAGAACGCCGCGAAAGCCGTAGGAACTTCGCTGGTATGGGCAATTGCTAAATAACAGCCCCAACGGACTCACTTACCAATTTCTTATACTATTCTTTATTTTATCAATACAACTATTCAATACTTACTTCTTATCCACCACCACACCCCATCATCTTACCCCATTAATGGCATTCTTGGCGTTATATATATTTTACAAATATTACATGTATTAATATCATCATATTTTATACAAATATTTATGTTATTACCTCACTATCATAAATACTCGTTGTACTTCAACTCAACTATAACTTATATCTACTCTTATCATACAACAAATGTATTAATTCAATCAACTTTTATACTTCACTTACTATTTATTATCAATTTCATATATCACATAAACAATGTATTAATTATGTATTAATTCATTTTATTTATGTAATCAATCATTTATCATTTTATAATAATAATAAATTATTTATTCCCAAGTTTGCCTCGTCATCTTCTCTGTCCCTAGCTCAGCAGTGCATATATGAATTACGTAAACACATGGCTGTACTTCTTGTGTTGAGAAACGTTTGATTACTACCTAAACTCATTACAGTTAGGTCTATCCATCGATATGTAATTATTGGGGCAGAATATCTAAGAATAGAAGCATCATTTATACTTATATACAAAATTCAATTGATAAAACGATAAATGTTTGATTCAAAAGACATTTTGACAATGTATGACAGCCATATTGAACTTTGATCTGGCATTATGAAATATGATCAGTCACCAAGGTAAATTACTTAAATCACATGACACATCATGTGACATTGCTATGTCCATAAAAAGGTGCCTGCTGTAGTAGATTCGTTTATGCAGGCAATGCCTGCCGTGTAATGCTGAGCAGGGGAACTGGGTGCAGCAGGGAAAGGGTTAACAAGCCTTTCTGGACACCAATATATTTTAGGCTGACCCTTTGACACTTGCAACGTCCTTTTATAGTGAAGATGTCAAAGGTAACGGAAATAGAATTCAAGGCTGCCTCAAAAGCCTTTATTTCATATTATGTGGTCATTAAACGATGAACACAAATTTTATAATTTGAAGAGCCAATCAATTGTTGTTTGTATACAAACTTTACTAAATTTGATAATATATACAGAACGTTTGATATGCAAAGAAAAATCATAACCACGAAGTTTACGGCCCATCCAAACCTGTGGAGTACTGCGTATTCATATGATTCTCAATACAGCTCTATACATTTATTTATCCCCCACCTAATACGGAGTGTCCATGCTAAGCCTATGGAGCCTACTTATCGCTACTGAGTAAAATACGGACCTCCAGAATCTCCTAGGAGAATACAGCTTTTTGAGCCACCTGACGGGTATTATAGGAACTAATTTATATAAACAATGCATGGCGCTTGGGTCAAATTTCTAATTATTTACTTTTTATTTTCCTAATAAAAACTCGAAAGGTGAGTAATAAATACAACATTAACATGATCTCGATCTCCGTGGCTGTTTTCTCCTTGTAGTTGACACTATCATAAAACTGGATGAGGTTTAATCTTGTCCACCGTATTCCACGACTGGAGTTTGGCAAAGTGACTTCATGAGGCGAAGCTGAATGAAGTCCGGAGCCAAAACTTCAGGAGTGGAATGCGGTGGCCATGATTAAAACGAATCAGGTTTTGATTTTATCCTACCCTATCTCCTCGATTTTGGAATATTATGTGATATCAATGCTGTATGCCACTAGTGGCATATAAAACTCGGTATGCCAGTCAGTGTGGCATACGTAAACCCAATGTTAAGCCTATGGGGTTTTATATTAGGGGTAGGATAATACGTAATACTCCTCGCTATTGCTCAGAGTTTTACTACGCGTCAACTATGCGGCGAATACGGCTGCTCAGATCGAAATCATGGTAATATTGTGTATTTACCATCGATCCATAACCCATAATGTTTAATCTAAGCCCTATCTTATCATTCACTTGTAGCATAGTTCATGTAATCCTTCTATCTTATCATCTACTCGGTGCATCACAGATGTATTCTGTCTATCTTACCATCCATTCATAACATAGCAAATATAAGCCTTCTATCTCACTATCCTTTCATAGCATAGCAAATATAAGCCTTCTAACGTCAACTCTGCAATAATGAATTATCATATATAAATTTAATACGATATATGGAACATTGATAATCCTACACCAAATTAGCAGTCATGTAATTTCTGTAAGCTATATTTGTTGACCAAAGAATCTACACGATAACCGATAACAAGATAACCGATAAACATCGTTTTCAAACACGAAGTTTGAAAAATACAAACACCATGTAATATTAGGAAACGTCCTCACTGTGGACGAAACGGTTCCTGTTCGAGGTCAGTCGTCGATATCATACTGCCTGACGCCATAGGCGGAAGGCAGTATGAAATCGATGACTGACCGAGAACTAGAATCGTTTCGTCTACAGTCAGGACGTTTGCTTATTATTACATACCTTAAATCAATAAAAAAAAAACGACATTTTAATAACTTATTAAGTCGCTCTCACAGCGGGCACGAACATTTTTATTACTGCATCTCCCAGCAGCGGGCAGAATTTCATAGACATTCGGACACAGGTATATAATAACAATGTAGATCTGTGTTTGAAGGATCCATAAATGAAAAGTAAACTATTCTCCAGTACCCAAATCAACGACAGGACTATAAAGATCAAAATATTCCAACAGGTATCTGTACTATGGAATGATAGAGTCCACATATGAGGGTGATTTAAAGAGGCATGAACTTGTACCAACGTCCGCCCTGCCGATCTATAAAACGAATTAACCTCCTCTGAATAATACATATTTACATGAGCTAAGGATTAACCTTTGGCGAGACACGTCATTTTAGAGCTCTGCGGCTTCACTGAGTCTACTTTGTACTTCAATTAAAGGACTGAAAAGAAATAATGTTCAGGAAAATCAATATAGAATCCTGGACAGAAGACAAGTCGACCAACTTCAGTTGACTACCAAATGGTTTATTCATAGACAAAGGCAACCTCATTGCGGTGTTCTCGTTTCGATATGATGTTGTCTAAAATTAATCTGAGGTAGAGACTTCTGAAAGAAAGGAAATCACATGTAATAATAATGAGATGCAAATTAATTTAAAGAAAACCAAATTGTGTACTTTCGGAAACAGAGCGAAATTGAACAAAATTAATCATAACCAGCCAGGAAATCAGGTTATACTAACAGGGTCCAAGCTGCCACAATGCTCGAGTTATAATTATTTGGGGATAAAACTGGACGAAACCCTATCATGGGAAAATTGTGTTAATGATACTTTGAAGAAAGTTAACCATAAACTTTTCAAACTGGCTAAAATTAGGAAATTTATAAGTAAAAAAACAAGTATAAAGATTTTCAAAAGTATGATACTTCCTATCTTCGACTATCCGGGATATTTTGATCTAGAGGCAAACAAAATTTACAGAGTAAGCTCCAAAGGACACAGAATAGGGGTCTGCGCTTGTGTACTCGGTCGAACGCCAGGGATCAATCAACAAAATCGTTACATGATAACTGTAATGTCCAGCTTTTAATTACGAGGAAACAGTACTTGAACTTGTTATACACGAGGAAGTATGCCAGTGGAATAGAACCCGATGACAATCCAAAAACTAGAAGACAGAATAAAAAGATAGTTAAACTTGACAGACCGCGTACTACAATGTTCAAGAGAAGCCCAATATACCGCGGGATGGAACGTTGGAATGACCTCCCGTATGAGATCCAAACAGGCACACTCCAGGGTTATAAAAGGCATATTAGACTAAAGTTAGGGTTGACAAAGGAAATATTAAAGATCCTCTCGAGCTATAGACATGTGTCTTCCGGTTTATTCCACATCATTACCTCATCCCACCCTTGTATATATTGTATCATATTGTATTTACCTGAGGAGATTGTTACTGACCACCATTGTATTTGGTGACAGAATGGCCAGAATACCTGCCATGGCAGAGGCTATTGTATGTACTTTTGTGCAATAAACTAAAAAAAAGAAAAAATAAATAAAAATAAAAATCTGAACCAATACGTTTCTTGAAAAAAAGAGGAATCATAGCCATAGAAATACGTTCTAGCCCTGTCCAGGCTATACCTCCTCCTTTACACCATCCTTTGTGTCTGTTCTGTCCTTATAGTATCCCCTTTTTCAGAACCAGGGTATGAGAAACTTTGATACAGAAAATTAGGAAATCTTCAACTGCGATGCTCTTAGAGCATCGGAAAGTTAATCAAAGACACTATCTCGGGCTTCAATGGCGATTACGGAAAGAAGTAATTAAATTCAAAGAGTGGAAAAAGACTAAGGCCAGTCTACAGAGGGAGGGGGAGGACACAGGGACTGAGGCCAGTCTACAGGGGGAGGGGGAGGACACAGGGACTGAGGCCAGTCTACAGGGGGAGGGGTAGGACACAGGGACTGAGACCAGTCTACAGAAGGAGGGGGGAGGACACAGGGACTGAGGCCAGTCTACAGGGGGAGGGGGAGGACACAGGGACTGAGGCCAGTCTACAGGGGGAGGGGTAGGACACAGGGACTGAGGCCAGTCTACAGGGAGAGGGGTAGGACACAGGGACTGAGACCAGTCTACAGAAGGAGGGGGGGGGGGAGGACACAGGGACTGAGGCCAGTCTACAGGGGGAGGGGTAGGACACAGGGACTGAGACCAGTCTACATGGAGAGGGGTAGGACACAGGGACTGAGACCAGTCTACAGGGAGAGGGGTAGGACAAAGGGACTGCGGCCAGTCTACAGGGGGAGGGGTAGGTCACAGGGACTGAGACCAGTCTACAGGGGGAGGGGTAGAACACAGGGACTGAGACCAGTCTACAGGGGGAGGGGTAGGTTACAGGGACTGATACCAGTCTACAGGGAGAGGGGGACTGTGCATTAGGTCCTTGCATGCATTTACAATAGTTGGCATTTTAACTAGACGATAATTACATTTTTTAATCAAGGCCCACCTAATCGGTTCAGAGAAGTCAGTAATCCTTATTGTTTTTTTTATATGTTTATCAATATGATAACAGATTTTATATTTCAAAGGAACATCGTTCGTGAAGCATGCACCGTTGTAACTTAAGAGAATGATTTCTGTTGTATCGGACAACAAGAAAATAAGAAGTAATAAAAAATGTATGAATAAAATTAATTTAATCTTGCTCTTACCAAATAAGACCGCAACAACGACGATTATTATCATCCTAAATCAGAGACCTTTATAAAGTCACAAATCTTTGCGCTGTTGGTAGTTTGAAATGTGTCCCAGTATTATATAGTTCTTGTAAAATTTATGTTCACCGGTGTAGAGTTGACTCACAGGTGCGCCTATTTCCATCATGATACAGTGTCTTGGTAACTAACTGTGCATTTCTTTGCATAATTTTAAAGACATTGATATCTCAGGCTTAATCTAACTGAAACGCCTAGATTATAGCAAACGTTCTTATGTATCGGAACATTGCCCAGGACTTCTCAATTGCCTTCCATTAAGCAAGAAATAAAGTCAATATATTCAGGTTCCAAATTTTATTTTGAAAAACGTAAGTGTTGTGTTCCACATCAGTCGTGCAAGAATAGTAAACAGCATCATTTCATGTCTGTTATTGAAATCTTTCACATTGAAAAGCTACTCTATTAAGCACTATCAGCATTTGTCTGGATGTACTTCCTGATTTTGCAATTGCTCAGATATTGCTTTTAATACGAAACAAGAGGCATGTTGAAGATGGGCCCAACTTTGGGGTCCATCGGCATGTTCTTGCGCATGCCCATGCAATATTTGGCATCAATAGCTAGACTGTTCTCCTTGACAGCAATGTCGCTCTCAAGGGTACGCTTTGTCTTGAGGAGTCGTACAAGGGCATTCTCGGCCTGGCGAAGCTTCTCCTTCAGCACGCGGACTGATTCACGGATTTCAGCCACTTCCCTTTGGAGTCTGTAGAGAGAGTCACATGAAAAACATCAGAATAACAAGCCACATAGTGCCATCACATTTATCAATTAATCCTGAACATCAAGCTAGACCTCTGGGCATTTAGCATCTACCAATGTTACCTAGTTCAAAAGTTAGGATAATCAGACATTATTCTACAGCTGTTACCAATGGCTAACAATTTTATTGATAGAAAAATGAATTCTTTATAAAGAGAAACACGTTATGAAACTTTTTATTCTTCTCATGACTGGCAGAGTAATCTTCACAGAGCTGTATAAACTTAGGTACTCACCCCTTCATTACAGGGTCGTTGCACTGTTCCACGTTGATTCTCTGTGTCCTCTCCTCAAGCCGGGTCTGAGCTACCTTCATTGGTGCCTCCTTATCGTGGATGGCTTTCCTGAGTAGCTCGATGGCACGCTCCATGTCATGGATCTCATTGTTAGTCTGAAAACAAGATAGAATGATATGAAAACTGTTCAACTCTGAGCCAAATCTTGCAGTTGTCTTCATTGTAAAATTTTAATCAACCCAAGTGTGCACTGAATAGAATCAAACTCCATTACATTACTGGAATGGAGGGATAAAAATACTTGTCAGATATAGCCATACACATATATATGTATAAATATATACAAACAGTTTGAATTGCCAATATTGAGGACAACTTAAGTTCTCTGTTATTTTGTAACAAAATGTGCAGCCTACCCTCTGGAGATGAGCCTGCAGCTTGGACTTGGCATCGTTTGCTTGCTGGATGCGGGTGTTGAATGCATTGTTCACTGTGTTGAACTGGCTCCACATGCCATTGGCACATGCACGGAGGAGTGCCTCAATCTCCCCACGCAGCTTCTCAGACATTTCACGCTCCTTCTGAGACCTAGCGATGTTTTTCTGGGTGAAATCTGCCCAGCTCATTGGTTGGGTAATCCTACAACATAAAGATTCAATATATCAATCAAACCTAACAAAAACTACACAGTTTTCCTAACCAAATAACTGTATAATTTATTAAAGCTTTTAGAGAAATGTGGATGAATGATCGTCCTTCAGAAAACATTCAAACTTGAAATATCAAAAGTATCTGATTCAAGATGTGCAGTATATCATGATCTCAGAAATGTAGATAATATAACATTTTGTGACTGTTCTATTCATATATTAACCAGGCAACTTTACCCTTTAAAAATCACAAACATGAACAAATGAAACTGGCATATATAACCCTTCAATGTAGATGCAACTGCAATTCATAAATTCTACCTGAGGAACCATAGTATTCATTATGGCATCAGAATTAGTATAAATTAAGGGATTTCAATTTACTGGAAAATCTCTCATAGTACATGCTTACGTGTTATCAACATTCTCAATGCCAGGCTGGAAACCGATGGCTCCTGAGGAGTTCCTCAACTGCTGCATGCGGTCATCCAGGTTCTGGGCATGGTTCTTGTCTGAGGAATCCCGCTCGCAGGCATGCTGTGCAGCACGGTCAACTCTAAAAACATCATGGTACATGGTTAGAATATGGAGCAACCTAAACTAATTCATTATCAAGTGACTATTACAATATTCTTTTAGCAATAACTTATGGCAATGCACCTTGACAAAGTCCACATAAAATATGAAATTTTCGTTCTGAATAAAGTGCCTATCAAAAATAATATCTCGAATACTTGGACTATTCTCCTATACTCATCATTTTCTTGAATAAATTAATATGTCAAGGAACTTTGGAAGGTGACAAAGTTGAAACATTCTTGCAGCACTGACTTCTAATAAAAGTTTCAAATCACTCACTAATATTGTATTGTTCTCTGAGTATCATTCAGATATTTTATCATGATGATTAAAAGAGGCTACAGTGGTAAATCCTATTCAGGAACTTCCCTTTGCCATATGGACCTCATTTTGTAGTTCAAGCATGACATAGAAAAGAAATAGTCCTAGGACTAAAGAAATGACTATGGCATGCATGGACCTGACCGAGATGCTATGCATTAGTTTCTAGCAACTAGAGTTTATGTATTCTACAATAGAATAGAAGGGCTCCAGAGAACTGAAAGTATTTAACCGAGAAAACATAACTAAGAATGAAAAAAACCAGAACATAGTTGGCAAGAGTGAACAGAATTATAAAAATTAACTCGTAATACAAGTATAGAGTATATAATCTTTGGTGCATGAAAAAAGGTCGCAAAAAGATGACTTCATCTATGAAAATTCATTTAAAGTGATAAAAAACTTACTGAAGTTGGATGGTGGCCTTTTCGATTGCCTTCTTCATCTTCTCCTGACAGCTCTTGATGGTAGCCACCTCCTGTTAATTTGACAACAATGTTTAGACCAACCAGAGACTTGAGGAGATATCATCGAAAATAAATGGCCTTAAAGCACAGGGTATCCTTTAAATCCCCATCAATTGTCTAATTTCTGGTAATGTTTACCTTGAGAGAGACTCCAGGAATAGATGGCAATACATTTATTCAATTGCAATGAAGGCTAGATATTTGCTACCCTAGATGTTTTGCTGTATGTTACTTACCTACCATCGTGACATTGTGCTATTACCAAGGGTTGATCAAAGAACATTGGTAACTTTTTTAGAATTTGCAGATTTTGCAAAAGTTTAGATATGGATATACGGATCAGAGCTATTGCAGGATGAGACATATCACAAAAATGATATTCTGTTATCAAGGTGTGTCAAGTGTACATACCGTTGTAAGGTTACGCTCAACATCATCATGGACCTGGTCGATTCCCTGCCTCTTCTCACGCTGCAGGAGGCACTCCTCGGCAATAGCGAGAGGTCCACGGGTGTCATGGTAAGCCTTCTCCAGAACACGCTTGTGTTCCTAATATTCAAACAGAAAAATATAAAATTCTACTACAATATATTACTTTATTCTAACTAATTTCTAAAATGAGATGCTTATCTTAAGTCACAATACAACCAAAGATTCCTGAGAAAACATTGCAGCTTGCTGTAGGACTAAAGACTGATAGGAATGTATGAACCCTTAAGGAAAAAGGTGGTATAGATATTGGTTACAATTTTGCATGTAAAAATTACTAGATTTGGGTTTTCAGTTTGCCATCATTTACCACTCTTTCCATGGATCTATATTACCCTGTCGATCAGGTTTATAAATGACACACTATTTCTTCTATTCTTACTCCAATCACCTTTTTTCCTTTAACCATAACATACATATTTCATATATTCAGAGATGTAGATATTGTCTAAATGAATATCAAATATTGAATTATAACCCCAAAATAGATATTGGTCACTATACCCTCAGGTTTGCAATCTCATTCTCCATGGCACGAATCTCTGAGTTGAGCTCGGTCTTCCAGAAAGTGACGTCATAGACACGCTCCCCTAGAAATGTTCAAAAGAATGTATTGATTTCTGATACTTATCTTCATCAAATAAAGATCAAAAGGGAAAAGCAATTAATCTTATTACAGTAAACAGTGAAGTAAATGAGTATATATAAAGGGAAAAACAATTAATCTTATTATTGTAAAGAGTGAAGTAAATGAGTAATCCTTAAATTAATCAATGTCCTTAGACACATGCAGGCAACACTACAAAATATGTGAAATCTATTATGAAATAAATGAGATGTGAAAGATCTGAGTCTGCTATGGGTGTCTGCTGAAACCTACCAAGTTTGCGGGTGTTGGAGTGCTGCCTGTTACGGGTCATGGTGTCTGTAGCCTTGATTGCCTGCCAGGCATCAGACCTCAGACGCTCGGCCATGGTTCGCTCACGCTCCGAGAGGCTGAAGTTGGCGCGGTTGGAGCTTTCCCAGTCATTGGTTGTGTAGCGAGAGTAAACAGCATTCCTGAAAAAGGATATTAACAGATTAAAACTTATACTACTAATAGTTTACAGAATTAAATATTGAAGAAATAAAGAAACATAAAAGATGAGTGATGTAGGATATTTTCAGTTTATTTTTTGTGCTATCTCATGCATCCACTGAAACCCCCTGTCAGCCCCATGAGCATCTGCTCAGGGAACCAGGGTCGGCTCTGTGCCATGACACAATGCCTCCTAGTTGTCCAAACTTTGTATAGAGATGTTCTACCTGACAAACTTTGTTAAAGAAAGGCCTCTTTCTTAATAAGCTTTTACTTGACACTTGAACAATCAAACTATTAAATGCCAAAGGTACTAGTTAAAATACCATTCATACAATACACAAATTTAGCTATTTTCTAAACGAAAAAGTATTTGTTATTTTTCATGGTTGTAATAGAAAAGCTTTTATGTAAACCCTCCATGTTTGGAGACTAAATCCTACCAGCTAATCAGTTAAGAATATCCTAATAAAAATAAAGAATTAAAAAAAGAATCCTATAACTTGGCAGAGTTTTATGAAATTAGGTCTCCAACCAAGTTATATTTTGAATACAAAGACCTTCTACCTGGCAGCATTGAAGTAATGCTTAGCATTGCCGAGGGAGCGGTCCATCTGGTTGCCCATGCCGGGGTCGGCGTAGCTGGGCATCAGGTTGGAGTAGTTGGGAGTCATGCTCCTGCCGCGGGGCACTGGGCTGTGAGCTGGGAGAGACATGTTGGTATGATCTGAAAAATAACACATTTATGTGTAAATAACCCAGTATTATATAGATAAAAACCCATGAAAACTTTACCAGAGGGTCACCCTATTAAAGCCATATCAGCCAATTTACATCGAGCACTAAAAGAACATCCTATCTACGACTACAAATAAAAACGAATATCTGAATATTTCTAAACAAGAAAGCTTCTCAGGGGAAAATGATAGTCCTGTATTTTTTTTTTTTTTTTTTTTTAACATTTATTTATCCTGGGTGGTGCTCAATCTTACGATTGGTTTCAAGGCACCCCCAGCAACAAAATTTACAGCATTTCGTAGTCATTCTTGTTTTCATATAGGCTAGTCAGCAACATATACACAATACAAAATAGTAACAATGATAATAATACTGTACAATAATACAGAAATACAAGTAGAGAAAAGAGGCCTTCCGGTATTGTATCTAAGAAGGGTGTATCTAATGGTCGTGTATCTAAAGGTCGTGTATCTAAAGGTCGTGTATCCCGCTCACACAAAAACATCAAGAGCAGAATATTTAATAGGATCAATGGATTAAACAGTCCTATGGGTTAATCTCTGGGGAATGCTAGAAGGACACAGTGTAGGAAATCTCTATTAGGATTCAGTGGTGATGTCAGGTGGGCGGGTCTCTCCAGGGGGGGGGGCCTCTCCAGGGGGGGGGGGGGTGGCATTAAAACCAACAGGCGTCCCATCATCAATAACGCCAGCCCGGCCTGATCTCCCACCAGGTGGCATGCCTGTCGTTATCATGGCGCTGCTGTTTTGGCACATCTCACTTTCATACAGCGCCGCCATTACATAATACCACAGCGAGGCCATACTCTCAAACCAAACAGCTATCGTACTGTACAACCACGGGAGGCGATTATGAAACATGCTGGAGGGATATTTATACCCACAGGAGGACCCATACCCGCTGATCCTCCATGCTTGGCTCTGTGTGTAGCTTGGTGGCCAGCTCTCATTAGGATTATCCTTGTGGTGTATTGGTTTAGTGGTTTGGCAGATATCTGACAATGTTCAGGGTAATACTCTCTAAACAGGTGCTTTCCCTGATCCCCGGCACTCAGTGTATAGCGGAATTCTGAGTGATCTCGGCTTGGGAATTAATAATTACATCATAGTTTGTGGATATATGAGGCTTAACTGTTTCTCAGTACAACGATATGGCGGAATTAACGAGATGTATAATTTGCTGGTACTCCTATTGTGTGTTTTATGATGGCTAAGTTGCGGATTTCTTACTGATTATGATTAGTTTATAGTGGAAATGTTCAGTGTACCACTGCCTGGAAAGCACCATGTAGGGTTATGTATTCCACTACGGTATAAATAAATGTAATATTTACTCTATATTCTCAAATCCACATATAATAGTCATACACGGAGTGACATGAAATAGTAAGCACTGCATTATAAGAAACAACTATAAAACATTGATATAAATCAAAGTTTTAAGTGGACCATTCCAGCAGTGGAGGTTGTTCATGGTTACTGGAAAAAAGCCAGAGTTTGCGATACAATAAAAACCTCGGTGTGGTTGATAGGAAACTGTAAGCGACCTTCGCCAATTAAAAGGTTGAAACCGTGCCAGGTGTGGACATTGATCGTCGTTCTGAGAGGCTTAGTGAAGTGCAGGTTCTGCTTCTTTACTTCTTACTAACCTCAGCACTCACGGCACTTTAAAGGCATATCCCACAATTTACCTTGAAAATTAAAACCCATGTCATATTCCTTAAGAATTATTATGAGGAACTTAGAGTGGTGTAGAAAATATCTAAATTGAAAATCGGTCACCATGCTAGGTTTTGATTTACATATCGATATTTTGATAATATCATAATAAAAAGTTGATTTTCACATAGTAAACCTAATGTCATGTTTGAAAAACTTTCAGTTAATATAGCTGATGTATAATACGACACATTCAAGCTTTAAGAACTTTAGGTCACCATTCTTGCTTATAAGAGAATTGAAGAAAACCATATTTTTCCAGTACATTTCCTATAGAATCCAATCAACTATAAATTGGCTTAATTTACCTATTAGGATAGGATAAAGTGGACAAAACGTCATACCTACTCATTTGGGGATAGAATGCATCCTAAGGCACCAGTTTTGCCTCATAATTGACAATATTTAAAAAATCACCAGGTGGCGCCACTGTGAATTGCAGGATATGCCTTTAACTGTCAGAGCGCTCGAGGTTATGGTTCATTCACATTATTCTTTCATAACAATCATGTTTCTGGTTTACAAAGCTTTACTTCATACGGATCATTCGACTTTTTTTTGTTCGATTTCATTGATAGTAAAAGCATCATGAGATGGTTTCAATTTTCAGGGCAGCAATTTTTAACAGCAGTGGAGAGAGGTCACACTAACAACGAGAAGATACTATTTGATGTATGTTATACTGGTAGATATCTTAATTTCGTTACCCATATAGGTTTATTGTAATTAATATTATTCACAATTTTAAAATAAAACGTCTGATCCATAAACATCATCTCCCTGTATTCAATAATTCTTATCACAAAGAATGTTTATAAGCCACTCGTTGACGGACAGTTTAGAATATTGGATTTATAAGTCTTGATAAGGTTTGATATCGTTCAGCGATGGATTGCGCATATGTCCTACAGGTTAAAAATGTCACATTGTTTAACGATGGATTTGACCCTCGTTGTATTTTAGATATCCTCATTACTCAACGTTTGATAGGACTTGGTTATTCAAACAGGTAGGAAGAAGTAAGAATGTCTGCAGCATAGAACATGTAAACGGTGATACTGATTAATAGAAGGGGAAAAAACGATCGTAAAAACAGAAAATCTACTTAATATGGGCGAATTGATGTCTGAAGATGATTTTAGAAAAAAAACAAGGCTATTTTGATAACTTACAAGCTAGCGGTCATTTAGCGTGAACATTATAAATATTTCACCTAGAAACGGGAAGGAGTTCATAGAAGTTCAACCACAGCTATAAGATAATATTGAAAAAACAGAAGGACAAAGTTTAGTTGGGTGTATCCCCTAACGCGGATTAATAGAAGGAAAATGTATAGTAAAGATAAAGGATATGATACCAGAAAACCTACTTAATTTGGGAAAACATTCTCAATACTGCACCTAACAGAAGGTCTCATTTCATAGATGTTTAACAACATCTATAATGACTAAAATATAGAAGGGCAATCTTTAATTGGGTATATGTTGTGATGCGGGTAGGTATTTCATAGAAATTTAACCACAGCTATATGATACAATTTGAAAAGTATGGATGATATATGTAAATGGGTATATTTATGCACTAACGCGGGTAGTATTTCACAGATGTCCCACCACACTTGTATGATAATATAAAATAAGGACAATGTATAAATGAGTGTCTGTACTAATGATGAAAGTATTTCATCACATCTATGTAATAATATAAAAAAAAACTGTGTGAAAACTATAACACATTATAAAATTGCACTTCCATCAACCAACTTATGATTAAATGGGATATGAAACTCTGTAATCGCTCTCTCTTTAAGAGCCACAGTATAGTCGTCCTGTTTTCCAAATGTATATTTACAATGTATCATTCTGATACGTGGGTTTGTGTACTAATGATGGTAGTATTTCATAGATGTTTAACCACATCTATATAATAATATATAAATAAGGACTATGTATAAATGGGTGTAGGCTCTAACGCCGGTAGCATTTCATAAATGTTGAACAACATCTATAAATAAAATAAAAATAAGAACAATGTGTAAATGAGTATATGCACTAATGCGGACCCCTAGTATATAAGAGATGTTTAACCACATCTATATAATAATATAAAAATAAGAACAATGTGTAAATGAGTATATGCACTAATGCGGACCCCTAGTATATAAGAGATGTTAAACCACATCTATATAACAATACAAAAACAAGAACAATATATAAATGAGTGTAGTATATACGAAAGATGGACGTGTTGAAAGCCCGAGACTCACCTGTTGGGCGGCTATCCGTGCTATAATCCACCCTCTGCGGATCACCTCTGCCTCTGCTACCACCACACACTACCTTATGTACCGGTCCCCGTCTCCACTGACCAGTCCCTAATCCTACAGCAAAGGGCGCCGCATACACTGGCCCTCCGCGCCCGCCCTGCCCGTGTTAGAGCCCGGCGCGGGGCGGCGCGGAGCAGGCACAGGCGGCGGGGATCCAGGAGGCCCTTGACGACGAGGGGCCGGCGGGCATCGGATCCTGGCAGAGAGGGGGGCCTCCTACTGAGCGACTTCTTACAGCCATGGGAACTCGGTGACCTCCAGGAGAGTTCAGCCAGTCCTCGGAATCAGTAAAAACCGAGCGGTCAGTCCAACAGGCAATCAGTCCACTTGTGAGCGTGATCTCGAGAGGTGCTTTCACAGTCCAACGGATAGGTGTGTATACATACGGATGGGATGGTATCAAGTAGGCGTGTTCGGCCACTAGCATGGTATTGTATTGTATTGTATTGACACTCTATGCTGGTGCTGAGGAGACTGGAGGGGTCACTCTATGTTATGCTGAGCTGCTCAGTAACTGCTCACTATTGGATGCTGCATACATGTCAGTCACACTCCTCTCAAGGATCCACGGATGATATATATTTTTTTTATATTTTTTTTTTAGCCATTTTTAAGGGGATATTGTGTTACAACAATATGTTTTCATGTTGAGTGAAAACTTTCAGGATTCTGAGTTATTCTGTGTCAGGACGGATAAGGACGGTCCCGTATTTCTGACCTCATCAGCGGAAACATCGGTTTGAAACACAGAGGACTATTTAGATCAGGATAATAGATTTGTATTTACCATTTACCTTAGCTTTTATGTCCTGAAGAGCCATTACCACCAGTCGGCAATGGGCGAGTCAGGAATTGAGATAACATTTAATGCTCATTGTGAATAGGCCTTTTTCCACAGGCCGGTGTCGCACTTTATCTGGTTGGTTACGCAATGCCTGCAGCCAAACAAGCCCCTAGCAACGTATTCACTAACATTTGATCACTCAGTATATGAGCGTAATACGTTCATAATACCCGTGTATATCATTTGCAGAGAAATATCAGTGATTTCATCATATTCTATGGTATTCCAGCTCCAATTTGATGTATCATACATGTATATGATCTCAATGATACTTTCGATATAGCTTAGATAACACAGGTATATGCAAATTGCACACACAATAATACATTGGCATGCCTAGCTATAATATCCTTATCTTTTTCCAAGTTAAAACCAAGATAATTATAAACTATAAAGTTTAGACTACTCAGTCTCGTTTATACAATACCCTAGCTTGTTCCAGCAATTTAATCTGTCAAAAAACAACACTCCTGCAATCACACCCACCGTTCACACTTTAGGTGTGATTGCTGTATGTCTCTATAAGCATTCCGCGGTGTTTGTCCGAGCGGCCGCGTAACGAGACAGTGGGCAGTTAGGCGGCGCTGAACGCCAACACCTGTATTGCCTGATATGACTTTAATGGTGTGACCTTCTGTTTATGTTTCCATGGTTTTAAGTACTGGGATATTAACATGTAGATTCGTTATTTTTCAGATCACCAACCATTTTTCACTTCGCCAACATGTCTCTCCCAGCTCACAGCCCAGTGCCCCGCGGCAGGAGCATGACTCCCAACTACTCCAACCTGATGCCAAGCTACGCCGACCCCGGCATGGGCAACCAGATGAGCCGCTCCCTCGGCAATGCCAAGCAATACTTCAATGCCGCAAGGTAGTAGGTCTTTCTTTACAAAATATTGCAGTGTTGGAGGCTTTATTAAATTAAACTCTACCATATAGGAGGTTATTCTATTAAAAACCCTATTAAGTAGGAGGCCTTTCGCTATGAAAGTTTGTCGGGTAAATCATCTCTATTCAAAATTTTGCCAGGCAGGAGCATCTTTGTTATGGCATAAAGCCCACTTTCGTTCCCTGGCCATTTGCTTGTGAGGCTAGCAGGAAGTTACAGTGGAAAGCGTAAAATAACACAAAATATATTTGCTGAAACTACTTGAAAAGTATATTTACTACATTTGATTCAGGAAAATTGCAAATGATGACCCTAGTACAATCTTTAATCCATTTGTTATTAACAAATGTTCTTTTTCAGGAATGCTGTCTACTCTCGTTACTCCACCAATGACTGGGAAAGCTCCAACCGCGCCAACTTCAGCCTCTCAGAGCGTGAGCGAACCATGGCCGAGCGTCTGAGGTCTGATGCCTGGCAGGCAATCAAGGCTACAGACACCATGACCCGCAACAGGCAGCACTCCAACACCCGCAAACTTGGTAAGTTTCCGCTGACACCCATAGCAGACTCAGATCTTTCGGAGATTCACAATCAGTTTTCTTGCAGGCCACAGGTGTATGTGTTATAAATTCATTTAATTCCTAATATACTTCACATATTCTGTAGTATTGACTGCTCATCTCTAAATACATTGATTAATTGAACCCTTTAGCTACGTTATGATGGCTGGAGGCATATTTAATGAAATAATCTGAATATTCTGATAATATTTCCAACCTAGGTAAATCTATGTCATATAGCATCCTAATTATTTTGGATTGCCATGGAGGTGTGATATAATGACATCACTGTGGATGTTATGAAACATGCCAGCATATTACTCGGGTAAAAATTGTACCACAGCAGTGTAATTCAGGGTGTGCATTTGATACTATGCTGCATAGTGAAGGGTCTAGCAAATCATCATCCACTTAGCTCATTAATGTCATAGAATTGATTGCATTTCTCTTTTGAAGATGAGTATCAGAAATGACCACATTCTTTTGAACATTTCTAGGGGAGCGTGTCTATGATGTTACATTCTGGAAGACCGAGCTGAACTCAGAGATTCGGGCCATGGAGAATGAGATCGATAACCTGAGGGTACAGTGACTAATTTCTGTTTGAAATTATAAATAAATATCTGATATTCATAAAGAAAATGTCAGGATCAGTTAACTTATAAAATATGTCTATTATAGTTATAGTTATAGGACAAAGGATGATTGATTGGGGTAGGAAGTTATCAAAATTAAATTAAGCCTTATAGAGAAAGCTGCAATCTTTTCTCAGGAATCTCTGTTTGAATACTAGGAGCACAAGCGGATCCTAGAGAAGGCTTACTACGATACACGTGGACCTCTCGCGATTGCCGAGGAGTGCCTCCTGCAGCGTGAGAAGAGGCAGGGAATCGACCAGGTCCATGATGGAGTAGAGCGTAACCTTACGACGGTATGTAAATCAGACTCAACTTGATCACAAAATATCATTTTTCCGTTACATCTCACTCTGCAATAACCCTGATTCATATATCTATATACAGAGTAATCATCTTTATTTCTTCTTGTAGAAGCATGATGCCATGATTTTAAGCAACTAACATAAAACCAAAACATTTAGACTAACAAAAATCTAGCCTTCATTCGAATGGACCGCTGTCACTTCTTCCCTCAGGGTTAACATTACTGGTAGTTAGACAATTGTTGGGGTCTTAAAGGATACCCTTTGATTTCAAGCCATTTATTATTGATAATATCTCCCCAAGTCTCTGGCTGTTTTAAGATCTAAACATTGTTTTGTGAATTAACAGGAGGTGGCTACCATCAAGAGCTGTCAGGAGAAGATGAAGAGAGCAATCGAGAAGGCCACCATCCAACTTCAGTAAGTTCCCGATCACTTTCTGCAGATGCAAATCTCTCATAACATAAACTAATAAATAAATACAGCTTTTTAAACGATTTTGGTCTAAAGCTTTATCCTACCCCTCACAATATAAATCTCCATAGACTTAACATGGTGTAACTGTATGCCACGGTTATGGCATAAAATATTCATATGCCACTGGTGACATATGAAGTTAAAAATATGTAACAGGGTAGGATAAAATCTAAACATCACTCAATTTCATATATTGTTTATATGGCATTCATTGTCTTCCGCTACAGATATCACTCAGCTCTGCTTCGTGATATCATGCCGCAAAGACAACTCATGCCATATAAACAATCATATGAAATTTCGTGATGTTTCATGATATTATTTTCCATGATATATCTGATACATCACATCTATCATTCATGGTGCTCATACTTTTAACAGATTTCCAGACATCAAGATTTGTTCCTTTTGTTTTTTTGCAAGCTTAGAATATAAACTCAGTGTGGGAAACTAACCGTAAACCTGACCAACTTCTTTTATACAACAAGTAAATGTTTTTTGTCCTGAAAGTTTGTCTCATTCTAAGTTATGTTCATAATGTTAGATAGAGCCATTACCTTGAGTCCTTCTATTTTATAGTAGTATGTACAGTATGGGTGCTAGAAACTAGAGACATCATACAGACATTGTATAGGCAGCTATTACAGGCACATTTAACCATAGAGGATGTATTACAACAAAACACCTTTCAAAGAGTACATTATTGGTAAAATGAAGGGAAAATTTAAGCTGCAGTACCTAAGACTGTTCATCGAGGGTCGTCGAGCTAGACAGTGCATATTTCACCATTCACACACTGCACTACTCCAGCTCACTGCCACACCAACTTAATATGACACCTTTTTTTGTTCAGTTCTTTGTTTGGCAGAAAATAGTATAATTGATATGAAATATAATTTATGTCAACCGATAAAAATATTTCAGCTGCCGGTAGACTTTCGCTGGTTTTCATTGGATATCCTCCAATATTATCGTAGAATTGGATGAGTCTTAATCTTGGCCACCGTATGCCACTCGAGGAGTGGAATGCAGTGACCATGATTAAAACGAATCAGGTTTTTATTTTATCCTACCCCTTCTCCTCGATTTTGGAATATTCTGTATGCCACTAGTGGCATATAAAACTCCGTATGCCAGGCAGCGTGGCATAGGGAAACTCAATGTTAAGCCTATGGGATTTTATATTAGGGGTAGGATAAAATGATGTATGACACAATAGCTCTCATAGCTTTTCTGCACTTCATACATATATCATCATCACAATAATTACATTATTGTTACATAAAGTGGTATATAAAGATGACATTAAAATGGGATTGTCTCTGTCATGATATTTTTAGACATACTTTTCAACTCAGATTTACTGTAAGCACCTTTTTGTCCTCTTTACTGCATCTTTCAAGAGAAAACATTTTATGTTCTGGATGCAATCTAAAACACCCAAAGATTTTCGAAGCCAAACACTGTTAGGAAAGAATATGGCCGACCTCATTGATCAGTTGTTCCGTGAGTCGACGCCAGGCGTCACCACCTAGCGAGAGAGCTAAACAACAGTGTTTCCCTCTTGCGGAATTTGTGAAAAATGTAAAACCGTAATGCCCAACCACATGGTATTCCAAAAATTATATTTTAGTTTAAGATGCAATCTGATGGATACACTTTTTCTAGGAAACTTGTACTTTATTATCCATCGTATACAAAGCCCCCATTGAAAATTCATGGGGACTCGGTAAACCACGACCCATCGTATAAAACCTGTCAGATACCATAAATGTGGTATACGGATTCACACCTGTGGTATACGGCCTCAAAACCATGGTATACGGGAAAAATAGTCCCTTTTGCTATAGAGCAAAGAAATAGTCCCTATTGTTATACCTATTAATATGGCAATAACTGGGTTTAATTTATTCGAAAATATGGATAATAAATACAACAAACGATGATTTTGTGGACAGGCGGTTCTGTAAACCACAAAACCATCGATTATTGTCTATTAATATCACATCAACAGTATAAAAACAGTAAAAGAGCTTTCCCAGGAAAGATTTGCATTTCTTACCAAATAGAAAAATTTTAAATGAAGAAAT
The DNA here is from genome assembly GCA_950022655.1 of Alentia gelatinosa. Taxonomy (NCBI): domain Eukaryota; kingdom Metazoa; phylum Annelida; class Polychaeta; order Phyllodocida; family Polynoidae; genus Alentia; species Alentia gelatinosa. The sequence goes on along the minus strand of OX465584.1, from coordinate 65,938,249 downwards.
ACTATGCATGTGAAGTTAGAGGATGATGTGTAGCATCTTTGACAAGTCCAGGTCAAAGTAATTTCTTTAGTCCAAGCGCTATTTCTTATGTGTGTCGCAGTTTACCTAGAGAGTGAGGACCATGCAGGAAATATAAGTTTCTGAACAGAATCTACCACTGTAGCCTCTTTAAGTCGTCATATCTTATCAATTAATCAAATATCTTGATAATACTCATAGCACTATTAAAAGAAAGTGAAGGATTAGAAACCTTTCAGGACAAGTCAATGCCTCGAAAAGGTTTTAACAGTGAACTGTTTGTTGAATTATCAATACATTCATGAAAATAATGAATATAGGATTAAAGTGCAAGTACCTAAGATGGTACTTTTTGATAGTTGGCAATTTATTCAGAATTGCCATTTCATACTTTACTTAGCCCTATTGCAGTAAGCTTTTGCAGTAAGGATACTATTACAGTCACTAAATGACTAATCATTTGTGATTGCTCTTTATTCCAAACTGTAACATGATTTAATTTCAGAGTTGACCGTGCCGCACAGCATGCCTGCGAGCGGGATTCCAAGGACAAGAACCATGCCCAGAACCTGGATGACCGCATGCAGCAGTTGAGGAACTCCTCAGGAGCCATCGGTTTCCAGCCCGGCATCGAGAATGTTGATAACACGTAAGCATGTACTATGATAGATTTCCAGTCAATTTAAATCCTTTAATTCATAGTCATTTTGATGCCATAGTGAATCCCAATTTCAAATTGAAAGGTGATATAGGATAGTTTGTTTATATTTCTCTGATTTGAAAAGTTCAATTGCCTGGTTAATGTTTAGCTATAACAGACATAAATTGCTATATTGTTTTCATTTCTGAGATCATAATACTTTCACAATCATATACTTTTTATATTTCAAGTATGAAATGTACAATTTGTTGACATTTTATGAAGGGCAGTCATTCATCCTTATTGCCCTTGAAGTTCTGATAAATCTATAGAGCAAAGGGTGATTGCTTGTTCGACCATCACCCACCAGGTTATTGTAATATAACACCACTGTATTCAGGGGACAACAATTTTTGTTGCTGTCATAATCTATAGATAATCATAAAATGGGGGGGGGGGGGGGCTGTTTCCATAATGCATTAGCTATGTGCCATATACAGTTGTGCATTTAGGAAACTTTGTAGTCTTTGTTAGGTTTGATTAACATATTCATACTCTTTATGTTGTAGGATCACCCACCCAATGAGCTGGGTAGATTTCACCCAGAAAAACATTGCTAGGTCTCAGAAGGAGCGTGAAATGTCTGAGAAGCTGCGAGGGGAGATTGAAGCACTCCTCCGTGCATGTGCTAACGGCATGTGGAGCCAGTTCAACACAGTGAACAATGCATTCAACGCCCGCATCCAGCAAGCGAACGATGCCAAGTCCAAGCTGCAGGCTCATCTCCAGAGGGTAGGCTGCACATTTTGTTACAAAATAACAGAGAACTTAAGTTGTCCTCAATATTGGCAGTTCAAACTGTTTCTATATAGCTATATCTGAAACATATTGTTCTCCTTCCTTGGCAATAATGTGATAGGGTTTGTTTCTTTACACCTTACACTTGGGTTCATTAAATATTTATAATGAAGAAAGCTGTAAGATTTAGCTCAGACTTAAACAGTTTTGACATCATTCTCACTTATTTTCAGACTAACAATGAGATCCATGACATGGAGCGTGCCATCGAGCTACTCAGGAAAGCCATCCACGATAAGGAGGCACCAATGAAGGTAGCCCAGACCCGGCTTGAGGAGAGGACACAGAGAATCAATGTGGAACAATGCAACGACCCTGTAATGAAGGGGTGAGTACCTAAGTTTATTCAGCTCTGTGAAGATTACTCTGCCAGTCATGAGAAGAATAAAAAGTTTCATAATATGTTTCTCTTAAAAAAGAATTCATTTTTATACCAATAAAATTGTTAGCCATTGGTAACAGCTGTAGAATAATGTTTGATTATCCTAACTTTTGAACTAGGTAACATTGGTAGATGCTAAATGCCAAGAGGTCTAGCTTCATGTTCAGGATTAATTGATCAATGTGATGGCACTATGTGGCTTGTTATTCTGATGTTTTTCATGTGACTCTCTCTACAGACTCCAAAGGGAAGTGGCTGAAATCCGTGAATCAGTCCGCGTGCTGAAGGAGAAGCTTCGCCAGGCCGAGAACGCCCTTGTACGACTCCTCAAGACAAAGCGTACCCTTGAGAGCGACATTGCCGTCAAGGAGAACAGTCTGTCAATCGACTCCAAGTATTGCATGGGCATGCGCAAGAACATGCCAATGGACCCGAAAGTTGGCCCCATCTTCAACATGCCTCTTGTTTCATATTAAAAGCAATATCTAAGGAATTTCAAAAACAGGAATTACATTAAGACAAATGCTCTTAAGGGTAGCTTTTCGATGTGAAAGATTTCGATAACAGACATGAAATGATGCTGTTTGCTATTATTGCATGATTGATGTGAAAACACAACATTTATGTTTTTGAAAATAAAAATTGGAACCTGAATATATTGACTATTTTCTGCTTGATGGAAGATAATTGAGAAGTAGTTGCCAAAACTTGTAAACAAAAAAAAATTACATGTGGGCCTCGAATGTTTGCTAGCATGTGGTAGTTTTATTTAAAGTGATTCAGAGATATTCTTGTCTTTAGATTTTAAATGCACAAATAGTTACCAAATCACTGTATCCAGATGGCGCTATGCACACCTAAAAGTCTACAGCCAGTAAAAATAAATTTTACAAAAGTATGTAATCCTGGTATACATTTCAAACTACAGATGGTGCCAAAATTAAGATTTGTGAGTTTAAATAGGTCTCTGACCTTAGCCGATTGGGCCCAAACTGTGCTAGTACTTTTGTTCATACCTTTATTTATTAGAGCGTGCTCTCATGCATTATTAGAGCGTGCTTGCATGCACTAAATACATCATCTAGAGGGTAGAGGGGTCCATATAGACTTTCAGGGTACTGCATAAAACTATCCCTTCACTATCTGCATGCTATTCACTGTGATATTGAGAACAGAGCAGGGAGCCAGGGGTCTGTTTAACATCGGACGAGCGGGACTGCACCTGGACGATACGAGATACAAGGCGAGGGACGAGCTTCTGGGCGATTATCGTCCAATGTGGTTTAACAAGGCATGTCGTCCACAGCTGGGCATATCGCTCGTACAGAATCTCTTACGTTTGACCTATTTGAGTCCAGACGAGAGGTCGTCCCCTGGAGGGTACCGTGTTAGGCAGGGGACCAGTGAGTGGACGAATCCCGCACCAAATATCAACTTCCGGGACCGTTTCGAAAGGCAAAACGGACTGCAAAACAGACTCCCCCAAATGCCTGCAATAGTCTTCACTCAATAGGATGTAGTTATAATGTCCCAGTCACACTGGCGTTTGTTCTACGTATTTAAGTTGGTAGGGAGTACGTATTAGCTACGGATTTGGAACGTATCTGTTTGGTTTGCTTTAACGTTTCAGTACGCTTCTCAACGTTTATCAACGATTCTTTACGCTTTTGTACGCATTCTGGCGTTTTTCGGCGCATTCCGACTTTCATTTACGCATCTCCGCGTTTTCCCACGCATTGCCGCGCATTTGTAAATTTCAAAATGCGTAGAAGAACGTAGAGGTGCGTACACGGAAAAACGCCGATTTTTACGCCAGTGTGACTGGGGCATGATGTAGAATGTAGTGATGTAGGATGTAGGGATTTAGGGATGTGGGATGTAGGGAGTAGGATGTAGGGATGTAGGATGTAGGGATATAGGATGTAGTGATGTAGGATGTAGGGATATAGGATGTAGGGATGTATGATGTAGGGATATAGGATGTAGGGATGTAGGATGTAGGGATATAGGATGTAGTGATGTAGGATGTAGGGTATAGGATGTAGTGATGTAGGATGTAGGGATATAGGATGTAGTGATGTAGGATGTAGGGATATAGGATGTAGGGATGTAGGATGTAGGGATATAGGATGTAGGGATGTAGGATGTAGGGATATAGGATGTAGTGATGTAGGATGTAGGGTATAGGATGTAGTGATGTAGGATGTAGGGATATAGGATGTAGTGATGTAGGATGTAGGGATATAGGATGTAGGGATGTAGGATGTAGGGATGTAGGATGTAGGGATGTGGGATGTAGTGATGTAGAATGTAGTGATGTAGGATATAGGGACGTGGGATGTAGCGATGTAGAATGTAGTGATGTAGAATGTGGGGATGTGGGATGTAGGATGTAGGATGTAGTGTTGTAGTGATGCAGGATGTTTGGATATAGTGATGTAGTGATGTAGGATGTAGTAATGTAGTGATGTAGGATGTAGTGATGTAGGATGTTGGGATGTAGTGATGTAGGATTTAGTGATGTAGTGATGTAGGATGTAGTGATGTAGGATGTAGGGATGTGGAGATGTAGGGATGTGGAGATGTAGGATGCAGTGATGTATGGATGTATGTATGTAGGATGTATGTATGTAGGATGTAGGGATGTAGGATGTAGTGATGTAGGATGTAGTGATGTAGGATGTTTGGATGTAATGAGTAGGATGTAGTGATGTAGAGATATAGGATGTAGGATGTAGGGATGTGGAGATGTAGGGATGTTAGATGTAGGATGTAGGATGTAGGATGTAGGGATGTGGGGATGTAGGGATGTAGGATGTAGGATGCAGGAATGTATGGATGTAAGGATGTATGAATGTAGGGATGTAGTATGTAGTGATGTAGGATATATGCTCACGGCTTTCGTAACGTTTCCGCAACGTTTCCGTTACCCGTCTGTTAGTCTTCCGTAACTCTTCCGCAATTATACGCTACACCTCTGCAACACGTAAATTTTACTGTGCTACAATTATTATGTTACCTTTCTAACCCCATTACCTTGATGATGTTCATACTACATTACAATTCTAACCCCGCCATCATGTTATTAGTATTACCATTACCATAATATTGTACCGGATTACTGTTCTAACACCAATACCACATTACCATTCCAATCGCATTACCATTCTAACCCCATTACCCAATTTGCTATATAACCAGGTTACTGCGTTACCATTCTACCCCCTACATTATATTACCTTTACTACTTAAACCCCTTTGCCATGTTACATCCTAGTAAGTATTGGTAAGTCCTGGTAATTGAGTGCTGGTGAGTGAGAACTGGTGAGTACTATTAAGTGAAGTCTGTGGGTGAGGACTGTTGAGTGCACATTGTTGAGTGAGAACTGTTGAGTGAGGACTGATGAGGGCGAACTAGTGATTGAGGATTGGTGAGTGCAGACTGGTGAGTGCAGACTGGTGAGTGCAGACTGGTGAGTGCAGACTGGTGAGTGAAGACTGTTAAGTGTGGACTGGTGAGAGACAACTGGTGGATTCTGGTGAGTGAGTACTGTTAGATAAGAACTGTCGAGTTATGACTGTTGAGTGAGGACTGTTGAGTGAGAACTGGTGGATACTGGTGAGTGAGTACTGTTAAATAAGGAGTGTTGAGTGAGGACTGTTGAGTGAGCACTGGTGGATACTGGTGAGTGAGTACTGTTGAATAAGGACTGTTTCGTGTGATCTGGACAGTAAGGACTGCTGAGTGGGGACTTGTTAGTGAGAACTGGTGGGTACTGGTGAGTGAATAGTGCTAAGTGAGGACTTTTGAGTGTAGACTGGTGAGTGAGTACTGGTGAGTGAGGACTGTTGAGCGAGGACTGGTGAGTGAGGACTGATAAGTGCATACTGGTGAGTGAGGACTTCTGAGGGAGGACTGGTTGGTGAGGACTGGTGAGTGAGGACTAGTGAATGAGGACTGGTGAGTAAGCACTGGTGAGTGAGGGCTGGAGAGTGAGGACTGATGAGTGCATACTGGTGAGTGTGGACTTCTGACCGAGGACTGGTGAGTGAGGACTGGTGAAGGAGGACTGGAGAGTGAGGACTGGAGAGTGAGGACTGGTGAGTGGGAGCTGTTGAGTATGGACTGGTGAGTGAGGACTGGTGAGCGAGGGCTGGTGCGTGATGACTGGTGAGTGAGGACTGGTGAGTGAGGACTGGTGAGTGAGGACTGGTAAGTGAGGACTGGTGAGTGAAGACTGGAGAGTGAGGACTGATGAGTAAGGACTGGTGAGTGTAGACTGGTAAGTGAGGACTGGTGAGTGAGGACTGGTAAGTGAGGACTGGTAAGTAAGGACTGGTGAGTGAGGACTGGTGAGTGTGGACTGGTGAGTGTGGACTTGTGAGTGAGGACTGTTGAGTGAGGACTGTTGAGTGAGGACTGGTAAGTGAGGACTGGTGAGTGAGGACTGGTGAGTGAGGACTGGTGGGTGAGGACTAGTGAGTGAGGGGGGGTATTGAAATACTAAAACTATCTTATCTACATTCTGTAAAAAATTCATGAACATTGCTCTATTATTACTTTCTTAAAACATTTTTGTAAATATTTGAACTATGATGCCTCTAGGCATCATGGTCATAATAAATAATCTTTAGTGTGGTGATGCCTCCAGGCCATGTTGGGGCGTGTCAGAGTGTGTCAGACCGTATCGCAGTCCCTTGCAAAGTCCACTATCACATGCTTAAGTTTCAGCTAAGACACCCCTTTGGGGTGTCGTCCGTTTGCGAGCCTTTGAGACGATGTAGGAGAGTGTGGACGAGATTTCTCCTTTGGACGAGGTTGTTGTTGAACGAGACTTTCTCATGGCAGCTCCCTCGTATCGTACGGGGATCGCCCCTGGACGAGCGAGAGACTTGTTGAACGAGACTGGCTGGACGACCACCGTGCGAGCTTTCAAACTCTCGTCCGTCCGATGTTAAACAGACCCCAGTGTCTCAGGGTCTTAGAGGCGTGCCCAGCTGACCATGACCAATCACTCAAGACCAAAATACCTCTAGACCCACTTCTGCTTGATGTGTTTGGATCCTAGACTCAGGCAGTTGCAGAAATGGCAAGTTGACTGGGTGCAAGTGGGTTACAGAAAACTATCCATTGGCTGAGTTTAACTCAAACCTGTTAATTGTTATTCATATATAATTGCACGCTCATTCATCAATGATGAACATACTATTTGCTCCTAGTATATAGTATATACATCGCTTAAAGGTTAGACTGAAGACGTCCAGCATACTGCAAAAAAACTAACCCTTCACTATCTGCATGCTATTCACTGTGATATTGGGAAAGGAGCAGGGGGCCAGTGTCTCAGTGTCTTAGAGGCATGCCCAGCTGACCATGACCAATCACTCAAGACCGAAATACTCTGGTGCTTGATATGTTTGGGTCCTAGACTCAGGTAGTTTGACTAATGGCAGGTTGACTGGGTGCAAGTGGGTTATAGTAACGATCCATATATTTACTATAATCCAAACCTTTTAATTGATATTTATTTAAAATTCCATGCTCAATCGTCCATGATGAACATACCACTTGTTCCTAGTTTCTATAAAATGTAACGTATAGTCAACAGTTTCTTATTGTTTCCCATCGGCTTAAATCTAATATTTTGACTATAAACCTGATTTTTTTATAAGTATAAGAACCACAATTCAAAACACTACATAAAAAGTATCCGCACTTCTGAGGTATCAAACATACCAGAAAAAATACCAAATAAACCTGGTTTTTGTTTATATTCTATCATTTCATACTGTATTTAGCATACTCATAGTAATTAACAACGCTTGTTTTTGCTGTTGTATTTTTATACTGCCCTTTTCCCCTTTAACAGATTCACACTTTGTTCCAGCCTTCCAGATTTTACTCTAATAAGCCGAGCTAGGTTTATCTCACCCCTGGTACACGTTTAGCCATAGAAATAACATTAGGCAAAAACACATTACCCCTGTAAAGTGACAATACTACGCCATAGCTGTGGTGTAGTGAATGTGAGATGACGTCATATGGAATTGCTAGGTATTTTCAAACTATTCTGATTTTCTGATGCTATCAAATGTAGTAAAAATGGGTGAGGTAAATCCAGAACTGCACTCAAATCGTAAAATAGACAATATTCCAGTCGTTTGGATGTGCCATGATCATAATACGTCTTCGCCTCAATGATGATTGTGGCCCTTCCAAACTTGTGGAGTATTGTCTATTTATTCGATTCTCAATTCAGTTCTATATAAATTTGCCATATACCTTAAAATCTGTAAGGTCCCTAAGTTCTGCTATTCTTCGGACAGACTGCACTGTAGAAGTGACGAAATACACAATATTACCACAATTTTGATCCGAGTGGCCATATTATTAGGAAACGTCCTTATTGAAGGCGAAAGTTTTATCGTTAGTGGTCATTTTAAATTTTTTGTACGGCCTGACGCCGTAGGTGGAAGGCCGTACGAAAAAACTAAAAATGACCGAGATCAATAAAAGTTTCGCCAACAGTCAGGATGTTATTATTATATACCTTAAGATAATTAAAAGCTCCATTTTAATGACTTATAAAGTCACAGTCACAGCGGGCACGAACATTATTATTACTGCACCCGTAGCAGCGGGCAGTATTTAATAGACATTCGGACACAGGTATATAATAATATCTGCGTAGTTGACGCGAAGTAAAGCTCTGAGCGATAGCGATGAGTATTACGTAGTGTCAACTGCAAGGATTAGAATAATTGATTTGCCTTTTTCAGTTTTTTCTTTGAGTATATATATATTACATATATATTTGGAATGAAATGAATGACAATAGAATGGACCAGTTGTACACAAAACACTGACAGTCTTAGTAGTAGTATATGAAGCAAGACGCTTTATTCTGATATTTTCTGGTATACAGTTGTATATACAACATATTATACAAACGGAGGTTGATGTCACGGCTATGGAGTGTACTCTTACATGTCCAGCTGGTATGTGGTTAAAGATGGACCGTGTATTGTGTAAGATGGAGTGTATCGGGGATGTACATCAGAGGAGAATGTGTAGAACGGTGCTGACACCTACCGGATTACTCTACAACTACACAGTATACTGAGGACCCGCTGAAATGTGAAACATAAGAGAAAGTAGTCCAGGATCTACCGGCAAACAACACAGATACTGGTAGATCACCCTCCGCCTCCCGATTGGTGCAGGACGTCAGACATTCACACATTATTTACAAACCGAATTCAGAACCCTTATCTTGAGGGCGTTTCCATTTACCGATTATTGTAGCCGATGAATTTGTCGGGAACTGAAACGGGATCTCCAATAAAATATCAGCCTATGGAAACGAGAAAGTTACACACACAATGACCGATTCTTGTACCGACAAATAGAAAATCTGACACCATCGACTGAATGAATCCGACTATTTTAAAACCCTTTGACATATTTGGTGAGGATGTAGGTTGCGGAAGCTACAATTGGTCAGTGAGAACTTATCGGTGAGCAGAGAAATACCAGCGACTATAAGCCATTTTCTACTGGCCAACTATTCGCCACCGATCTGCCGTCGGGAACTGACGACGGTCAAATGAATGGAAACAGACATGCAGAGAAGTGTTCGCCAATAAATTGTGCATAGATTATGCAATAAGGCCACCACCGAATGACGTCAGTGATGGTCATTATGTTTGGAGGACAGTTCTGTCGGTATAAACCTGCGGCAGAAACAAGGCATACACACTACGTTCACCGATTTTAAGACACCGACTTGCAGTCGTTGACCACAACCAACCGACTTTTAGGAGAATTCGATTCCATTTTCGCCAGCCAGTGGAAAATGGCTTTATCACTCTCACCAATAACTGGTTCCGATATTTTGTCGGGGCACACCACTAACCGATTTCTATACACACAGTCCATTCGGTCGGTAAATGGAAACACCAGTTTTCTCTTGCGAACCTACTATTCATTCTTTTTAACCACTGGGCGGCTGTCTCAACACTTCACAACAAACATTAAAGCAGACTTTGCTGATCCTACACTTGCATATTGACCAGCATGTTTTATTTTACTGATATTTTTGCTTTTATGAAAATAACTCATTTTGTTGGTACAGTATTGCTCTGATTTATTGAACTCGTTTAAGGACAGCCGCCTAGCTGTCAGTGACTAGGCATTGTTTACGTTTCCATGGATACCATGTATCTCATAAATCAGTAAATATCACAGTGAGTTAGTAAAAGGAAGACAGGGATTCACATGCTCGCCAAACGGAACGGGATAACTCCGTTTGAACTTGATATATTTCAGATTTTGATAAGTCTTTCAAAATATGGCAAACGTCGAAGCAATTGTAATGCCCATGCTTTAAATAGTACATTCAGGTATAAAATTAATCCCCATTCAAAAGGTAGGCATCGCCAGTGCAGCTTTGATAAGGTACCATTGACTATCTCACCTCTGGTATTCATTTTCCCACAGACTTATCATTGGGAACTCATACTCAACGCCCATAGAGTATTGTAAAAAATATACTCAATGGGCGATGACCTCACAAAGATAAGCCAATCAGTTAGTGACACGGGTGAGATAAAATCTGAACCGCACTCGATCCATAGCCACTGCTAATATGCCATTCATTTCGGTTTGCTACATAATCTCACTCGGCTCTGCCTCGTGAGATTACTCCACAACCAAAACTCATGGCGTATTTTCAGTGGCTATGGATCTCGATGCGGTTCCTTTTTATTACATGGCTCTAGGCAAACTACACAGAGTTTATGTACGAGAGTTGATATATGAAGGAGGGCGTCCACCAACCACGACAAGGCTACGACAATGGCTTCCCGACATGGTCCACGATTGGCCTACGATTAGTGGCCTTGTCGTGGTTGGTGGACCCCAGTTCCTAACAAGAGTCTACGACAATGGCTACCTGACAAGGTCCACGATTGGCCTACGATTAGTGGCCTTGTCGTGGTTGGTGGACCCCAGTTCCTAACAAGAGTCTAAGACAGGGCCACGACAAGGCCACAATTGGAAGCTTGTCGCGAGCCTTCCAACAAGGCTACGACAACATCAGACGATTTGTTTGATTTCCCCCACAATTGGACCCTTGTCGGGAGTGGCATGATATCCTTGATATCACTCTCGTAGTGTGTTGGCACCATGGACATATTTTTTACGGGAACCAGCGAAGTCTACGACACTCCCCGTCAACGCTGTCGTAAAGCCCCCCTTCTTACGACAAGGCTGCGACAAGCGCCGATTGGAACTTTCTTGTCTACGCTTGTCGTAGCTTTGTCGTGGTTGGTGGAAGCCCCCCTTTACAGTCTTTGTGACTTGAGGAGTCCGCAGTACAGTTGTATCTGTAAAAAACACTATCATACTGTGCGCTATCAAAACTAGACTGCAGTTGGCAGAATTCACACTCACCTGCCTAGTTACTAGACACGCCTTGCTCTCTCCCACACAGAGGAATTTTAGAATGTTCAGGAAGATGATTTCATCTTGTTATCATGTACCCGTGCACAAACTTTTATGGAGAAACCAAACAAGAGTTAGTCTTGTTGTTGTTTATCGCACAACGGAAAGATTGCCTATCACTGCGCGAGGCGAAGCCAAGAGCAGTAATACACAATCTTGCCGGAATGCGATGAACAATAACACGGCTAACTCAAGTTTGGTTTAGAATTTATCCTACCCCGCCCATCTAAATTACTTCTACATTAACAAATGACGTCATTTGTCAAGTGTATCCCACTAGAGGGATATTTTTCATTTTTCTGAACTCCAGACCGAATACAGTGACCCAATGTTAAGCCTATGGAGTTTTTTATTAGGGGTAGGATAATATCAGGATACTGCCCGATGCAGTAGATGGACCAAGAGCAACTATAACTTTGGGCTCAGTAATATATGGAGAGATGGTTAGTGTGGCTGAATTCCATCTGTTCAGAGATATTTTGGTCGGAAATATTCACCGAGGTCGAAGAACGAGGTGAATATATCCGATCAAGATATCGAGGAACAGATGGAATTCAGGTACATTTACTATGTCTCCTTATCATTACAAACCTAGAAATCATTAAAAATGCCATTTTACAACTTTACAACTCACTTTTTTAAAGAATGAAAGTGGTCACGTGGCAGAGAGGGACGTATGAGTGTTATTTCGTCTCTCAGTGACGAACGGAATCTATACTACTGGTCAGTAAAGGTGAACCATTCGCCCACAGGTATATAGTAATTATGTTTCCTTATTATTGTATACCTGAAAATCAGCGAAAAACACCATTTTAAGCATAGTTTGACAGTGGGTCTAGACATTATCCATAACGTATCACTATCAACGGGCAGTATTTCATATTATTATATACCTGTGGTAGTATATCCTACACATACTGCCCGCTCCTACCCATGTCGTATTTATACCCGTACGACACCTAGGTGACGTACGGGGTATGTATGTGGCGTACGGGGCATGTACGGCGGCAAAATCCAAATATTCCCCCAGTAGCAAAGTTAAAAATTCGATATTTTAAGGTATATAATAATAGAGAAACAGGCTGACTGTCTCCGTACGGATAAAATACTTGGTAAAATCGGCGATCAGATGAACCTCTGCCTTTGGCATCGGTTGATCTGATCGCCGATTTTACCGCGTATTTTATCCGTACGGAGACAGTAAGCCTGTTTCTCTATAGTAGCTTATGCACAGGCATATAATATAAATGCTTCCTTTACCTTAGATATTGCGTACGGAACCGTGTGCCATAAACTGTTACAGAAAACACGTTAAAATATTGGCGGAGTGTTGACAATAGCTTTAAAATGGGTTTTGTACCAATTAATGGTGAGTTATTATTATTAGTTTCATGTATATGATAAATACAGAACACGCTGAAATACCTGTACATCATGGGGGACTTTATGGGGTAGTTTGGTATTCATGGAATTTGTCCTCAGGGCTTAGTTTCGTATATAAATTCCATCCCTGAAAACTATGGGCTCAGTATGTATTTTTTCTTATCATCATACATCTGAAAATCACATCCCAATGCCAAAAGCAGAGGGATGTATCTGATTGATAATTTTACCAAATATTTTGACGTACTAAGACTGTCAGCCCGTTTTCATATTATCATATATCTAAAAATGGCGAAAGTTTAGTTAGTCATGTGATCACATACCCCGTACGTCACAGTGTGACGTACGGCTATACATACGTCATGGGTAGCAGCGGGGAGTATGTGTGGGTCATATGGCCATAGGTATATAATGATATGTAGAAACATAGTTAGTGTGACTGGATAGAATCTGTTCAGAGATATTTTGATCAGAAATACTCCCTGAGTTCGAAGAACATGGTGAGTATTTCTGACCAAAATATTGAGGAACAGATGGAATTCAGTCACACTCACTGTGTCTCTTTATTATGATATACCTAGAAATCATTAAGAATACCATTCTACAACTCACTAAATAGTAGAATGAGTGGTCACGTGGTATAGAGGGACGTATGAATATTCTTTCCTCACTCAGTGACGAATGTAATTTGTACTACTGGTCAGTAAAAGTGAGACATTCGCCTATAGGTATTTAGGAATAATAATGGTCAGTCAAGAAATGTAGATTTACCTCACCCCTGGTATTTTTTTCCCATAGGCTTAACATTGGAAACTGACTATCCAGGGGTCTGTTACATAAATTTTGAACGATACGACCATTGGACGATAAGATCTATCCAATGATGTACGACCTCGTGGACGATTGTCGTCCAATTTGGTTACATAAAGCCGATCGTAGGGAAACACATGAATCGTTCGTACAAATTATCATATCTTTGACATACATCGTAAGGGATCATAGATCTACTATGTGGAAGCTATGCACTCCCCCCTCCCATCCACACACACTGCTTATGACCTATTTGGTTCCAGTTTTAGCGATCAGCCTACTGGTATTCAAACATCAGGCCTTAGCTTTGAGCCTTAGCTATTTCAGTATATTTTAGTGTTTTTTTCGAGGATCTTTTTTAATAAAAGCTGTTTATCTTAACATTAATAAAGCCTAATTAACCTTAGATCTTAATAAAAGAAATGAATACATGAATCAATACCCATGACACCCTCTAGGGGTGTCGTACCTTAGGACGATTTTGGACGATATAAGACCATTTGCACGATGTAGGTCAATGTTTATGTAACGATATTTGCAATTCTCATTTGATTGTATCGTACAAAGGTCGTACATGTTCGACCGAACCCATTTATGCAACGATATCAGCCCTACGATCATGATACGATCTTTTAGATAATCGTTCAATATTTATGAAACAGGCCCCTGGCTCTTACGCGTATTGCAGTCCGTTCTCCATGGTTTATACATCCTTTGTGTCGTCCATTCTTTTATTGTGTACAGGGGTGAGATAAAGATACAGAAAGCAACTCGTTTCAGTCAATGAAGCCATTCTCCAACTCGTTTGAATGCTACGTGACATTCATCGGCTGTTGCCTCACTCATATCATTCCGCATCAAACACGTGTAGGATGACGACTTTTACCAAAACTTGTTGGTTTCTTTTTTAGCGCACATGATGAGGTGTAAGAGTGAACTTTGCGGATGAGAGTTTTGAAGAAGTCTACCAGCTTACGGGTGAGGACAAACACACCATCTGTGACTATCCCAGTGGACACTCATATAACTTCTCACAGGCTTTATGCCTTGTTTCTGTGGCTTTATCACTGTCTCTTAGCTGTGAGAGGAGTGGGACAATACAATTTGCCCTCGATTCACCATTGTTTTGCAAGCCATAGAAATCCACAATATTACCATGATTTGGATCTGTGTCGCCGTATTCTCCGCGTAGTTGACGCGTAGTAATACTCCAAGCAAAAGCGAGGAGTATTGAGTAGTGTCAACTACAAGGAGAATACAGCCACACAGATCCAAACCATGGTAATGTTGTATTTATTACTCACCTTTCGACTAAATATTAGCAAAAAATCTCGTAAATAATTAGAAATTAAACGCAAGCGCTGTGCATTATTTGTATAAAATAGTACCTATAATGCTCGTCAGGTGGCCAAAAAGCTGTATTCTCCTAGGAGAATACAGCTTTCTGTATGATTTTTTTTTTTTTCACATCCCTTGATCTTAAACTTTTGTCTATATCAATGTGCTTCAGTCATTATCCGTAGCCTTCATTTTTACTTTTCCATATTTACCTATGTTCTAAAAGTTGAATATTACAGGAGTAAAATTGATATTTACGCTTAATATTTGACCCCTTGATTAGATGTAGATGTAGATAAAGAAAATAAATATAACGAAGGACATTTTATACCTTGATGAAAACATAAGAACTACCAGGTAGGTCAAGGTGATAATTCTGCAGGAAAATGGCATAGATCCTGTGAGAATGATTGAGAAATGAGCGGCGATACACACTACAGCATTGAGCAATGTCATCATCTAAGCCCCATGTCGTCAGCCATCTTTATACTGTACACATCATTCCGAGAGGGTCTCCCCTCACCAGTGACGTCTGATCGCAGGTCTCAGAGGTCATTCGGTGCAGTTCAAGGCGCCCCCTCGTGTCAATTAGAGAAGACACCAGCCTGTCAGTTTAAACCTACACCTTGTTCTGTGAAACACCGCAAGACCATTTTCATAATCAGTTTTAGATTATTAAACAACCCCCAGGACCATTTTCACTACCATTTTTAGATTATTAAACAACCCCCTGGACCATTTTCACCATCATTTTTAGATTATTAAACAGCCCCCTGGACCATTTTCATAATCAGTTTTAGATTATTAAACAGCCCCCTGGACCATTTTCATAATCAGTTTTAGATTATTAAACGACCCCCTGGACCATTTTCATAATCAGATTTACATTATTAAACAGCCCCCTGGACCATTTTCACCACCATTTTTAGATTATTAAAAGACTCCTCAACCATGTTCACCATCATTCTGAGATTATTAAACAACCCCCTGGACCATTTCCACCACCATTTTTAGATTATTAAACAACCCCCTGGACCATTTTAACCACCATTCTTAGATTATTAAACAACCCCCTGGATCATTTTAACCACCATTCTTAGATTATCAAAAGACCCCTCAACCATTTTCACCATCATTTTTAGATTATTAAACAAGCCCCTGGACCATGAAACTACAATGTGCGTATTGGGAGATGTCCATGGAATGCTAAACGGGAGAATATATAACGAAGGGCCTGGAAATAATTCACGAACTGCACCTTAAAGTTGTCAGACAATACCAAACCAACACTCCAGTTCAATGGCACAAAACAAATATTCATCTTTAGGTGTTTTCTTGTTAAATAGTCACATTCGATTGAAATGAGACAGAACTTGGATTGCAACTCATGTACCAATCATACAAACCACTGTATACATCAATCAATATGTACCGACGAAATGATCCATACTTAGCAAAGTGCACATGACATATTCTCACCAGAATCCACTTGTTTTAATTTGAAATCCACTTACATTGTGCGACAGAATATATCAACGCTTCTTTAGACTGGTTTGTGCGACGATTATTTGGCATTTCACAGACAATGTTCGCTAAATATTGTTCCGTGGCTGAGGGGCTTTGTAGCCTCGTTTTGGGTTCCTCTTACTGTCATGGCGCCCTGGTAGAAACCGGAAGTAGCTACGATTTCTCTGGTTATAATCTACCGGATGTGAGCTGTCGGCCATTTTGTAAACTCTAGCGGAAGTTTGTAGAGCAGCAGCTTCAGATTTGGCGTCGAATCGGTGCAACAGTTGTCGGTGCTGGCTTTGGGTGAAACTTGGGGGTTAAATGGGATTCACACGTTGGGACAAATGGACCTGAGACTGGTGTACTTCACACCTTTGCACCAGTCGGCTACTATTTCCAACTGGGAACAAAGTTTCACAGATTGGGGTGTTCTACAGTCTCAGGGGAACATGGCGGATTCAATTCACATGAGAAGATTTAACAGGTACATAGTCTCACCCCTACACCCCTACACAGGGTACACAGGGTACACAGGGCACACAGTCGCCGACTCAGGGTACTTCCCCGTGTGAATAGGTGTTATTTGAGACCGCTGAGACTCACAGATTGGGGGAGAACGTGTGAAATACATTTGTCTCACCAAAATGTCCCTCTAAATTTTAAACCTGTTTAAAGTCAAAATCTCATGAGATTCTGTTCCTTGTTAGGGGCGATTCTCGCCGACAATTGACAGAGAAAAAAGTTGTCTCAGCAAAATGAAAGCCTGTCATTCACACGAGGAGATTGTGTTCCAGTACCGAATCTCAACAGGATTTGTCTCAGACAAACGGCCTGTGAGGTACATGAATCCCACCGTGTGAATCCCGTTTTAGGTCCCGTCTAGGATATGGTTGACATGGAGGTAGGCACCTGATGAGTTCCGTAGATCGAAACGGGCTTATATCGCCGTAACCATCCTTGTGATCTCAACATAAATAAAGCAGGCTTCCGATTGGAGCACACTCCAAAAGGATACATAAGGCCTGTTTCCATTGGATGATTATTCCCCAACCGATCTGCAATTGGGAACAACTGATTATTTCGGACCACCAATGCAAAATCGGTGAATGGAAATGAGCCAGATTATACAATGACACCAGTACCGATTGTCTTCCTCACAGGAAGAATACCAAAACCTTCATTTTGACAGTGATCCTCAGAGTCTAATAAGTAAAATTGGTATGGGCCCCTAATTTGTCTTTTGGGGGAAACTAAAACAATCGGTGCCGTTTACATCAGCCAATGAAAACAAGCCTTAACACGTTTTAATTGGTCCTCTATAAGTTTTATCACTTACACTATCCATCCTTACGTTTTTCCATCACACATTCCGTGTACTTTGGCTGTAATGCTGAACAATAATATCTTCCTTTATGACAGATAACACATGTGTGCGATCCCTTCTATCACAGCCTTATCCTTGCTACTGGGTAAAAATTCAGTTCGGGGGTTAGACCCCCCATAATAGGGTGTTTCCCCATAAACAGATTTATTCCCTGCTACTGCCCTATCACTCATAAGCGGTGTTCCTATTGGCTGCTTATTGACAACAGCTATTTCAGCCGAAGATGGAGAAGCGGAGTTTATAAATGGACATTTTAATTTTTTAATTTTTTTTTTAATAAACATCTTAAGTGCGAAGACAAATTTCTATATGCAATTGAAATAATTTCTGGGATTTTCTGTCAACCAATGGAAATTGCACGATAGCCAGCTTTCCTGTGGCTGACCTTTTGACACCAATAAATCTGTCGGTAACCAAATATTTGATGGGATTTTCAACGAAAGACCGATATATGGAAACTTGGTTTAAATAAACTGATTTCACTACTAATATTTGCAAACTTTCGCAGTAGCGACAGTAAAAATGAATGCCACCCGGAATACGAAATCGTGTTATCTTTTCTGTTAAGTAAATGGGTGACAGCTCCAAGTATTGGTCGGTGGGAAGGAAGTCAAAAAGTGGACACTGTTCACCAGTTTTCAGGCTCACCGATAAACTTTGATGAACTTTTCTAGGGGCAAATTCTTATAGTAATAAACATCTACTGATTCAGGGTTGAACGATTAGTTCCCAAATCGTACAGGAGTCAGTGAACTTGTCGCAGGCGAATTACATAACCCCTTGGCCCATGTCGGCCACCAAATCAAAGGCCATTTACCAATGTTCAATTGCCGCAGACTGGATTTATAAACATGTTGATAAACTTTTGGTGACCGATTTAGGAACATCTACCAACAACTCGCCAGCGACAAAAGAACATCTCCAGGAGGGGGTTTCACTAATCGTTGGCTGACTCTTGCCAACTAGGGCCGACTCCGTTAGGATGGCTCGCCTGAGACAAATTATTACTCCTTTATCGCTGACATAGAAACATCAATGTTCCAAAATCGGTAGATGTATATTGGGCTTAAGAGAAATGGCTTTGTTGTTTATCAGCCAATGGAAACACCGCTATCCTGAGCTCCTACATAGATAGAAGAATCTTTACAAGCCACTGCTATCATGGCTGAGACGACTACACTCCGCATCCATCTGCACTCCCACTCTGTCGCTAACTAACCCATCCTACCACTACTTCCTTGAGGCACCCACTCTACAGCGATGGCAAACAACTTGGATCCACTTCTGGAGACTCCTAACAATATGAGCAAGTAAATTCAGGAAAGTTTGAAAGAGCACATAGAGCGATTGGTCCGTGCGAGATGAAAGAGCGTCGGCAAAGGACTTTAGTTCGATCCGCCTCCGCGGGATGGCGCCACCGTCACCACTTCCGTTCAGACGACCTTGACCTTGGGCGTCCCCCTCACCTACTATTGCTTTCTGTCTCGTTTTTGTTTTTTTTTCACTTAAAAAAAGAGCACCTCCTTCGGTGAAGACTTGCCGCGCATTGTCCGTCCTCTCTTAACCCTGAGATGAATATATATAATCGTGTACGTTTATCGTTAATTACTGTCCTTACTACACACGTCCTCACACAAGTCTCACAAGTTTCATATTTTGCAATCCTCAGAGAGCCCCGATCTACCTGGCAGCAGTCAGCAGTGGCACCAGTAAACACAGAGTGACCGTCAGCGTTTGTAACGCGGAAGGCGATTGGCTAGTGGCGGTGGGGACGCCGGCAGACGACAATTGGCGGACGCTGTTGAAGCGTTCCGTGTTTTGGCGCGGGGTCGTCTGCTCCAGGCTCAGAAAGTCGGTGAAGTTGTCGAAACTGACGACCAGCGACTTGCCGTCGTCGTCGTGGTACTTCCCGGCATGCACCGGCGACTCCTGGTGGTGGTGCGCATGCGTCACGTTCTTGTGACGCTCGTGCTTGTGTTTCCGGTGGCCGCCGCCAGGTGGCATGGTGGACATGGGACGCTTGATGCGACAGTCGCGGCTGGCGAGGTAGGGCTGGTAGTCGGCGCCCGACGCGCGCGCTGCGGAGAGAGCAAAGTCATGATTAGAAACCTGTATCTGTGTCGTTAGAGACTTATACAAAGTCAGTTTTAGAAATCTGTATTTGTATCGTTAAAGACTTATACAAAGTCAGTGACGGAAACCTGCATCTGTATCGTTAACGACTTATACAAAGTCAGTGTTATAAATCTGAATCTGTATCGTTAAAGACTCATACAAAGTCAGTGTTAGAAATCTGCATCTGTATTGCTAAAGTCTTATACAAAGTCAGTGTTAGAAATCTGAATCTGTATCGTTAAAGACATATACAAAGTAAGTGATGGAAACTTGCAGCTGTATCGTTAAATATTTAAACAAAGTCAGTGTTAGAAATCTGCAGCTGTATCGTTAAATACTCATACAAAGTCACTGTTAGGAAGCTGTATCTGTATCGTTAAAGACTTATACAAAGTCAGTGTTAGAAATCTGTATCTGTATCGCTAAAGACATACACAAAGTCATGATTAGAAATCTGTATTGCTAACGACTTATACAAAGTCAGTGTTAGAAATCTGAATTGTATCGTTAAAGACTTATACAAAGTCAGTGTTAGAAATCTGAATCGTATCATTAAAGACTTATACAAAGTCAGTGTTAGAAATCTGAATCGTATCGTTAAAGACTTTTTCCTGTGTATTTATTTGAAAACATAATGGACATAAATCTTGGTTTCTTTTTCATTTTGTCAGTTATGAGTATTTCCTATTAAGTGTGTCTGCTTTTAGAGCCTACAAAGAATAAAACTACTTGGTTGGAGACAAACACAGAGGGATACCGTATGTGATTTAATCCGACCAACTCCTATATCGTAGTTTAGCGCAGGCAGGGGTTGGTTGTCAATCTACGGGACGATTAGTTTGGCAACCAACCCCTTCTACGATATAGGGGTTGGGCGGGTTAAACCACACACAGGATCAGTCGGGATAGGCCGCGATCCAGGTAGTGTTGTTCTATGTAGGCTCTAAAGGCAGAAATACTCAATAGGTAGAACTCTTAGCTTAGCAAATTGATAAATAAGTCTGGCTTTATGGTGGTTTTATTCTAGAAATACACACAAAAGGAAATAACAAAATGGTAAATTGCCTTCAAGGTTATGACTAAACACACTCTCCAAACATTACCAAAGGTCTGGTAGGAGAGTAACAAACAGGTACAGCTACTGGGTCAAGGAGGCCGCTTAGTAACCCGACCAGAGCTAATTTTGTTTAGCTCTGGCTGCCAGTATACAGGACGATCTGCTCTGTGACAATCTGTCCCTCACTAGATGGCGCCACCGCGTCATGGCCGACATCAGCGCCTCACACGGGCTTCTCCTGAACTAGGCGACCGCTCAGCCCAGGCAGTGGCGACTGACTTTATAGACTCTAGTACAGTCTGTTGTCGCCAGGCCCAGGGTACACAGGCTCAAACTCAGACTGTTATGCGCTGCCATTTTAAGGCAGGAATTCCTACCTTCGCTTGTACTAACCTGTCCTGATTGATTTGCCAGTAACCAGTATGTTACTCTTCAAGCAGAGGTCCTAGAGTAGCTTTTACTTGGCATGTACCAAATAAATCAGCTTGGAGAGTTACAATGATTCCCAGAATGGCGCTAGGCTCTATCAGGGCGTTTTTCAGTCTGCCTTTATAATGTAGAGAAACTTGATACAAAACATTCATTATCAAACATATTGATAATGATTATTTTATTCAAAGATACACAAAAGAAAATAGTAACATTGAAGTGGGGTGTGCCCTGGCGACAACAGGACATACTACAGTCTGGGATTCCTGCTTGTCAAACTGATGCTATAAATAGAAAAGCCAACCACAAAATTCCTCTGACTAAAGGTGGCAGGCCAGTCAGAGCCATGCTCTGCTAGACCTTCACGTACCGTAACCCGAAGGCGGCGCGGTGCGTGAACGGACTACTGACTTTATACTGCAGCATTATTATCCAGCGTATATAAAGACCCCAGTGAGAATGTATGGAGACTCAGTAAAACACGAACCATTGCTTATTATCTATCGTATACAAAATCTGTGCTGAGAATGTATGAGAAATCAGTAAATCACGACCCATTGTATAAAACATGTCAGATATCATAACTGTGGTATACAAATTCATATCTGTGGTATACGGCCTCAAAACCATGGTATCCGAGTAATAGTCCCTTTGTGCTATACAGCAAAGAAATAGTTCCTATTGCTATACCCTTTAATATGGCAATTACTGGGTTTAATTTATTCAAAAAGATGGATAATGAATACAACAAACAATGGTTTTGTAGAAAGGCAGCTCTGTAAACCACTTGAGGTTGAGGTCGTGATACACTCGCTAGTGCTCGTGTATTACTTTGCGTCAACACCTTGTGGTTTACGATTTTATGACATTCTTCAACCTGATTAGCGATCACTCTTATCATAATGTTATTCAATCTTTTCATAATGTTATTCAAAACATGAATTGGAGATAGTGGTAAAATCGGCAGCCTGACTGTTTTCTTATTTCTGTTGATAAATCCTTATCCTTGTCTTTGAATGAATTGAAGGAGATATTTTTTAGTACATTTCTTATGTAAATCGAGCAAATATATAAATTGACATATTTCACCTAGTGGTTGTGTTACCGTAGGGTACACTCTCCGTCCCCACACACATATTTCACCTATTTAGACTGGACAAAAATTGGACAAAACTTTAAATTAACAATACAATAATGATGAATCACAAGGAACCAATTCTGATTGATAATTGTCAATATTTAAAATCCACCAGATGGCGCCACCGTGAATTGTAGGCTACGCCTTTAAGTTATTTTCACGGAGACATGCAGCGTCCGAGCCTTGTTCAGTGACTCGTCTGACAGAAATGCCGCCAACACTATATTCCACACCCTGATCTGAGAGGTCACGGGGTCAACGGAAATGAGAAAACAGTCATGCGCCGTGACCCCTGTGACCCTGGCGACGCCTGGCGGATGTTATGGGCGGAGGTGGGTTATCGTGGCCGGGTTTGGTGTAGTTAGATCCATATAGGGCTGCTCTAATAGGAAGGACTTCTCAAAGCTAAAGCCTGATGCCCATCTACCGATTCAGGGTTGAGCGATTAGTTCCCAAATCGTATAGGAGTCGGTGAACTTGTCGCAGGCAAATTATGTAACCTTCTCTCGACCGGCGGACATTGAGTAGATGGGGTGGTGGATATTAGTCCTAAGCAAATCGGTCTACTAATCGTTGGCTAACCCTTGCCTAGCTGTCCTACATCTACCAACTACGGCCGACTCCATTATGATGCCTTGGGTGAGACAAATAATAGTCCGTTTGTCACTGACAAAGGTACATGAATGTTCCGAAATCGGTAGATGGGCATTGGGCTTTATGCCCAATAGGCCCTATTGAGGTATCCCATAATCCAGTCTGTTTACAAGTTCCGGTGTTCGCTGGTTGCCGACGTTGTATGGTGATAGACCCTTGAACCGTAACCCACAATTATTGCAGTTTAACGGTTTTTGTAAATATTCAAATCGGAAATCCGATATCAGAAATGGGAATTTCAGCTATTTCTACCCAAAATAATATTCAGGTTCTCCATATATAAATGGGTAAACTATGGTTCATGTGGTCGTGGTGTACCCAGCCAGCCGCGAGCGGAACTTGTATTTACCCTGGGCGATAATAGGGAGTTTAGCAACCTCTGGAGGGCGTATACACATCTGCCGATTCAGGGTTGAACGATAAGTTCCAAATTGTATAGGTGTCGGTGAACTTGTCACAGGCAAATTACGTAACTCCTCGGCCCATGCCGGCCACCCAATCAGAGGCCGATTATCAATGTTCCGTTGTTGGCAATTGGATTTATCAACATATTGATAAACTTTTGGTGAGACATTTTAAGAACATTGAACGACAATTCGTCAGTGGCAAAAGAATATCTCCAGCAGGTTGAAGACACTAATCATTGGCTGACCCTTGCCTAGGTGTCCTTCATCTACCGACTAGGGCTGACTCGGTTAGGATGCCTTGCCTGAGACAAATTACACCTCCTTTGTCACCAACAAAGGTACATCAATGTTTCAAAATCGGCAAATGTGTATCAGGCTTTAGAATGATTAAAAAATCGATCTTATCGTGGTCTTTGTTACATTTTTTAATTTTTTTTATTTATTTATTGTCCATTTCTGTGCAGTACAGTTCTTCCAATGGGCATACCCACCGTAACAATAGTTTTACAGCCATCACATAAGATCAAAAATTCATACATGTATGAAATAGCAAAAAAGATAGGGTGTTAGTTGAAAGAGATTAAGTCTAGTGGTTAGACATTCTCGCTATGTGATCAGTTTCTATAAAGGTCAGTCTTATAAGGCGGTCAGGATAATATCTTTATTTTGATGCTTTTAAAATATCACAGGTTTTATCATTTTTCAGGTCTGTTGCAACACAAGTTCGAGCCTTCATAACAAAACGTCTTCCATTATGATAGGAAAAAGGTAAATGATGAAAATTACAAAAGATGTCTTGGAATTCTGATGAGCACATTCAAAAATCGGACTGACACTCCTATCAGAGTGAAATCGCGTGATGGTCTGAACATGATGGGTATGACGGAATGTGACAGGCTTGACGGAATGAACGTAATTGAAACTGGGGCTCGTTGAATAATCTAGGGTTGTACATAAAGACCCTTTTTTGTACGCCAATGAGACCCTTCGCTGATGTGGGTCAACCTTAAGGCTATGACAATGGATTCCTGACAAGATCCACGATTGGCCTACGATTTCAAGCCTTGTCATGGTTGGTGGACCCCAGTTCCCGACAAGAGTCTACAACAAGGTCACGACAAGGCCACAATTGGAAGCTTATCGGGAGCCTTCCGATAATGCTATGACAACATCGAACATGTTCGATTTTTCCCATAACTGGACCCTTGTTGTGAAGTGACGTTGTTTCCTCGATATCACTGTCATAGTGTGTCTGTACCATGGACATTTTTTACGGGAACCAGCAACGTCTACGACACGCCCCGACAACGCCCCCCCCTTCTTACAATAAGGCTGCATCAAGCGCCAATTGGAACTTACATGACGGCGCTTGTCGTAGCCTTGTCATGGTTGGTGGACGCCCCCCTTTAAAGCGGGCGTCCACCAACCACAACAAGGCTACGACAATGGGTTCCCGACAAGGTCCACGACAGGCCTACGATTGGAAGGCCACGACAGGCTGTGAGATGAAGCTTGTCGGGGACCTGTCAGGGGCCTTCCAACAAGGTTATTACAATATCGAACATGTTCGATTTTGGAGCCTTGTCATGGCGTGTCGTGGCGTGTCGGGAGGTTGTCGCAGAGGTCTACATTAGAATATTTAGGTGTAGCGTGCAACCTACAAAACGCCCTGACAACACTGTCGCAGAGCTCCCCTTCTTACAACAAGGCTGCGACAAGCGCCGATTGGAACTTTCATGTCGGCGCTTGTCGTAGCCTTGTCGTGGTTGGTGGACGCCCCCATTTACTCAACACTTTTGGACGGCCTTTGATCTTGTGGTCTTAGCTAACATGGTTAGATATATATATATATTTTTTTTATGTATATACTTTATTCATTTCTGTAGGGAATTTACAGTTCTCCCAATGGAAACGATAACCCTTGTTTACTTTCGTCAACATTCGTGATTCAGCAGCCGTGATATCGGAGGACGACGTTTTACAGAAGTCTCATGTCAGTCTGTCATTCATCAGAACGCGTGCATCATCCTCCATGCAAAGTGTTTCCGAGCAAAGCCTAGAATTACTCTCAGAGCTAAAAGGGTTAAATCGACGTCCTCAAAATACCCCCACCCTTCACCCTCCCCCAACTACCCCTTCCTCTTCAGCCCTTCCCACTACCTCTCGCAATCCCCCATCCTTCCATTATAACCCCTTCCCAATACCTATAACCCGCCACCCTTTCCTTATTCCCCCTTACCCCTTCCTCCGCTTCTCACTACTTCGCAGCCACCACCCTTCCCTTTCTCCCCCTTCCCCTACCACCTCTTTTCACCACATCTCCACCCCTAACACCCCTTACGCTCCCCTTCCACCCCTTCCCCTTCCACCTCTCTTGACCCCACACCCTTGCCTTACTACCCCTACCCTTCCCACCCTTCCAACCACCTCTCACTCCCCCACCCTTCCCTTATTACCCCTTCCCTTTCCACCCTTCCCACTACCTTCCCCCCACCCTTCCATTACTCCCCTTTCCCTTTCCCCCTTTTCCCACCAACTGTCACTCCCCCACCCTTCCCTTCCTTCCTCTCCCCCCCTTCCCCCCACCTCTCACTCCTCTTCCCTTCCCTTCCCACCCTTCCAACCACCTCTCACTCCCCCAGCCTTCCCTTATTACCCCTTCCCTTTCCACCCTTCCCACTACCTCCCCCACCCTTCCATTACTCCCCTTTCCCTTTCCCCCTTTTCCCACCAACTGTCACTCCCCCACCCTTCCCTTCCTTCCTCTCCCCCCCTTCCCCCCACCTCTCACTCCTCTTCCCTTCCCTTCCCACCCTTCCAACCACCTCTCACTCCCCCACCCTTCCCTTATTACCCCTTCCCTTTCCACCCTTCCCACTACCTCCCCCCCCCCACCCTTCCATTACTCCCCTTTCCCTTTCCCCCTTTTCCCACCAACTGTCACTCCCCCACCCTTCCCTTCCTTCCTCTCCCCCCCTTCCCCCCACCTCTCACTCCTCTTCCCTTCCCTTCCACCCCTTCCCCCCACCTCTCATCCCCCCACCCTTTCTTTACTCCCCCTCTCACCCCTTCCCACTACCTCCCCCCAGCCAGCCATCCCTACATTACTGCCGAGATGGTATTACAGAAAGCTCCCCATGAAAACCCAGGATAGATTTACTGGAGGGTGTGAGTTAGGAGCGAGCAGTTGGGCTCACCTTGCCCTAATTAGGTGAGCGCCTCGGTGCCTGGGTGTGGACTGGATCAGATATCAATGTCTGCGTGCATGCGACGAGTGATGGCAGTGGGAGTGGTGTGTGGTGTTTTTACTAATGGTGGTACTAAAGTTGATGTTGGCTGGTGATGTGTGGTATGTGGTTGTTGTGGTGGTGTATGTGGTGTGTGGTGTTTGTACTAATGGTGGTACTAAAGGTGATGGTGAGGGTTGTGATGTGTGGTATGTGACTCTTGTATGGTGGTGTAGTGGTGTGTGGTATTTGTACTAATGGTGGTACTAAAGGTGATGGTGAGGGTGGTGATGTGTGGTATGTGGTTGTGTGGTGGTGTATGTGGTGTGTGGTGTTTGTACTAATGGTGGTACTAAAGGTGATGGTGAGGGTTGTGATGTGTGGTATGTGACTCTTGTATGGTGGTGTAGTGGTGTGTGGTATTTGTACTAATGGTGGTACTAGAGGTGATGGTGAGGGTGGTGATGTGTGGTATGTGACTGTTGTGTGGTGGTGTATGTGGTGTGTGGTATTTGTACTAATGGTGGTACTAGAGGTGATGGTGAGGGTGGTGATGTGTGGTATGTGGTTGTTGTGTGGTGGTGTATGTGGTGTGTGGTGTTTGTACTAATGGTGGTACTAAAGGTGATGGTGAGGGTTGTGATGTGTGGTATGTGACTGTTGTTGTATGGTGGTGTATGTGGTGTGTGGTGTTTGTACTAATGGTGGTACTAGAGGTGATGGTGAGGGTGGTGATGTGTGGTATGTGACTGTTGTGTGGTGGTGTATGTGGTTTGTGGTGTTTGTACTAATGGTGGTACTAAAGGTGATGGTGAGGGTGGTGATGTGTGGTATGTGACTGTTGTTGTATGGTGTTGAGTGGTGTGTGGTGTTTGTACTAATGGGGGTACTAAAGGTGATGGTGATACACACTCCCTATGTGTTTTCTATGGACACTTTGTATTAGGTGGGTATATCTCTACACTCCAGGTAAGGTGATACATACTCCCTATGTGTTTTCTATGGACACTTTGTATTAGGTGGATATATCTGTATACTGCAGATATGGTGATACACACTCCCTGTGTTTTTTCTGCGGACACTTTGTTTAAGGTGGATATATCTGTATACTGCAGATATAGTGATACACACTCCCTTTGTGTTTTCTATGGACACTTTGTATTAGGTGGATATATCTGTATACTTCAGATATGGTAATACACACTCCCTATGCGTTTTCTATGGACACTTTGTATTAGGGGGATATATCTGTATGCTGCTGATATGGTGATACACACTCCCTATGTGTTTTCTGCGGACATTTTGTATTAGGTGGATATATCTGTATACACTGAGTATGGTGATACACACTCCCTATGTGTTTTATATTGACACTTTTTATAAGGTGGATATATCTGTATGCTCTCGGTATGGTGATACACACTCCCTATGTGTTTTCTATGGACTTTTTGTATTAGGTGGATGTATCTGTATGCTCTGGGTATGGTGATACACACTCCCTATGTGTTTTCTGCGGACATTTTGTATTAGGTGGATATATCTGTATACTCTGAGTATGGTGATACACACTCCCTATGTGTTTTCTATTGACACTTTTTATTAGGTGGATATATCTGTATGCTCTCGGTATGGTGATACACACTCCCTATGTGTTTTCAATGGACACTTTGTATTAGGTGGATGTATCTGTATGCTCTGGGTATGGTGATACACACTCCCTATGTGTTTTCTATGGACTCTTTGTATTAGGTGGATATATCTGTATGCTCCGGGTATGGTGATACACACTCCCTATGTGTTTTCTATGAACACTTTGTATTAGGTGGATATATCTCTACACTCCGGGTTAGGTGATACACATTCCCTATGTGTTTTCTGCGGACACTTTGTATATACGGTGGATGATACACGGGCGGTGAGATGGGAGACTGGGAAGCCCACCCTCTGTGGTGGCAGATATCGGCGCAGATAAAACCGGCCTGGCACACACAGAGTCAGAGGGAGATTACCTGTGGCAGGACGGGTCGGTGGTGGATTGATTCTCCAAACGGCGGTGGCATGCGGGGAAATAAGACCCGCTCACACTCTCCCCCCGCCGCCTTCTCCCCCCGCCGCCTCCCCGCTAACTGCGGATGTTTTAAAGCGGGCGTCCACCAACAACGACAAGGCTACAACAATGGTTTTCCAACAAGGTCCACGACAGGCCTACGATTGGAAGGCTTGTCCTAGCCTTGTCGTTGTTGATGGACCCTAGTTCCCGACAAGAGTCTACGACAACGCAACAACAGGCTGCGACGGGAAGCTTGTCGGGGGCATGTTGGGGGCCTTCCGACAAGGTTATGACAAAATAGAACCTGTTGTCGTGGAGTGTCATGGCATGTCAGGAGCGTGTCACAGAGGTCTACATATGAATTTTTGGTGGAGCGTGCACTTCCCGACACACCCCGACAACGCTGTCGCAGAGCTCCCCTTCTCACGACAAGGCTGCGACAAGGCGCCGATTGGAACTTTCTTGTCGGCACTTTTCGTATCCTTGTCATGGTTGGTGGACGCCCACCCACTTTGCATCAATAAAGAAATTTGGGGAAAAGAAATTCAGATCGATTATGAGAGTGCACATTGACAGTGAGTTGGGGGGACTGAGGACACCACTGACACCACTGAAGACACCACCGAAGACACCACGACCCTGCGAGGACACCCCTCTCATAAGATCTCACACTCTCTAAGTGGTATACTGTACAAGGTTCTCACTACGCACCACTCTCATAAGATCTCACACTCTCTAAGTGGTATTCTGTACAAGGTTCTTACTACACACCCCTCTCATAAGATCTCACACTTTCTAAGTGGTATACTGTACAAGGCTCTCACTACGCACCCCTATCATAAGATCTCACACTCTCTAAGTGGTATTCTGTACAAGGTTCTCACTACGCACCCCTCTCATCAGATCTCACACTCTCTAAGTGCTATTCTGTACAAGGTTCTCACTACACACCCCTCTTATAAGATTTCACACTCTCTAAGTGGTATTCTGTACAAGGTTCTCACTATACACCCCTATCATAAGATCTCACAGTCTCTAAGTGGTATTCTGTACAAGGTTCTCACTATGCACCCCTCTCATCAGATCTCACACTCTCTAAGTCGTATTATGTACAAGGTTCTCACTACGCACCCCTCTCATAAGATCTCACACTCTCTAAGTGGTATTCTGTACAAGGGTCTCACTACGCATCCCTCTCATAAGATCTCACGCTCTCTAAGTGGAATTCTGTACAAGGGTCTCACTACGCACCCCTCTCATAAGATCTCACGCTCTCTAAGTGGTATTCTGTACAAGGTTCTCACTATGCTCTATAGGAGAGAAATTCTTAACGAACTAGGCTTAGAGCCTTGACAATCCACTGACACACAGTATTCCCGCTATGTGGCATCATTGAGATTATAGGAATCTTTGGGTTGCATTGATGTATGTCTTTAGCACGGGAGGCAGGCCAGTTGATTCTCAAGGCTCTAAGCCAAGTTCGTTAAGAATTCTTCTCCATAGAGCATAGTGTGAGTACTTTTGGGAAACTAGTTAACCTCATTGGGACGGCTCCTCGTACCTTGTTACTTTCGCTAAAACTACCGCATGAGCTCGTAGAGCCGTCCCAATTAGGTTAACAAGTTTCACTTGTACTATACACCTCTAAATATTCGTAATTATTTAATAACCAAAATAAGTCGATGTCGAAGCCGAAAGGAAACTGTGCTGGTAGTGTGGAAGATGTTTTATGCTACGCACCATGCACATGCGTCATCATAACTCTCCACACAACAGCCGCTTGGAGACTATTTGACCTCAAAGCGTCCCGGTATGCCGGCATACCGGCACACTATACTGGTTCGCCTAAAGTACCACTTGCATAGCAGAGGTTGGTATTTTGAGTATTTTGAGGCACAGGTGTATAGTACAGAATACGACTTGAGAGTGTGACATCGTATGAGAGGGGTGGCGAGGCGAGGCGTGGAGGTGGGAGAAGGATTGATCCCGCAGAAGGTGTCAGGGTGTGAAGACGATGTGAAGACGGTCTGTGTGTACTTACTGTCAGCTTTACATCGACCTCCCTCACAGTAGCCGAAGCCCTCAGACACCGGGTAACAGTCTAGGTCTGTGTAGCACGGACTGCTCGTCTGTTCTGTCGACCACAAGAAGAAAAACATGTTAAATGTCTATGAAGTACTATCGTAAAACTGGATGAGTTTTAATCTTGGCCATCGTATGCCACGACCGGAGTTTGGCATAGTGATTTCATGAGGCTAAACCGAGTGAAGTCCGGAGCCATAACTCCAGGAGTGGAATGCGGTGGCCACGATTAAAACGAATCAGGTTTTGATTTTATCCTACCCCGTCTCCTCGATTTTGGAATATTACGTGATAACAATTCTGTATGCCACTAGTGGCATATAAGACTCTGTATGCCAGTCAGCGTGGCATACGGAAACTCAATGTGAAGCCTATGGGATTTTATCTTAGGGGTAGTATAATAAGACAAAACGTGGTTATACTTGGTTACTCAGCCCATACGGGTGGCCGTTCCAAGTCATTTAATGTTAAAACATGTCCTGACATCACAGGCAGAGGGACGTATTTGTGCGTCAGATGACCGAGAACAGCTATTAGGATGGGCTCAGTCACTACGTTTTCTTATCACTATATACCTCCTAATCGTTTAAAAACACCGTTTTGTTAACTGTACAAAGCCAATGCCATTCACTACGGCCCGCTGTCACGGCAGGCGCGAACATTATTTATACTACACCCCTAGCAGCAGGTAGTATTTAAAACATGTTAGGCCATAGCTTTAGAGTACTAAAGAAGAAACCAACAAGTTTTGGTCAAAGTCGTTGTTCTCCATGAGTTTGATGTGGAGTGATATGAACGAGGCGTAAACGCCGAGTTCCGTACTAACATCATCGAGATTTGTAGTTTGTACAAGCATGGTAGGTTGCTATATATTTACTATATACCCGAAATTTATAAAAAAAATTATCAAACTTATTTGTCGAACCGGGGCATATTTAAAATATATATACGGCATAGGTGTGGTCAATAATAATCAGATAACACTCAGTCTTTTGTAAGATAGGTACGTCTCTCTGCAGACAGAGTAGGGACGTATCTAAGTTACAAAATACCTTTCACGGCCATTCGTATCACAGTCCGATTCCTTTTGGTACGAAAAATCGGATAATTTCGTCAGCCGATGGAAACTTCACTTATCTAATAAAAAAAAGTGTGTATCATCTAATGTAGAACTTACTGGCCACACAGCCGCCGCCTAACCGGTCATGCATCTGTGAACAGCGGCATATTTTAGGCCTGAAATCGTAGGCGTAGAGGTCGCAGACGTCCCCGCACTGTAAGCCTCGCGTCCCGTCACACACGAACTGCGAGTTAATGGTGCACGTCTGTCCCATGCCCATACCTGACAAATAGAAAATATACACAAATATAAATACGAGAATAGGTCTGTCCCATGCCCATACCTGACAAATGTAAAAAATACAATAATATCAATATACGTGAAGAAAGCATGTCCCATGCCCATACCTGACAAATAGAAAATGATAACAATATACGTGAAGAATGCATGTCCCATGCCCATACCTGACAAATGTAAAAAATACAAGAGTATCAATATACGTGAAGAAAGCATGTCCCATGCCCATACCTGACAAATAGAAAATGATAACAATATACGTGAAGAATGCATGTCCCATGCCCATACCTGACAAATAGATATACTATCAATATATGTGAAGAATGCATATCCCATGCCCATACCTGACAAATATAAAATATACACAAAATTATAAATATGAAAGAAGGTTTGTCCCATGCCCATACCTGACAAATAGAAAATATTCACAAAATGATTAATACGAGAGAAGGTCTATCCCATGCCCATACCTGACAAATAGAAAATATAAACAAAATTATGAATATAAAATATACACAAAATTATAAATACGAGAGAAGGTTTTTCCCATGCCCATACCTAACAAATAAAAGATATATGAATATAAATATATGTGAAGAATATATGTCCCATGCCCATACCTGACAAATAGAAAATATAAACAAAATTATGAATATGAGAATAGGTTTGTCCCATGCCCATACCTGACAAATAGAAAATATACACAAAATTATAAATACGAGAGAAGGTTTGTCCCATGCCCATACCTAACAAAAAAAAGATATATGAATATAAATATATGTGAAGAATGCATATCCCATGCCCATACCTGACAAATAGAAAATATTCACAAAATTAACAATATGAGTATGGGTCTCTCCCATGCCCATATCTGACAAATGAAAAATATTCACAAAAGTATAAATACAAGAATAGGTCTGTCCCATGCCCATACCTGATACATACAAAACACACACATATATAAATATATGTGAAGAACATATCTGTCCCATGCCCATACCTGACAAATATAATATTAACACATATAAATATATATAGAATGTAAAGTGAAAAAAAAAGACAGGAAACTAGAATGCAAATTGACCATCATTATCATGGCACATTTTCATTGATGTACTAGCAACTTCGTCGATTCTCCCTGGCCCTGGCGACAGCGCAACGCACCAAAAATGAACTAAAATGCTGTCGCGGCCTCTAACGGGTGAACAGGAAACCATCATAAACTTGTGGTAATAATTTTGCAAGACTCAGGTGCTTGAGCTGATCATCAGCGATTCAAACTATTTGGATTGAAACCAGCGAAAGTTGGGATCTCATTGGTTTCTCACGAGAAAAGTAGATCAGAAAACTACAATATTAAACTTTGATTTAGGCATGGCCCGAAATGATTCATAAAAGAAAAGGTTTGTCTGAGTATAGTCCTACAAAAAAGAAGAACAGGTTCGAGTTTTTTCACTACACGGGAATCTCACTCCTGTGGCGCTTCAGTCTCCAACCCTAGATCGGGTTCACTCTGTCCCTATGTGCGGGAGCAACTCCAAGCGGATAATACCAAAATCTACAAGTTTTATATGTGGTAGTTAATTAGCCAAAAATAACCTCATGCACAACAGGGAATACTGAGGTGATTTGTGATCCGTTCGCTAAAAACATGCTTGGAGAGTGATGGACGTCAGACATGCGCACTACAACGCGACACCAGAACGTAAAACACCCAGCGTCCCTCCAGCGTCCATGGGAGTGGACAGCGTCTCTACTTAATGCATCTCGTGAAAGCTCGTGAAACCACGCGAGACTAGGCCTCATATCTCCGTAAAACCACTTATCCTCTCCACTTCCCACTTCCGGTCACGTGACCAGCATCCCCGCGTCCCTCATCCGGGCACTCCACGGCCGTCTTATCTCAAACCTTTTTTTCTTTTTTATATGAATTCTTTATTTAGACTGTAGGAGTAATCAGCCCAAAAGGCCGGTATGGTCCACCCTTACAGTATCGGTACCTGGGTTCTGATCAACAATCGTTTTCAGCTACATTACGTCAAAGGACAATGAAAAGTTCCAATAACCATAATTCAAACACTTTTTCGACTCCTTTTGTCAATAACCTTGAGTTATTGAACTTTTAATACTACTACTTTATTATACATGCTATACAAGGTCCCCATTGAAAATGAATGGGGACTCAGTAAACCACGACCCATTGTATAAAACCTGCAAGATACCCCTTTGTTCTGTAAATCAAGTAAATAATCCATTTTGACACACCCTTTAATATGGCAATTCCTGGAATTGATTTACTCCAGAAGATGGATAATAAATGCAACAAACGATGGTTTTGTGGACAGGCGGCTCTGTAAACCTCTGAGAGGTTGACAACGTAATACACTCGCTGACGCTCGTGAATTACTGCGCGTCAACCTCTCGTTGTTTACGGCGGCCTGTCAACGAAACCATTATTACACAACAATAATCATACACAGTCGATGGGGCACCTGTCCGTATAAAACAATAATAACGTGTTACTGTTAACCTCATGTACAATTTTGTCCTAAAAAACATGAACTACTCTAGTTACTCTTGTCTCATATCGCGATCCTTTCTTTACCTATGTTCAGTGATCTGAGATTCGTTTTGCAGGAAGCTAAGGATATTTATTATCCATCGTATACAAAGTCCCCATTGAAAATGTATGGGGACTCAGTAAACCACGACCCTTTGTATAAAACCTGTCAGATACCATAACTGTGGTATACGGATTCAAACCTGTGGTATACGGCTTCAAAGCCATGGTATACGGGAAAAATAGTCCCTTTTGCTATAGAGCAAAGAAATAGTTCCTATTGTTATACCCGTTAATATTGCAATTACTGGGTTTAATTTATTCGAAAAGATGGATAATAAATGCAACAAACGATGGTTTTGTGGACAGGCAGCTCTGTAAACCACTAGCGGTTGACCTCGTAATACACTCGCTAGCGCTCGTGTATCACTACGCGTCAACCACTCGTGGTTTACGGCCGCCTGTCCACAAAACCATCGATTGTTGTCTATTTATCTCCTCATCAATTGGGGATCTCACCCTCGGACTTATCAGTAACATAGTCTCTAAGGTTGGACGGTCTGCTAGGGTGGACAGCAATTGACAATCTGTTCACCCTCTTGGTTGCCTTGCCTCCTGTGGTGCAGACCGGCAGATATGCTTGCACACAACATAACAAAAGCGACCTGGGTGGGGAGTTAGCTCGGTGGTAAAGAGCACTGGACTTGTAATATCAAGGTTGTCAGACATTGTTGACTCAAGTCCAAATGCAGCCACTTCTGTCCATCACCCCCAGCAGTGGTAGACTTACTGCTATATCAAAGACCAGTCCATCTCATATCATGTCTATGTGGTGTGGTGTACAGCCACCTTTCTCCTTCACCCCCAAGCAGTGGTACAATTACTGCTATATCAAAGGTGAGTCCTTCTCATACCATGTCTATGTGTCCTTCATCCTAAAGCAGTGGTAGACTTACTATTATATCAAAGGCCAGTCCTTCTCATACCATATCTATGTGGTGTGATGTGCAGCCACCTTTCTCCTTCACCCCCAGCAGTGGTGGATTTACTGCTATATCAAAGGCCAGTTCTTCTAATACCATATCTATGTGTCCTTCATCCCCACCAGTGGTAGATTTACTCTTATATCAAAGGCCAGTCCTCCTCATACCATATCTATGTGGTGTGGTGTACAGCCACGTTTCTCCTTAATCCCCAGCAGTGGTGGATTTACTGCTATATCAAAGGCCAGTCCTTCATATACCATGTCTATGTGGTGTGGTGTACAGCCACCTTTCTCCTTCATCCCCAGCAGTGGTGCATAAGCGGACACTTTGGCCCACCTACCTGGGGTTCTACTATATATATATATATATATATATATATATATATATATATATATATGGGAGAAATAAAACCCCAGAGGGGTAGGATTTATTTAGACTATAAAGGGACAATACAGCTCCACTACTGGACACTAGAGGGACCACCGAAGGACCAACTCCAAGGATCACCACGAGAGGGGGCGACTCATGTTCACGACACGCTTCATCAACTTGGTGGATCGGGGCATCGAGGATCGGTCTCTCTCTCTCTGGCCTCTCAACGGTGCGGACGTCTCACTAGGAATTTTCTGGTTGGTGTTTTTCGTTACACGTGCTTTACTTACACGTGGATATTACACTTGAATTACCATGAGACGCTGTGATACATGCCAACGTGAATACGACGGCAGATCACATAAGGAAGGTTGTCCCTTTTGTAAATTAGAATTAGAAAGCAAAACCGCTGAAGAAGGAGAGATAGAAGAGAGACCACGTGGGGGAATTGGAGATAGAAAATCTTCTTCTCCCTCTCCCTTTTTACAGGCCGTAGTACAAGAGAATGCGGACTTAAAGAAAGAAGTTCATGAACTACGGAGAGAATTAGACTTTGTTGTGAAAAAATTACGTTCAACTTCGCTGGAAGATAATGAAGGTAGAGAAGAATCACATGATGATTTTCGGCCTAGCCAATTGGATAGTAGACACGGGCTACTGGGTAGCCCCCTACCAAAAGCTGGGTTCAAACCGGTGTACCCGACGAATAGAGGAACATTTTGCGCACCAGACGTGCAAGGAGAGGCGGCACGTGCTGAAGTTACACATTCGTGTGCAACTAAGGTTCGACGTAAGTGTAAATATTTTTCTCTAACACCTTTCCTTCCCCCCAGCGTTGAACACCCAACGTTCGACCAAATGTTATCAGCGAGTATGGGTTTACTCAGGAGTATAAATGATCAAGGTTTGAATGGATCAGGGTATTCTGACCATATTGCCTACATGGTAGATCGCCGAGGTACCCACACCGGGAAGTCTCTCGTCGAATATGACGAAA
Source organism: Alentia gelatinosa (assembly GCA_950022655.1). Taxonomy (NCBI): domain Eukaryota; kingdom Metazoa; phylum Annelida; class Polychaeta; order Phyllodocida; family Polynoidae; genus Alentia; species Alentia gelatinosa. Next base: position 65,900,991 of record OX465584.1, on the reverse strand, counting down.
GTGTTCGACAAAAATGCGACAAATTGGGATTGGAACAATTTGGCTATGGGGATGATTTTCTAAGTAGTAAATACTTGAATTTTGAGACTACTTTGTCATTTGTGACACTGAACAGAAAACTCAAAGACTTTGAAAGTAAAGAACGAAAAGGAAAAAATCCCCGCTCAGGAAATGCTTCTGGTCCAGATGGTAAACCGTATGGAGTGTGCTGGAAATATAACAGTAGGGACGGATGCACTTTCCACCCATGCCAGTATAGGCATGAGTGTTCTGGCTGTTCGGGAATACACTCAGTACTATTATGCAAACGGACTGCAAATAGCAAAACGGATTCTGAAAAATCCAAGTGAGATAGGGTGGACCGGAATAGATCTTATAACCGATCCGGTTCAATGGTTCTAGATGTGTATGATTTGAGTCAGGATACTTGTAAATCTATTAATGTTTTGGCGGGCAAAACTCCGGTTTTGTGTGGACCGCAGATTGATTCCTGCGCAGAGGTTGTCTCGAATAACTCGAGTTCTTTATGTCTCTCTAATATCTCGGGTACTAACACAATTAGAGAAGAATTAGAGAAGTTAGGCAGTCCTATTGCAGAACGTGCTAAACCCGTTATCCACCCTTTCAAGGCGGTAAACCAGTTTGTAATACCCGAAGAATCTGTTCGGAGAGTGAACACGGTGACTGGAGCTAGTTCCCGGCAAGATTCTTTAGATTGTAATGTTTATACTTTTGCAGACTCGGACTGGAGAGCGACAGGAATCCAAGATGGCGGCCAAAAGACAGAACCGCCAGTTCGATCAACTAAAAAGATCCCTGTGACTAAATGTGGTCAAAATGAGGACGGTTTGGTATTTTTTCCTGAAAGGGAATACAAAGTTAGCGAACCTGACAAAGTTTCGCAAGTTATTGGCATGCGGGAAAAGCGTGATGATCAAATCCCCCATTGTCGCCCATGTGGTGTTCGTTGTTTAGGTAGCCATACGGTAGGTGGCTGCACAAATCAGTTAAACCCTTGTCACATATACGATGAGTGTTATGGTGGTTCAATTCCGGATATTAATGCAGATTACATATTTTCCGGTGTAAAAAACGGTTTCAAAATAGTAGACTCTGATTATAATGAAACATATATTTGCAAAAATTATCAGAGTATTTATTCTTCTGAATTTAGGTCCCAGATGAATACTACTATACGGGAGGAATTATTGACAGAAAAAATTTCTCCTACTGATAGACCACCAGACTGCATTCATTCGATGGGAGCAATTCGTAAAAAAACAGGGAAATTGAGACCTATAACTGATTGCAGACGCCCATTATTGTATAGCATAAATAATGCAATGTTCTCCAGATGTGAAAAGTTCTCTTATTTATCTCTAGACCAAGTACTGGATGATGTTACTCCGGAAACATATTTTGCCGTTCTAGACATCAAGGATGCCTACAGATCTATTCCGGTAGCTCCGGAACACCGAACCTATCAAGGTTTTTCTTGGGATTTATATGGTGATGGTTCCAATGAACAATTTTTCGAATCTAATCGTTTGGTTTTTGGCCTAAAGTGTGCCCCCTTCATTTTCACGCAAATGACAGAATTCATATTAAGATCTATGTATCGTAGAAATATTCATTCTGTTTATGGTTATCTTGATGATTTTATAATTTTAGGATCCTCACAAAAAGATTGTGAAAACAAGTTGAAAATATTAATGGATTTTATAATTCATTTAGGTTTCCAGGTGAATATGTCAAAACTCGTTCAACCAACGCAAGAAGTTACTTATTTGGGCTTCCAAATAAATAGTAAAGAAATGAGAGTCCGTTTACCGCCGGAAAAATTGAAATCCTTGAAAATATTGATTTCTTCATTTTTAGATCCTCAGAAATTGACGGCTAGTTATAAAGAAATGGCTTCTTTAGCGGGGTATCTCTCCCATGCTTCGACTGTAATACGTGGTGGAAGAACCTTTTCTAGAAGAGTAATCAACTTTGTGAACTACATGAAAAACAGGTTAGGTCACTGTAAACTGCCAGAATGGTTACTGGACGATTTAAAATGGTGGGATTCTTTTCTCTCGTTTTTCAATGGATCAGAAAAAATTCTAACCCCTAGATCATATTTTGAATATAATCTAGAAACGGATTCATCGATGTCGGGCTACGGTGCGATATGTGGGGAAGATTGGTTATTTGGAGTATGGAACTACAGTAATTCTTTTCCTACCCAGAACGATTTAAATAGTCACCATTGGTACCCCCCGCCATCAGAAGAGATTGAGACGAATATAAACCTGCTTGAATTGTGGCCGATATTAGTCGCTGCTCAACGATGGGGTGGAAATTGGTCTGATTACACTGTGATCGTAAAATCAGATAATACTCAGGTGATACAGGCGATTAACAAAGGACGAAGTAGAAATTTGCAAACTATGCAATGGCTCCGGGAGCTTTTCTGGTGTAGCGCTATTAACAATTTTCATTTAATAGCAGAATACGTACCTGGAATACAAAATATAATTCCAGATTACCTTTCTCGTATCTATGATCCTCGTATGGTAAATCATAACTGTCGTCATTATATGAAGAATTTCTGTTGTTGCAGAGTTGAATATTGAGGCTGAGAACCTACAGGCCTGCTGGATGTCACCGAATACTTCAGTCACGAGAAGATGTCAGTGGAATCATTACATAAGATTCTGCACCGAATACGGATTAACTCCGATACCTGCATCGGTTCAAACTATATGCTTGTATCTGTCATTTATGGCCAGATCATTTAAATATTCTTCTATAACAAATTACCTGTCCGCGGTATGGGTTTTACACCGTCTAAACGACGTACCCCATGTCGATATTAATTCTTTTAGAATAAAACAAACCTTACAAGGAATAAGAAGAACAATTGGTTCAGAGAGAAAACAGGCTAGACCCATATCTAAATTAGAAATGTTATTTATTTTCTACTCCCTAGATACTGATGCTTCAGAAGATTTATGTTTTTGGTCCTGTTGTTTATTGGGTTTCAGAGCTCTTCTGAGAAAATCCAATATTCTGGAAGAAGGCTATGCCCTTACTACAGATAATGTAGAAATCTCTGACGATTACATTATTTTATCAATAATAAAATCAAAAACGATTCAGTTTAATGACAGAATAGTTACGATTCCTTTCAGGAGAATAGATAATTCACCTTTCTGTATATTGACTAATATTAAGAAATTATTGTCAAAGGTTGGATTGAAACATGGTGACCAGTTAATGTCGTATATTCGAAGAGGTAGGGTGGTAAGAGCCACTTATACTTGGTTTACTAACAAATTAAAAACCCTATTATTATCTTTGAATTTAGAAGAATGTTCATCTCATTCTTTTCGCAGGGGAGGAGCCTCAGCTTTATCCCGAGCAGGTATCCCCTTAGTGGATGTGAAGGAACTGGGTGACTGGGCCTCCTGGTCAGTCCTCCTGTACCTTAGACGATCTATGGATCAGAAGAAAAAATTGGATTCGGAAATAATTGATAAATTATTCCTATAACCATTTTTGATTCCAGTTTGGCCGGTTTGGAGGATTATTCACGGAATAAATTGATTAAGCCAAACCTGTCATTGTACTTCTATCCATTATTATTATATATATCCCTTATCAATACTTTCATTATTAACAACTACGTATCTTTCCAGTTTATGGGAGAAATAAAACCCCAGAGGGGTAGGATTTATTTAGACTATAAAGGGACAATACAGCTCCACTACTGGACACTAGAGGGACCACCGAAGGGCCAACTCCAAGGATCACCACGAGAGGGGGCGACTCATGTTCACGACACGCTTCATCAACTTGGTGGATCGGGGCATCGAGGATCGGTCTCTCTCTCTCTGGCCTCTCAACGGTGCGGACGTCTCACTAGGAATTTTCTTTTACTGGAGGATTATTCACGGAATAAATTGATTAAGCCAAACCTGTCATTGTACTTCTATCCATTATTATTATATATATCCCTTATCAATACTTTCATTATTAACAACTACGTATCTTTCCAGTTTATATATATATATATACATATATATATATATATACACATATATATATGTATATATATATATATATTTATAAACGTTCTCTCGCGTTCCTTCACCGGAAGTGGTCAAGGACGGCGGAAGAGGAGAGATTAAGCACGACGTAAGCGGCCGGGATCAGACCGGAAGCAGGCACGGAGTATGCGCACTCACCTGGGCCGCAAGTTGTGCCGAGAACATCCGGGACATGACCGATCACGTGACACTCGCAGAAGCCGCAGAGCCCACAGATGGCGCCACTTCCCCGCACAGCGCCACACTCAGCGTCCGACTGACACGGTTCTCCCACTGCGCCTGCGTAATGAGCAGAAATATGCATAGATTACGGCACAGTGCAACGAACAAGTTTTTATACAAAATATACATAATTTACTTTGCGTAATGAGTAGAAATATGCATAGATTACGGCACAGTGCGACGAACATGGTTTTATACAAAATATACATAATTTACATTGCGTAATGAGTAGAAATATGCACACATTATGGCACAGTGTGAAGAACAAGGTTTTATACAAAATAGACATAATTTACATTGTGAAATGAGCAGAAATATGGACACATTACTGCACAGTGCGACGAACATGGCTTTATACAAAATAGACATAACTTACATTGCGTAATTAGCAGAAATATGCATCGATTACCGCACAGTTTGACGAACAAGGTTTTATACAAAATAGACATAATTTAAATCGCATAATGAGCAGAAATATGCATCGATTACCGCACAGTGCGAAGAACATTGCTTTATACAAAATATACACGATTTACATTGTACAGTCAATGCATACATTACGTAACAGTTTGACGAACATGGCTTCATACAAAATAGACATAATTTACATTGCGTAATGAGCAGAAATATGCTTACAATACGTCACAGTGTGACAAACATGGTTTTATACAAAATAGACATAATTTACATTGCGTAATGAGCAAAAATATGCTTACAATACGTCACAGTGTGACAAACATGGTTTTATACAAAATAGACATAATTTACATTGCGTAATGAGCAAAAATATGCTTACAATACGTCACAGCATGACAAACATGGCTTTATACAAAATAGACATAATTTACAGAGTTATAGAGAGAATACCATTCAAGCCTGAGCAACATCCTACAGTAACACACAACGGTACACATGATTTACTTTGCGTAATGAGCAGAAATATGCATAGATTGCGTCACAGTTTGAAGAACAGGGTTTTGTACAAAATATACACGATTTACATTGTACGGTCAATGCATACATCACGGCACGGTGTGACGAACATGGTTTTACACAAAATAGACATGATTTACTTTGCGTAATGAGCAGAAATATGCTTGTATTACGGCACAGTTTTTTTTTACAAAATAGACATGATTTACTTTGTACAGTTAATGATGATTCGTTTTTTTCATCATTACTGAAGTTCACAAGGAAGATAGGCTTTTGAAAGGTTTTAGGATTAGTATTGAATTGAAAAAAATTCAAATGTGCACTGATGGATAATGGTAATTAATTGATGAATAATTGTGAGTGGCGTTTCCGTTTTACTTTTACCAATCGTTATATGTTCATATAGGATCCCAATCTGATGTATAGCAGTGACCAAGTAGTTAAAAAACGTCATGTATAGGGTCGGATTCTATAAATGAAAGAACCTGCGTCAGTAAATGAAAGCCTGCTTGACAGAATCCGTGAAAACCGGACGCACAACTTATTTAGAAAAAAAAAAAAAAAAAAAAATCAGGAGTTTCCATTGGGTGTTCTTGTGGCTAAACCCCGGCAAGTTTCATAACGTGTATGGAAAAGACTCGTTCTATACATCAAATTAGAACTGTTAATATGAATGAATAAAGCTTAGGTGAGATTTAAGGTATGGCTGTTGTACTGTAAACATGGAGGCCCGAACTGAGTCAAAGATGGCGTCTGTTCCAATTTAGTAAATGATATATAGGGGACAGAGCCATTGTTAGTTCATGAAGCTTTCACAAGGTGGCTAGCAGTATGGCAGGCCCCTTGGGGGGACAGATCTATATTCTGCCTCTTTGTTCTTACGAAATTCAACTGCCTTATAATGTTTTACCATGGTTCCCTTGACTCTCTACACCCATCTTAGAGCAGGATGACATAATAATTAAACCCAGGTCATGATGTTTTCCACATGGAACACTTTATATACAATTATCACTCACTTCTTTTGCACCTCTAGTATTGAAGAACACCTACTTTTTCACCTCCATTAGTGAAGAACACCTACTCGAGGGGCGTCATGGCCGCCCCCATGGCTCATATGCCATATGCCATACAAGACAATTTTGATGATTACCTTCTTCTCATAAAACACAATATTACTTGGCCATGCTTGGGATGCACGAACCTGAATTTCGCCCGATGGGAAAGTGTTGTAAAGTCATGTTTTTTCCCTGCAATTATTGGCGACATTTATGCCACCGTGTGAATTCCACTTAACAAGGAACAGAATCTCATGAGATTTTGAACCCTGTGAGGTACATGAATCCCACCCTGTGAATTCAACTTAATTAAGAACAGAATCTCATGAGATTTTGAACCCTTTGAGGTACATGAATCCCACTGTGTGAATTCCACTTAACAAGGAACAGAATCTAATGAGATTTTGAACCCTGTGAGGTACATGAATCCCACCGTGTGAACCCCACTTAACAAGGAACAGAATCTAATGAGATTTTGAACCCTGTGAGGTACATGAACCCCACCGTGTGAATTCCACTTAACAAGGAACAGAATCTCATGAGATTTTGAACCTAGCGAGGTACATGAATCCCACCATGTGAACCCCACTTAACAAGGAACAGAATCTCATGAGATTTTTAACCCTTTGAGGAACATTAATCCTACCGTTTGTGAATTCCACTTTAGTGCTGTCGTATAGGGCCTGTCGCGGGTTCACAACTCACTGCTTTAATCATAGTAAAACCCCGCTTAAGGGGTCACCCTCCGTTCCGAGCAAAGTTTTCCCTTAAGTGGGATTCACACATGGGACAAATGGACCTGAGACTGGTGTACTTCACACCTTTGCACCAGTCGGCTACAATTTCCAGCTGGGTAAAAAGTTTCACAGATTGGGGTGTTCTACAGTCTCAGGGTAACATGGCAGATTCAATTCACATGGGAAGACTTAACAGGTACATAGTCTCACCCCTACACCTCTACACAGGGTACACAGGGTACACAGTCACCGACTCAGTGTACTTCCCCATGTGAATAGGTGTTATTTGAGACCACTGAGACTCACAGATTGGGGGAGAACGTGTGAAACACATTTGTCTCACCAAAATGTCCCTCTAAATTTTAAACCTGTTTAAAGTCAAAATCTCATGAGATTCTGTTCCTTGTTAGGGGTGATTGTCGCCGACAATTGCAAAAGAAAAAAGTTGTTTCAGCAAAATGGAAGCCTGTCATTCACACGAGGAGATTGTGTTCCAGTACCGAATCTCAACAGGATTTGTCTCAGACAAACGGCCTGCGAGGTACGTGAATCCCACCGTGTGAATCCCACTTTAAGTGGGGTGACCCTTAAGCGGGTTGTCCCAGAAGCGGGATTTTATTGTACGGCGTAAGTAAGAGTAACGTCAAGGTATAACGCACTTCTCAGCATTGAGATTATACATTAATTCACATATTCAAGTCACGTTCTCCATTGTTAATTGGTTTACTTCTTGTCTTGGATTGCTGGATTGAATGTGAATGGTCTTGATATGAGCAAAACATGACGTGCATTTCCTGGTTTGAACATCCTTCCAATGTTGTCACCCTCAATAAGGTATAGGCCTGCGCCTCTTTTCATCTCCTAATTGTGTTATATCGCGTTTTGATTCTCATGTTTTAGAATTTTCGGTATATGGTATAACCAGGAAGACTGATAATTACACAAGTGTTTTAGCTTTTCAGCGAATATCTAAGATTTTGCATTGATTCAGTACTCGTGAAATGCGGCCAATGTTGTGATATCAGTGGATCAGATATCAACAAGATTTACTGCTATATCAAAGGCCAATCCTTCTCATACCATGTCTATGTGGTGTGGTGTGCAGCCACCTTTCTCCTTCGCCCCAAGCAGTGGTAGATTTACTGCTATATCAAAGGCCAGTCCTTCTCATACCATGTATATGTGGTGTGGTGTGCAGCCACCTTTCTCCTTCGCCCCAAGCAGTGGTAGACTTACTGCTATATCAAAGGCCAGTCCTTCTCATACCATGTATGTGTGTTGTGGTGTGCAGCCACCTTTCTCCTTCATCCCCAGCAGTGGTAGATTTATTGCTATATCAAAGGCCAGTCCTTCTCATACCATGTCTATGTGGTGTGGTGTGCAGCCACCTTTCTTATTCGCCCCAAGCAGTGGTAGATTTACTGCTTTTCAAAGACCAGTCCTTCTCATACCATGCCTATGCGGTGTGGAAAGTAAAAGAACTCTCACCTCGGTAAATGTGTAGGGGTGGGATTTCTACCTAAATTCATTACATAGATTCGATCACCACCCTCGTGGTGTTAAAAAACCTTGAGAAAGTCTGGTGAGAACATCTAATGGTAAACTGGACGTTAAATCAAACCAACAAACAAAACAAAACAATTTTTTCCAACTATGGAATTTTTCGCAACAAAAAAAAACCCAACGGAACGAGAAAATCACAAATACAAAAAACAAAACAAACAACAAATTCACACTGGAGTGAAATTAGATTGCGTACCTTCGAATAACACAGTATATAAAATGTGAAGAACCAATATCATAACATATACTATTCAATGACAAAATGATGAAGATGGGGTTTTATCCTACCCCTAATAAAAAACCGCCATAGACCTAACATAGGCAAATTTAATGTGGCAGGCCGTGACATAAAGTGTTTTTTATGCCACTAGAGTAATAGCAATATTGACCAATCAGAGAGCAGGATGTCAGTCACTATGAAAAAAGTTCTGTTGGTCGTTGAGACAATATTTATCTTTTAGTAATACAAAAGCATAGACGGGGTAGGATAAATACGAAACCGAACTTGAGTGAGACTTGTCAATGTCTATGCCACGACGGGCAAGTCGTGTATTACCACACGAGGCGATAGCAGACCTGACCAGAGTAATTGTCAAGTCTAACTCTCGTTCGGTTTCTTCTAATCATCACGCAAAACCAAACTCATTCAATTAAATCAAAGGTGATTGGTAAACGGATGAGATGCAGTGAAATCAATGTGATGGGTGATTGATGAATCATGTAAAAAGTTAAACGTTTCTATTAATTAATCAATCTTCGTCAGGTATTATCAAATATAAAGAAAAAATAATGGAGAAATGAGTATGTTACCTGACTGCTGTTTTTACAAAGATTACATAATTATCCTACCCCTAATATAAAATATCATGGGTTTAACATTGACTTTCCGTATGCGCCAGTATGTCGCATATGGATAAAAAATCGCTCCTAGGAGTTTACAAAAAATGGACCAATCAGAGATCAGCAGCTGAAAGTAGTTCCAAGCGCCTTCAGAGCAGCAAGGAGAGCTATATGGAGGACTTCAGAAAGTTTTTATGTGTTTTTTATTACTATCCTCACATAAAAATATTGTTCACAGGAGGTAGGATAAAATCAAAACCTTATTCGTTTTAATCTGGGCTCCCCTATGCCACTCCTGGAGTTTTGGCGTAGTGATATCACGAGGTGGAGCATAGGGGGGCCCAGATTAAAACTCATCCGGTTTTACGATAGTGTATGCATTCTAGAAGACTCTATCGTTACATCTTATTCGTACGCAGAAAAAAGACATAAAAGTCCCCCCCTCCCACCCCACACACACACTCTTCAAGCAGATTAGCGGACCTGCCTCCCAGCTTCCGGCTACACTCTCCAAACATGATTACGGCGGGCGACCACTCAGGTCGAGTCTAATGAGCCCCACTTCCGCCAGCTGGCGCTGCGGCAGCGTCTTCCTGTCTGCACCAATCCCAGCATGCCTAGCGTGGTGTGTTGCTCCGAGGCGACCTCTGTTGGGCTGTGGGGATACCACTTCCGTTCTCAGGTTTACAGAGAATGTCTTAGTCCTAATGAGTAGCTTCGGCCATCTTGCCGCAGAAGTGATGTATGGAGAGAATTTTCGGTAATATGTAAATTTTGATGTCCTTGGATATGTCTGAGAGGAAAAAATTAAATCCCGATCTCCATGGATATGTCTGGGAAGTTCACCCCTGGTACAAGTTTAGCCATAGGAATAACATTAGAAAAAAATACTCAACGATCAACTCCTTAAAGTGACAATAATACGCCACAGCCATGGCAGAGTGAATTTAAGATGACGTCATATGGATTTGCTAAGTCTAGATCTATTCTAATTAGTGTGAATTTTTATGATATTTATTGTCATAAAAAGGGGTGAGATAAATCCATAAAAGCCTTCGGAACATAAAATACACAAAACTCCACTCGTTTGAATGGGCCGTAATCGTCACTGAAATTTAAGGCCCATCCAAACTTGTGGAGTATGGTGTATTTATACGATTCTCGATGCAGTTCTATATAAGTATGCAGGTACAAGTTTAGTGGCAAAGTGTAATGATTGATGACTATATGTAACACAGAGTGGAAAAATACAGATGTAATGCATAAGGAGTGGAAGACTTCAGGTGCTCTGTATATGGAATGAATGGTCATGCCAAGGTAGTGCGCTGGACAGTAAGGGTTGCCCAGGGCCCTGTTTTTCAGTCACGACACAATATGCCAACGATATGCTGAGACATCTCTGCGATTGGAAGACAATTTGCAAGACACAAAATGGCGGCTGTGCTATAGACACTGTCTCAGCGCGGCTCGTTCGATCGCCGCTAAAAGTGTCGCTGTCTAAGACAAGTATAGAAATGTCTTAGGCTCTACCAACCCTCACTGTGCGTATATAGAGGATTTTCCGTGCTTCCCATAGGAAGTTAGCAATGACATTTTAACACGAGTAGGGGATACATATAACCTATAACCGCACCAAATATGAAAACGAACGGCCGCACCGTTCCGCCGGTGTTTGCGTTTGAATTTCGTCATAGCAAACATCTGCTTTGGTGGCCAGTGTACTCTTCTGTCAAGGTCTCTGCAGAAATTAGCGGAGGCGTGCTCTGATGCTCTCTGATAGACACTGGCCACCAGAACAGACAATTGCTATGACGAAATTCAAACACAAATAACGGAAGTACGGTGCGGCCGTTCTTCTTCATATTTAGTTCGATTATAGGTTATATGTATCCCTTACTCATGTTAAATTTCATTGCTTAATTTTCACGGGAAGTGAGGTTGTGCATTCTGTCGACATGTCTATAGATGTCTTAGGTCTAAGACACTTTGGAAGACATTTTGAACCATGTGACCCTAAGGATGTCTGGTCTATAGTACACCTGGCTGCAGCCTAAGTGTCCTTGAGGGACAATCGTTGGTCGATCCCCAAAGATGTCTTATCTATAGTACACTTACAGCTGTAGGATGTCTTCCATATAGGATGTCGTGACTAAAAAACAGGGCCCAGGATCCCTGACTGTCTCCATTGCAGTAGAGGTGGGGAGCGGTTAACGTGGGTGCCATGCTGCACCCATCTCATAAGATCTCACACTCTCTATGTGGTGTTCTGTACAATGTTCTCACTACGCTCTATGGGAGAAGAATTCTTAACCAACTAGGCCGCTTAAAGCCTTGAGAATCCACTGGCCTGCCTCCCGTAGTAAACACGTACATCAATGCAACCCAAAGATTCCTATAATATCAATGATGCCACCTAGTGGGAATACTGTGTACTTGGTGCCCTAGTGGCTTTATTTGGAGTGTGAGATCTTATGAGAGGGCTGCACCCAGTCTGTCTGTCGTATCATTGAGTGAATTTGTTGTTATCGTTGACTTTGCATATTTGAGCTATCTAGAGGATATATACACAATAATGACTGGTTTTGTGTACAAGTGGCTGAAATCTCCCAGTAGTTGAAGTGTAGTAATATCCGAGCGAATAGCTGTCAATAACAGTCTTTTGCAATGAAAAAGGTTTCTGCAAGACATGTAGTTCCAGAATCCGCCTCTTATCACGTCAACAGGGAGCAGAGACCATCACATCTAACCCCACCTCATCCTATCCAGCCCTGCCCCACCACGCCCCACCTGTATAGCCCTGCCCCACCCTAACCTACCCTGCCACATCCCACCCAGCCCTACCACGCCACGCCACGCCACCACCTGTATATCTACGCCCCATCCTAACCTACCCTGCCACATCCCACTCAGCCCTACCACGCCACACCCCGCCAGCACCCGTATAGCCCTGCCCCACCCTAACCTACCCTGCCACATCTCACCCAGCCCTACCACGCCACACCCCGCCACCACCTGTATAGCCCTGCCCCACCCTAACCTACCCTGCCTCATCCCATCCAGTCCTTCCAAGCCATGCCCCGCCCCCACCGTATAGCCCTGCCCCACCCTAACCTATCCTGTCTCATCCCATCCAGTCCTCCCCCGCCACGCCCCACCGTATAGCCCTGCCCCACCCTAACCTACCCTGCCTCATCCCATCCAGCCTTAACACGCCATGCCCCGCCACCACCTGAATAGCCCTGCCCCACACCACCCATATATCCCTGCCCCACCCTAACCTACCCTGCCTCATCCCATCCAGCCCTAACACGCCATGCCCCGCCACCACCTGTATAGCCCTGCCCCACACCACCCGTATATCCCTGCCCCACCCTAACCTACCCTGCCTCGTCCCACCCAGTCCTACCCCGCCACGCCCCAACCGCATAGCCCTGCCCCACCCTAACCTACCCTGCCTCATCCCACCCAGCCCTGCCCCGCCATGCCCCAACTGTATATCCCTACCCCACCCTAACCTACCCTGCCTCGTCCCACCCAGCCCTGCCCCGCCATGCCCCAACTGTATATCCCTACCCCACCCTAACCTACCCTGCCTCGTCCCACCCAGCCCTGCCCAGCCAAGCCCCAATTGTATATCTACGCCCCACCCTAACCTACCCTGCCTCGTCCCATCCAGTCCCCCCCAACCCAGCCCTACTGTGCCACTACCCGCCCCCACCTGACACGCCCGGGCCCACCCTAACCTACCCTGCCTCGTCCCATTCAGCCCGGCCCCACCCAGCCCTACCACACCACGCCGAGCCCCCACCCGCCTAGCCCCGCCACACATGCCCACGCTACCCTGCCTGATCCCATCCAGCCCCACCCTGCCCCACCCAGCCATGCCCCACCCAGCCCTGCCCAGCCCTGCCCAACCCCATCCTGCCCAACCCAGCCCTAACACATCCTGCCGCGCCTGCCCCCACCCGTCTAGCACTGCTGCATTTCATCCAGCCCCACCCTGCCCCACTCTATCCCACCTGAGCCACTTGAGGCCAGCCCCGTTCAGCCCTAACCCACCTATATATAAAGCCCCCTAGCCCCGCCCAGCCCCACCCCATCTCACCCCATCAAGCCTTGTCCTGCCCTGCCCAGACCCATCCCGTCCCATCTCACCCGACCCTGTCCCATCCTGCCCTGACCCATCCAGCCCCACCCAGCCCCCCCAGCCAAACCCTGCCCCACACAGCCCCATCCCGCCCCACCCTGTCCTACCCCATCAAACCCCGCTCCATTCCACCCAGCCCTGCCCCGCCATGCGGATATCATTACAAGGGTCTCTCTCCACTAACAACTTCTGTCCGCCATCAAGCAGTCACCCTTCATGGTCTCGTAAAAGTCATCTAAAGTACGGTGCACAATAATAAGATGCGCAGGAGTTTAGGGATGGACCTGAGATGACGAACCTTTGCTCCTGTCATTATCTAGACCAGAGACCGTGAGATGTCAATATGAATATACACAATAATGACTGGTTTTGTGTATGAGTGCCTGTAATCTCCTATAGTTGACGTGTAGTAATATCTGAGCGATAAGTGAGGATATTATATCATCAACTTCAAGGAGATTGTGGTCACTCATATACTAAACCAGTCATTATTGTATTCATTACCCACCTACAAGATTAATAACAAATCTATTGCAATAAAAATATTTCTTCAAGACATTTAGTTCAAGACATCACAGCACTATAAAGCATGACAGTAATTTGGTGTAGATTTACACCAATAATATCGTTTGCATTTTCCCATGATTTTAGCATGCAAAACGTGTTTTGACCACGATTTCTAATGGTCAATGACATTATTATGACGGATCAATACTGAATGAACATTTAAGACACTTATTTTGAATCAACTTTGAAGCAGTTCATTGCACAACTTCCAGAAACACCTAAAAGCTTATGTCAGCGCCCAGTGCCTCTCAGCAATGGGGAGAAGTGGCTGAAGGCGTACAACAAAAAGTATCTTCATGCACCACCATTAAATCGGTCTGTGTAGGCTCAGCTCCGACTTCAGACTAACAAACATCTGCTCTGGTGCCCAGTATCACGGCCAATAGTGGCTTCGAAGTGCTATCTTGGGCCCTTTCAGTGCAACCAAAACATTCTGGTCGTTGATTGGTCAAATCTCATATTATTCTAGCGGCATAAAACACACTTTAAGTCACAGCATACAGCATAAAATTAGCCAATGTTAAGGTTTAGGCGTTGTTTTTTTTATTAGGGGTAGGATAACATGCCCTATCATAACGTAATGAATTTTAATGATTTTGAATTCCCCTTGCATTTGACAGCGATGATTTTCAATCGTCGCCATAAAAATGAGTAAATAAAGAAAAGATTCACAAGCAAATATGTGCATCGCCCAATGTACACAAGAACTACTGCTCCATTCCTGATGAAAAGCGAGCCTCGTTTTGACATCACGCGACTGCGTGTTTGCGTGCGCATATAAGAGACTTCCGGTTTAGGGTTTGAACCTTGGCAGAGGAGAAGGAAAAAGGGTTCGGGGTATTTGTTTTCATTCGCACATGCGCACCTTCACCTGAGCGTCCTTTAGCGACGCTCAGCCGCCATTTGTATAACCTACATATCACACAGCACACTGCACCGCTCGATCAACCCGAGGTTCACTCCGTATTCCGTGAAAATTAAACTCATCCGAGTAGGAATCGACGACCTGCAACCGATTAAATATGTACCCTGTTTGAACTTATCGGTCGTTAGTTGGTGTGTAACGTGGGGATAAAGAATCCTTTATCATCGTTTCGACCTGACGATTTAGACACTAGCATCAGTCATTTATGGGTTCTCTTACCACTCCACACTTGTGTCTCCATCAAGCCAGTCTAAATTTATAACAGAAAAACAAAAAAATAAAATAAAGAAGAAAATATCATATCTGGTCTGTTGTTTGATTGTAAAACCAAGCAAATCTTGCGAGGAAGAAATTGCGTCCACATTTTTAAATTTGGGAATGAAAACTCAACCTATTGTATTGGCCAGGGATCCAGTGGCCCTGTTTAATAACCTAGGATCGTACATTGAGCCTCTTTTCCGTACCTCATACAAGGATTACCGTTTAACTATATCTAAGTCTGTTTGCTAAGACAGTATTGGCCGTCCATAAGGTCGTCCATAAGTGTTGAATAGATTTGACCCATAACGTCTTTGGGTCTCTATGGCATACAGAAAAGGGTCTACATGTACAAAGGTAAACTATTAAACAGGGCCCAGCTCAGTGCAATTCGGCAAAGCACCAGAAAAATGGCGGTTGCTACCAGGGGTCCGTTTAATAATCTAGGCTTGTATATGAAGACCGTACAAGGGTTATTGTTTGAGTATTTAAATCTGTTGGGTAAGACACTATTAACCGTCTATATGATCGTCTGCAGGTGTTGAATGAATTTGACTCACATTTTATCTGGCTGTGCTCTCTATGGCATACAGAAAAGGGTCTATACGATCCTTAATTATTAAATTGTCACCTGGTTTGAATACACAATGATGACTGGTTTTGTGTACGAGTGGCCGTAATCTCCGAGTAGTTGGCGCGTAGTAATATCCAAGCGTTTAGCGAAGATATTACGTCGTCAACTACGAGGAGATTACAGTCACTCGTATACTAAACCAGTCTTTATTGTATTTATCACCCACCAACAGGATTAATAATAATTATATTGCAATAATAGGTTATTGCAAGCCATGTATTTCCAGATCACGCCATAAAGCTGCAACAGTCTCAAGCATGGTGGTAATTTGGTGTATACTTACACCAGTATGTAGTTCGTTCTTTTCCCATGTTTGGGATTCTAAATAATTGATATCAAATGAATTCTAGATTAATTTATTTTGAAGTATGTGATGATTTGATCTAATTTTCAATAGGACTATTTTTCCGGAATCTCCTGCAGAAGATTCTGACATGTTATAAAATCTCTTGGGCTTAACATTGGGTTTCCGTATGCCACGCTGACGGGCATACAGAGTTTTATATGCCACTAGCGGCATACAGACTTGTTATCAAGTAATTTTCCTAAATCGAGGAGACGGGGTAAGATGAAATCAAAATCTTGGCCACCGCATGCCACTCCTGGAGTTTTAGCTCCGGACTTCACTCGGCTTCACCTCATGAAGTCACTATGCCAAACTCCAGTCGTGGCATACAGCGGCCAAGATTAAAACTCATCCAGTTTTACGATATTCCTCACACAACATGCAGTCGTCGAGCGGCGCAGTGCACCTTGGGTTGCTCGTGTTTACATCCGGGTCACCACCTGACGTGAACCCGCGTCTTTTTTCTGGGCAGACGACATTTGGCGTTCTGTACTTCGCTGGTGGCCGCGTGTGGCGCCCTGTGGAGTCACCGATCACAGTCATGGGTTGCGTGTAGACTTTTCTTTAGGAGATATTAGGGAACCTGAGAAGCCTGAAGAACACCCATCATGACCCATCACGATGGGGATGTGTGTGGGGACAGACGGCGTGACAGACAGACTGACGCCATCAATCAGGCCTCATCTGGTCGCTCAGTAGGATGTCATTTATCAGGTTCTTGTGAAGAACAGGTGAAGCACGTCTAGATCTCCTCCTGTGTTGTAGGTGAGGTCACGGTCTGATTCTGTTACAGACGGTTTCTCTCCTTTCTTCTGTTTCTCGTCTTTGTTTTTCTTCTACTCCTTCTCCTATTCCTCCTCCACATTTTCCATCTACTCTTTCTCCTTCTTCCTCTTCTTCCACTTAGTCTTCTCATCCTTCCTTTTTTCTTCTTCCTCTTCTCCTGCTCTTCCTTTTTATCCTTCCTCTTCCACTTCTCCTTCTTCTTCTCCTCCTCCTTCTTCTTCTCCTTCTCCTTCTCCTTCTTCTTCTTCTTCATCTCCTTCTTCTTCTCCTTCTTCTCCTTCTTCTCCTCCTCCACCTCCTCCTTCTTCTCCTTCTCCTTCTTCTTCTTCTTCTTCTTCTTCTTCTTCTTCTTCTCCTTCTCCTTCTTCTCGTTCTCCTTCTCCTTCTTCTTCTTCTTCTTCTTCTTCTTCTCCTCCTTCTCTTTCTTCTCCTCCTCCTCCTTCTACTACTTCTTCTTCTCCTTCTTCTCCGCCTTCTTCTTCTCCTTCTTCTCCTTTTCCTTCTCCTTTTTCCTCCCCCTCTCCTCACCCTTCTTTTCTTTATCCTCTTCTCCACTACAAATCTTAAATAAGCAGAGAAAAGGCCCGTTTCCATTGGCTGATTATTCTGCACCGATCTGCAGTCGGGAACAACCAATAGATTATTTGGGTATACTGGCGCCAGATCGGTAAATGAAAACGAGACCTGCAGAGAATGCTTGCTGATTAATTTGGTATATATATTTAATATGGTTATATATACACTAAGGCTACCACCGACGGTTTTCCTCAGGGCCCCGTTGCTCCTGTTTTTGTGGTATCGCTAGCTATAATCGGATCGCAATTTATTTTTTACGATTACTTTAACCATCCGACTAAAAAAGCTTTGCTCCTGTAATATCGGATCGTATCTCTATATTCCCGCGGTATCCCTATATTCCCGCGGTATCGCTATCGATGCGATAGCGATACAACAATTCAGGGGCACATATTAAATGAGACAGGGGAAGATTCATTAGTTTTTTAAATCAAATACAGAAGGCACCAGAGTTAAAACTGATCTGACACCTGTTGGTGTGGATCGCCATTTAGGTAGAAGAACATGGGGCGGGGGATCGTAGTGCCACCACCCATCGTTATTGAGAATTTCAGACAAGGCCATCTCTAACCAAAGTAATGCGATCCGCAGACGATCTGCACTGGTGTGAGGGTCCGCGTAAAAAGTATCGCTAAAAGCCGTATTTTACGCGGCGATGCATCTATGCGATTACGACACAATCCGCAAATTTTCAGGAGCAATGTTTAGCCCCTCGGATCGCTATTATGCAATCTGCAACTCTGTCGTATACCTGGAGCAACGGGGCCCTGAGGAGATATGTCTGTACCTGGAAAACACAGTAGAAACAGTGCATACTGCTCTCTCTCTCTCACTCTTACTCTCTCTCTCTCCCTCCCTCTCTCTCTCACCTTTACTCTCTCTCCCTCTCTCTCTCACTCTCTCTCTCACTCTCTCTCACTCTTACTCACTCTCTCCCTCTCTCTCTCGCTCTTACTCTCTCTCTCCCTCTCTCTCTTACTCTCTCTCTCACTCTTACTCTCTCTCCCTCTCTCTCACTCTTACTCTCTCTCTCCCTCTCTCTCTCCCCCTCTCTCTCACTCTTACTCTCTCTCTCACTCTCTCTCACTCTTACTCTCTCTCCCTCTCACTCTCACTCTCTCTTTCTCTCTCTCTCCCCCTCTCCCTCTCTCTCTCACTCTTACTCTCTCTCTCACTCTTACTCTCTCTCCCTCTCTCTCTCACTCTCACTCTTACACTCTTTCTCTCTCTCTGCTCTCTAATGATTGTTCTTGATACAACCAGGGAGAAATCCAAATGGGGCAAATTCATTTTGGGGCAGGAAATCCTCATCATGGCTGTTTATTCTGGGGCGCGACTTTTTTATTACTAAATCTAAGTAGGTCAGTGAGAGTGTCAGGAAACAGGTGCTGATGAATTCCCTGCAGATTGATGGTGATCTCCACAATCCAGTTACGACAGGGGATCGACGAGGATAGCAACACGTGTTGTTTTTACCATCACCATTGATTGATGGGGCTCTGCTAACGGTAGACAGAAGGCCGTTCTTCATTGGCCGATCATTCAGTACCAACCGGGAACCACCGATAGTGATTATTTTTTGCTATAACCAGAGCCAGATTAGAGATTGGAATCAGCCTGATATTCTAAATAATCACCGGTGATTACGTAATAGATTCACCATCGACCGACAAAATCTAAATGCTTTGATTTCATCAGTGCCGATCAAGGGTTTAGTGAGCATTTTTTTAAAAATATATTCCATGGGCGTTGAGTACATGTTCCCAATGATATATTCCGATATGCCCTACTCTGTACCTCCAGAGGAAAAAATCAAAATGGCGTCTGAAGGTCACACCTCATCCGGGCAGTTAACCACCTCTCTGTGATTAGGCTCCGATTAACAATCTTATACGATTTGGTCCCGATGTTATAACCCATATCGCAGAGGATGTCCGACATTTCAACATGTTGAAATGTCGGTGGCTAATCGGGAGTACCGTAGAGTACTCTGCCGGTCCGCCAGTCTCACGTGTGAACTACTGATCAGAAAATTATGAAATTTTGGAATGAGAAAGGGTACGTCTATGCCGACATATTTCATGATTTTTGATAAGGTTTAAGTGTCTCAAATCATTACTTTTTTTGGTTTGACTTGGAACAGAGGTTTCAGAGAATAGATATATTATTGTTCTATGTGAAAGCAGACGGTATTTCTCTGAAACCGGACGACATATTCACATTTTGTTCTGTAAATAAAAATATAACTATAAAAAAGATGGAAACACTGCAAAACTAGCGCAAAAACATATGAAACTAGACACATGAATCTTCAACAAAGCAGACAACTTGTCTCTGAAACCAGATGACATATTCACATGTTGTTTAGTAAATAAAAATAAAATTATAAAAATGGTGGAATCACTGGAAAAAGAAAGGCAAATATAACAAAAAACTTAACACATGAATCTTCAATAAATCAGACAACTTGTCTCTGAAACCAGATTACATATTCACATTTTGTTCTGTAAATAAAAATAAAACTATAAAAAAATGGAAAAACACTGCAAAAATAGCGCAAAAACAAAACAAAACAAATTAATCTTCAAAAAAGCAGAAAACTTTTCTCTGATAGCCGACGATTTTCCTCTGAAACCAGACGACATTTTTCTGAAACCAGACAACATTTTTCTGAAACCAGACAACTTTCCTCTGAAACCCGACAACATTTTTCTGAAACCAGACGACCTTCCTCTGAAACCGGACGACATTTTTCTGAAACCAGACGACATTTTTCTGAAACCAGACGACCTTCCTCTGAAACCAAACGACATTTTTCTGAAAGCAGACGACATTTTTCTGAAAGCAGACGACATTTCTCTGAAACCAGACAACATTTCTCTGAAACCAGACAACATTTCTCTGAAACCAGACAACATTTCTCTGAAACCAGACAACATTTTTCTGAAACCAGACGACATTTCTCCGAAAGCAGACGACATTTAACACTTACGCGCCACACACTCCTGAGGCTCGCCGACGACCTTGGAGTAGTCCCACCTGGTGAGCACGTAGCGCGTCCACCTGCTCGGCCGGTGGTGGGATGCCTGGCACCGGCACCGTCCCGGCCGCCCCTTACACGTCAGGCCCAGTGTGACGTCACACTTCTGACGTCGGCTGCACGGCTCGTTGTAGACGCCGAGGCGGCAGCGCGCGCGGTCGTCGTGGGGACGGAGGCCTCTGTTGCACAGACAAGTGGACGTGGCCTCGTCGCAGTGACTGTCAAGCGGGCAGTTCCGCGAGCCCTGCTGCCGACTGCACGAGTCAAATACTCGCGATGAACTCTCCTCTGCCTCTGAAATGATAAGGTGGAGATTATTATACACCTATGCACTGAAATACTCCAATACCAGCCTAAGCTGTCCAATTGGTATTTGAGACGTACCACCATACTGTGCCGGTATGGCGCCATACAACCACACTTTGAAATTCAATAGTCTCCACCCAGATGTTGTGGTAGGCGTTGCACTTAATACCTCTGTGTGGAGCGTTATTATGACGCATGCGCGTGGTGCGTAGCATAAAACAACATCCGCACTACCAGCACAGTTTGATTTTGGCTTCGACATCGACTTATTTTTGTAAGTTATTAAATAATTATGAATATTTAGAGGTGTTTTTATAAGTACAAGTGAAACTTGTTAACCTAATTGGAACAGGTCCTCTTACCTTGTTTCTTTCGCTAATATACTCCATTCGCTCTACAAGCTAATGCGGTAGATTTAGCGAAAGAAACGCGGTACAAGGAGCCATCCCAATTAGGTTAACTAGTTTCCCTAAAATACTTCTATAGCATGGTCATTTCTATGACTCTGATTTAAATATTATCCCTACAAAAATAATTAACACAGGTATCAAACATTCTTGATGAACTTTCTTCTGCTTCTGAAATGATAATATGGAAGTTGTATGAATACTTCTATGGGACAGTCATTTATATGACTCTGATTTAAATATTACCCCTACAAAAATAATTAACACAGGAATCAAACATTTGTGATGAACTTTCTTCTGCCTCTGAAATGATAATATGGAAGTTGTATGAATACTTCTATAGCACGGTCATTTTAATGACTCTGATTTAAATATTATCCCTACAAAAATAATTAACACAGGAATCAAACATTCGTGATGAACTTTCTTCTGCCTCTGAAATGATAATATGGAAGTTGTATGAATACTTCTATAGCACGGTCATTTCTATGACTCTGATTTAAATATTATCCCTACAAAAATAATTAACACAGGAATCAAACAGTTGTGATGAACTTTCTTCTGGCTCTGAAATGATAATATGGAGTTCATGCGACAATCAGTTGAATATTTCTATAGCACGGTCTTTTTTATGACTATGATGTAAATGTTGTTCCAAATAAATGTCACTCCCGATACACTCTCCTCTGGCTCTGAAATGATGATAATGTGGAGTTTATGTGACAATTGTTTGAATACTTCTATAGCATGGTCTTTTTTATGACCATCATCGAAATGTTTCTTTTTTGACTCTATGAAAAAATAACACTCACATGAACTCTCCTCTGGCTTTGAAATGATGATATGAAGTTCATGTGACAGGCATTTGAATACTTCTATAGGACAGTCATATCTATGACTATGATTTAGATGTTTCTATATTGACTCTTTGAAAAAAATAACACTTAGGGGAACTCTTTTCTGGCTCTGAAATGATAATATGGAGTTCATGTGACAGTCATTTGAATACTTCTATGGCACGGTCATTTTTATGACTATGATGTAAATGTTGCTCCAAATAAATGTACTCCTGATAAACTCCCCTCTGGCTCTGAAATGATGATAAGGTGGAGTTTATGTGATAATCGTTTGAATACTTCTATAGCATGGTCATTTTTATGACCATCATCGAAATGTTTCTATTTTGACTCTATGAAAAAATAACACTCACATGAACTCTCCTCTGGCTTTGAAATGATGATATGAAGTTCATGTGACAGGCATTTGAATTCGTCTATAGGACGGTCATATCTATGACTATGATTTAGATGTTTCTATATTGACTCTTTGAAAAAAATAACACTTAGGGGAACTCTTTTCTGGCTCTGAAATGATAATATGGAGTTCATGTGACAGTCATTTGAATACTTCTATGGCACGATCTTTTTTATGACTATGATGTAAATGTTGCTCCAAATAAATGTACTCCTGATAAACTCCCCTCTGGCTCTGAAATGATGATAATGTGGAGTTTATGTGACAATCGTTTGAATACTTCTATAGCATGGTCATTTTTATGACCATCATCGAAATGTTTCTATTTTGACTCTATGAAAAAATACCACTCACATGAACTCTCCTCTGGCTTTGAAATGATAATATGAAGTTCATGTGACAGGCATTTGAATACTTCTATAGGACGGACATATCTATGACTATGATTTAGATGTTTCTATATTGACTCTCTGAAAAAATAACACTTAGGGGAACTCTTTTATGGCTCTGAAATGATAATATGGAGTTCATGTGACAGTCATTTGAATACTTCCATGGCACGGTTATTTTTATGACTATGATGTAAATGTTGCTCCAAATAAATGTACTCCTGATAAACTCCCCTCTGGCTCTGAAATGATGATAAGGTGGAGTTTATGTGATAATCGTTTGAATACTTCTATAGCATGGTCATTTTTATGACCATCATCGAAATGTTTCTATTTTGACTCTATGAAAAAATAACACTCACATGAACTCTCCCCTGGCTTTGAAATGATGATATGAAGTTCATGTGACAGGCATTTGAATTCGTCTATAGGACGGTCATATCTATGACTATGATTTAGATGTTTCTATATTGACTCTTTGAAAAAAATAACACTTAGGGGAACTCTTTTCTGGCTCTGAAATGATAATATGGAGTTCATGTGACAGTCATTTGAATACTTCTATGGCACGATCTTTTTTATGACTATGATGTAAATGTTGCTCCAAATAAATGTACTCCTGATAAACTCCCCTCTGGCTCTGAAATGATGATAATGTGGAGTTTATGTGACAATCGTTTGAATACTTCTATAGCATGGTCATTTTTATGACCATCATCGAAATGTTTCTATTTTGACTCTATGAAAAAATAACACTCACATGAACTCTCCTCTGGCTTTGAAATGATAATATGAAGTTCATGTGACAGGCATTTGAATACTGACTATGATATAGATGTTTCTATATTGACTCTCTGAAAGAATAACACTTGGGGGAACACTTTTCTGGCTCTGAATTGATGAAAATGTGGAGTTCATGTGACAATCATTTGAATACTTCTATAGCATGGTAATTTCTATGACTATGATTTTAATATTCACATATCATCCCTACAAACAAATATTAACACAGGAACTAAATACTCGCAATGAGCGCGACTCTGGCTCTGAAAGAAATTGCAATGTGGAGTTTGTGTGATGATCATCTGAATACTTCTACAGCATGCTCATTTCTATGACCATGATTTAAATGTTTCACTAGCGACTTTGTCGAGTCCGAGTACGAAAAATGAAAAAATGATCTACCGATAGCGGGGTACGGACGCGCGATGTCTGCATTCCAAGCCTGAGGCCCTACCAATTGCTCCACAAAGACAGATGCAATAACTGGGCCAAATACTTAATTTGTTGGTGGATGGGGGGAATCAGCGGAGTTTTGAAAGGGCTACCAGCGAAAGTTGGTATCTCAATGATTTCTCACAAGAAAACTAAAGCAGAAAACTACAATACTAAACTTTGATTTCGGCATGGCTTGAATTGAATCTTAAGAGAAAAAGCATGCCTGCATATCGACCTAGAAAAAAGAGGAGCAGGTTCGAATTCCACCACATACGAGAATCTCACTCTCGTGGCCCTTCAGTCTCCACGCCTAGATTTGGTTCACTATGTCCCTATGTGCGGGTAGATCTCCAAACAGATTCGACGAAATTCTACCGTTTTAGATATAGTAGGTAAACAGTAAAACCCCGCTCAAGGGGATATCCCCGTTCCGAGCAAACCTTCCCTTTCAGCGGGGTATCTCCTTAAGCGGGATTTGCTATGTACCGATGGTGAGGCTGTGTAGTATCAAGAGACGTCACAAGTTTGAGTCTGAGTTTGTTTATGTCACGCATTTTGTTGGGTCTGTAATTTCACGAGTCGAAGACAAGTGACATTACGGAGCCAACAAAATGTGTGACATAAATAAACTCAAACTCAAACGAGTGGCGTCTAGATTTTATCCTTCCCCATTCCCACATCTTTTCAGCATTAGAAAGTAGTGGCATAAACAACACTTTATGTCACATCTGTGACATAAACAACTCCCATGTTAAGCCTATGGCGTTTTTTACTAGGGGTATGATAATATACCTCCATACAGGTGATAGTATAGTCATAACCACACAGACAGCCCACAGACGCCTACCTAACGCTTACTGGAGGCTGTGTAGACTGTCATGTTTCTGAAACAACTATGTAAAGGGCCGAACCCACCAGGATTCCCATGCACTCCAACGCTCCTTACGACACATTCTATGAGTTACAATTGCACTACTGACAAAAGGCAAAATTATGGATGAAAACTTATACTATGTATTACTATAACATAATCTTGGAGGGTAAAACAACACAACACAATAAAGGTATTATAAATCACAGGGAGGAATGTAGATGCGAGTACCATGTGATTAACCTCCCCAGCGTCAGGCACCGTGACGTCATCCATCACGTCATCGCTGACGTCACGGCGTGACGTAGCAGGTACCAGCGCGGCGCTGGGAACGTAAACATGTCAACACGCCGGGAAGCAGTGGCTGTGGTCACGTGATTAATTCCCGCCTCGCTCACTTATCTCTGCCCGCCGGATTATCCGTCAGTTTGGATCAGGGATTATAGTGGAGCAGCTTTTACCAGCACTGAGCAGCTCCGAGCAGCTACAAGCAGCTCCGAGAAGCTACGAGAAAATCCGAGAAGCTCCGAGCAGCTCCGAGCAGCTACAAGCAGCTCCGAGAAGCTCCGAGCAGCTCCGAGCAGTTTTGAGTAGCTCTGAGCAGCTCTGAGCAGTTCTGAGCAGCTACAAACAGCTCCGAGAAGCTCCGAGCAGCTCCGAAAAGCTCCGAACAGCTACGAGCAGCTACAAGCAGCTCCGAGCAGTGTCAAACTACACCAAGCAGATCGGAACAACAGCTCCAAATAGCATCAAGCACCACAGGGCAATGCAAGCAGGTCGTAATAGCTCTGAGCAGCTACAAACAGCATCAATCTGTGACAACCAGCTCCAAAAAGCTTGAAACAGCTCTGAACAGCTCTAAACAGCACCAAACGGCCCAGAGCGTCAGCGAGTAACCAGCGTGCAGTAACACAGAGCAGCTCTTAACAGCTCTGAGCAGCTCCAAGAAGCTCTGACAGTGTCGAACTCCGCAGAGCAGATCGGAACGACTGTATTTATTAATGATCTTTATGAGAAGATTTTCTAAGGACAAAACATGTACCATAGACCCAAAGACCAGGTCACAGTATAAGAGACAAATAAAGCTAAAAAGACCTCGTACTACTTTCTATACAAAGAATCCCCTTTATATAGGGGCAGATATATGGAACTCTCTCCCAATTGACATCCAAAACTGCTCACTGTATCAATACAAAAAATATGTGAAGATGAAATGTAAGGTATTGTTTGACAAGTAGAAACTGATCCTTCATAGTCCAATGTTATTGCTCAGATATGCTTACCATCTCATTTCATTACCTCATAAAATTGTACTATATACATTATCAACATCAATGACAGAATTGTTTGTGGTTTAAGTATTTCTCTGTAATATTGTATATCACGTGCCTCATGGCACTTTGATCCGAATTTTCTGTGAACTGCCTACTATGTGAAACTGTCCTCAGAAGGCACACAAAACCTGCGACCAGCAGAATGTCTTATATCTCTTTAACGTGAAATAAAAAAAAAAAAAAAAAAAACAACAGCTCCAAACAACACCAAATAGCATGGCGCATGGCCAAGCAGGTCGTAATAGCTCGGAGCAGCTCCGAACAGCACCAAACTGCGACAACCAGCTCTGAACAGCTCTAAACAGCTCCGAGGAGCTCCGAACAAATCCAAAGAGCCCAGAGCAGCAGCAAGTAGCCCTTGCCAGCAGCAAGCGTGCAGTAACACAGAGTAGTTCAGAGCAGCCCTGGGCAACTCTGAGAAGCTCTGACAGACCGGAACAACAGCTCCAAACCATACCAAACAGCACAGGGCATCGCCAAGCAGCTCTTTATAGCTCTGAGCAGCTCCGAACAGCACAAAACTGCTTCAACCAGTTCAAAGAAGCTCGAAACAGCTCTGAACAGCTCTAAACAGCTCCGAGCAGCTCCGAGCAGCTCCAAACAACTCCGAACAGCTCAGAGCACCAGAGAGTAGCCCTGGCTAGCAGGAAGCGTGCAGTGATACAGAACAA
The DNA here is from genome assembly GCA_950022655.1 of Alentia gelatinosa. NCBI lineage: Eukaryota > Metazoa > Annelida > Polychaeta > Phyllodocida > Polynoidae > Alentia > Alentia gelatinosa. The sequence goes on along the minus strand of OX465584.1, from coordinate 65,873,815 downwards.
GTCAGAGAATCTCTTAGCAACTCTAATCAGCACTAATCAGCACTGAGCAGCACTGAGTGGCCCTGAGCAGCTCCGAACAAGGAGTAGCACTTAGCAGGTCAGAGCAGGTCCAAATTACTACGAACAGCCAAGAGCAGAAGCGAGCAGCACTGAACAGCACCGACCATAAAGAAGCACCAACAGCCCAGAGAAGTTCAAAACAGCCTGGAGCAGAATTGAGAAGCTCAGAGTAGCTACACGCTGGACAGAGTGGCACTGAGCAGGACCTATCAGCACCGAACGGCTCCGAGCAGCACCAAGCAGTACCGAGTGGAACCGAGCAGTACCGATCCGCACTGAGCAGTACTGATCCGCGCCAGGTAGCACCGAGCGGTACCGAGCGGCACCGAGCGGTACTGATCAGTACCGAGCCAAACGGAGCGGTACCGAGAGAAACAGAGCGGTACCGAGCGACACCGAGCGGTACCGAATGACACCGAGCGGTACCAAGCGGTACCGAACGAAACACAGCGATACCGAGTGGCAACTAGTGACACCGAGCGGTACGAGTGACAACGAGCGGTATGGAGTGGCACCGAGTGACACCGAGTGACACCGAGTGACACCGAGTGACACCGAGTGACACCGAGTGACACCGAGTGACACCGAGTGACACCGAGTGACACCGAGTGACGCTTAGCGACACCGAGGAACTCAACCTTTTGTTTACCGTCATTGATGGTAGAACAATCACAAACAACAGCTCATGCAGTATTTATAAACTACATGGATATCTATGGATTATCTTATATTTTGTGATGCGTTATTGTGATATTGGATATTATGCAGTTGTTATTTTACACCAACGAGTCGAGCTATTTCCTTCGATCGTCATTTACAATACAATGTTCCTCTTTGCACGTCAGTGTCAAGTACATCTGCAATGTTGAGATTGTGTTGTTCGTTTACACGCATTCAATTTCGAGGAAATTAACACGTGGTTTTTTTTTCAAGGTAAACTATCCGAAATTGTCCCCATGAACACCCCATGTGATCCTTAACCCACACCGGCCTCCATGTCACTTCTGCCATCTCCAAGTATTTTTGTGAGAAGTATGTTGTACAAATGTGCCGAGCACTGGAACAAGTTGCCGGCTGAGTATAGATCCATCACCACATACCCCAAATTCAAATACAAAGAGAAAACTATCCTACTAGCAAGCCGCAGAAACTATTAATAATCAAACAAATGACTAGCAACTCAAATCCCACATTTAAACAAATGGCCTCTGACTCAAATCCCACACTTACTATGACAGTGGTTTATTTTAATCCTCCCCACACATCTCACTCAAATTTAACCATTATCGTTTATATGTGATCTTGATTTCGATGTACTATCCATAGAACCAAACCAACTACTGATGTGAATTGTATTACTGAGACACTGTTTCATTGTAAATATCATCATACATAACCCTTAAGATAGTTAGTTAGTCAGCTAAACAGCATTACCATATGTTACTACTCAATCGAAAAACTATGTCACTGGTTCTGATTGAAAACAGGCAACACCGCCTTATCATTATCAGGATAAATAAAATGATTTAAAAAAAAAAAAAAGCCTGGAAGCCTGGCCTATGTACACTGCACGAAAACCACTATTTTATTCATATAAATGTCATCGCGGAAGTGCATGTATCGGCTGAATATTGACTTGTTTTCATATATATGGTGTGGTCCCACCGGTTGGGTGGGACTGGTCACTGCTGACGTCTGGTGGACAGATCTCACACCAACCTCACCTCACACCTCATCTGGCGCACACAGACCGCCTGCGCCCCATTCCTTCACCAAACCTCTCACCACACACATCGTTTCATTTTACCCTCATCCCTTTTTGGCAACTCATTCACCTACACCTGCGGTACTTTACGACCAACTTAGAAGAACGAAGTACAAGAACGGCCGTTATTATGGCCCCACAGACAAGAGGAAAAACGAGAAGTGAGAGGAATGAGAGACTGGAGAGAGAGAGGGAGGAATCTGAGGACGGGTCTGACGCCATTGAGTCCCAGAGCGAAGCCGAGAACGAGGTGGTCTTCAAATACGACCGGTCGGGTTACGAAACCGTCGACGAGGCAAGTACCTGTAGCTCTCGGTCAAGTAAAAGGGTGGACCGTCTGGAGGACGATGTCCGCGGACTCGGCCGAAAAATGGACCTCCTCCTCAAAGCCAACATGGACCGCCGGCGGTCCCCACCGACGAGAAGACGCCATGACACCCGCACCGACTGGGGGACCCCGGCGCACACTCCACGACGAGAACCCTCAGAGGCGGGGCGATACCACCCTACGGACCAGGTTATGCCTCCCCCACGGCAATTACGTAGGCAACAGGATTACGACGGGTATCTGGAGGACAAATTTGCCAGAGAGTTTATGCGACCTCTCCGGTCCGAAGGTAAGGTCGCACTCTCTTCAGATATATTTATCGACCGTTATATCCCCAAGCCCTTCATGTACCTCGACCGGGAGGGGGTGGACAGCCTCAAGCAAAAACTAGAAGCACGCAAGGATATTACTATGTTGGAGTACATAAGAGCACTTATATGTCTGATTAGAGATGAACGCCGGTCGGATCTCTACAATAACCCCCATATACTCGAGCATCTCCAGGGCGTCGTAGATGATGCCATGGTGCGACCATGGCCCTCGGTCAGGAGGTTCTCGCAACACATTTTCGACCAAATAGAAAAGGGGAAAGTATCGTGGTCGGACTGGCATGTGATCCAACACGAGCGAGTTTGGTTATGCCTCATGGACCGTGCCCCGGTACACACTGGGTCAAGTAGGCAGGCAGCTGTCGCTCCCCCAAGAAGTGCGACAAACAACACAAACTCAAGGACCGGCCCGCGCGGTCGTGAAATTGCGTGTAGGGATTTCAATTCTACTAAGGGCTGCAGCTACCGAGGGGACCACGAGGAGGGTGGGAGTACATGTGTTCACGCTTGCTCCTACTGCTACGGGCGTACGGGGAACTTCTACAACGGGCACAACATGGCCGTGTGCGACAGGCTGGACCGTGACAGGAGGCAGGGAGACCAATACAGCCGTACGGCAGCAAAAAACGGGCAGTAGGCGTCTCCGGCAAGCCGTTGCTAGAGACGCCTATGTACAGCGAGCTGACGCGGGAAGGAGGTGTAACATCGGGGAGGAGAGCACCAGCGGCAACCGCTGCTGGTCAACGCCGGGATCTACACTGCGAGACGGGCAAGCCGGAGACTCCGCTCGGAGAGCGAGTACAAGATGGCGGCGCCCTATGGTCAACCGGAACTGGCACCAGCAACGCGCAGCAACAACGGCCTGCGAACAACAAGCTTCAGCCATTCCAAGATGGCGGAACTTCCGGTCTGCTCGATCGGAGTTCGATTCGCCACGGTTTCCAGGCTCCTACGAAGTATATAGTCCCAGCCAGACGCCGTAATGAAGAGGATCGATGTAAAACGATACGGCCGCACAGGGAAAAATCAGTGGAGACATGTGACTGGCGTAGGAAGTGCGCCAGCACTCAAAATGAACACTCCGACTCGACCGCCATAGCAAAGGAAGGGGGCGTGGTCACCGTTCAACAACAAGCGAGTGCAGGTAACGACCCCGACTTCAAAGCTATACGTCATATATGTGAAAATAATATTGTTGACCACGAAATTGACATGGCCCCTCAGGCGTTTAAATATCACAGGGAAATTCACTGGCCGAGCATGTCCGTGTCCGCTGCCTCGACTGACTCGGTCGAGCTGGCACACATCTATGACACTGTCCGAGCGAGTGGACTCCCCAACAGCATCTACTGCAAGGTTGCTCTCCCCACAGCCCTCAATCTTGACGCATGGAATAAAATATTATGTATTGACGGTGGGGACCCAGAACTCTACGACCTCATTGCGTATGGTTTCCCCCTGGGGTATATGGGACCGGTGAGCGACAGTGTGGGAACGCCTAACCATACTAGCGCGACCGACTACCCACAGGCTATTGAATCATTTATATCGAAGGAACGCAGCCTCGGAGGCCTGGTAGGCCCCTACGACTGTCCACCTTTCTCCCCTTGGTGCCATGTCGCTCCGCTCATGTCACGGCCCAAGAGGGACTCGGAGGAACGACGCGTCATATCGGACCTCACGTTCCCCTACGACAACTCAGTCAATGCCTACGTTGTTAAAAACTCCCTATTTGGAAATGTGCAGAACCACGGTCTCCCCTCTATCGATTCTATAGTGGACGACCTGGTCGGGATGGGCGATGAGGTACACCTTTTCTCGACCGACGTAAGTCGTGCATACAAAAACTTTAAATCAGATCCACTCGACTGGCCCCTCCAATGCCTCGAGTGGGGCGAAAAATTCTACCTGGAGGCGAGTATGGTGTTCGGGGCCCGATGCTCGAGCTGCCATATGCAGCGGGTCGCGGATGCTATAGTCGCAACCCTCCGTGCCAGGGGACTCAAAGCTTGGATGTATCTGGATGACATTATTGTTCTATCTCCTTCCAGAGAGCAGTCGGTCCGGGATGCAGCCGAGGTCACCAGCCTCCTGGAGGAACTAGGCCTACCAGAAGCTCCCACGAAGAGACAGGGACCGGCTCGGTCTCTCACATGGCTCGGCATCACGATCAACGCAGAGACCAAGACCCTCTCGATACCTCAGATGAAGCTGGACGAGATACGGGAAACGGTCGCCGCCTTCCTAAAACGCCGGTCCGTGACCAGAAAAGAAATGGAATCGTTGGTGGGTAAATTGGTTCACGTATCTAAATGTATCCGCCCAACACGCCTCTTTATCTCGAGGCTGCTGGAGACCCTACGAGGCCCAAAAAAGAGGTACATCAACATTAGCAATGACGTGAGGGCCGACCTCAGATGGTTTGACGAGTTCTCAAACGCTTGGAACGGGGTAGCTCTCATCCCCCTGCCGACCCCTAATCGGACTATCGGCATTGACGCCTGCCTCAGTGGTATAGGAGGCAACGACGAGAAATGGGCGTACGCCGGTCAGGTTGCCCCGGTCGAGGATGGAGCGGTAAACATCACCGAGCTGGAGGCAGCCATTGTCGTCATAGCACTCCAGACATTCATCCGAGAATCTGACAGAGGGGGGCATATCCGTATTATGTGCGACAATCTCCCAGCTGTCCATGTACTACAGAACGGGAGGGGTCACAACAAGGTCCTTCTAGACTGTGCCAGGGCCGCCTGGATGGTACAGGCCCTCTTTCAGTGTGAAATATCCTATGTACACATACCAGGTGTAGACAATGTGGTGCCTGACAATCTCAGTCGAGCACATCTCAATAACAAATATTTCAATGACGCATGTAACGATGTACGACGATTCAACCTTACCCTTGTCGACCCATGTACAGACTTCCTCAACAACGTACGACCATTTGTATTATCCAGATCAGGCGTACCTATCACTGCAGCGAAGGGCGGCGGCACGACAGCAGGCCTCACGCGCCCCTGGGACCATGCGGGCCCACCGGACCTCGGTCGAGACATACATAGCGTTCTGCAGGAGGGTGGGGGACCATCATCTACGACCACGCCCCCAGACGGTATCAGCATTCGCCGAGTACCTGGCCCAAGGGAATCCGTCGCCCGCTACGGTAAGGAACCACGTCGCAAGGGTACGACAGCATCTCAAAAGAGTGGGCGTGGCACTGTCGCCAGCCGCATCCGCACGGCTGAACATGACACTCGAGGGCATCGACCGTACCACCCCCTACCGTCCTCGTCAGCGGCCCCCGATCCCCGTGGACACCTTCAGGTAAGCGGTGGAGGCATTACCCCGCGACCGAGACGGGATGACGGTCAAGACGGCCGTGCTCCTTATATTCTACGGCGCCCTACGACGCTCCGAGGTAGCGCCTCCGTCGGTCGCGGCTTTCGACCCCAGGAAACACCTCACCCGTGGGGACGTGAGCTATCACGAGGGCGCACTACGGCTAAAAATAAAACACGCGAAAAACGCCCAGAAATACGACCAGCAACAGGACCGTCTGATAATGCCCGCCCCCGACGGCAACATGTGCCCGTGCACGGCCGTGGCCGCTACGGTCACACGAAACCCACAGTGTTCAGAGGACGACCCACTGTTGGTGTTTCATGCCTCCAGACGCCCGATGCCGGCTACATACGTCGCGAAACAGTGGGCGGTGGCCGTGAGGGCAGCGGGGGCCGACCCCGCCCGCTACCCCCTACACTCCATAAGGAAAGCAGCCGCCACGGAGGCATTCAGAGCAGGGCACTCCGAACTAGACATCCAGAGGTTCGGGCACTGGACGTCGGACGCCTACAAAGATTACATACAGACGTCCACCGCGAGAGCCGTAGGGACATCCCTGGTACGGGCAATAACTAAATGATATGCCCCAACGGACTCACCTAGCAATCTCATACTATTATAATCTTAATAACTATGTTAGATTTACATCTCCACCACCACACCCCATCATCTCAACTCATTAATGGCATTCTTGGCGTTATATATTTCTTACAAATATTACATGTATTAATATCATCATATTTTATACAAATATTTATGTTATTAACTCTTTTATCATAAATACTCGTTGTACTTCAACTCAAATACAACTTATATCCACTCTTATCAAATGTATTAACTCAACCAACTCTTATACTTCACCTACTATTTATTACCAATTCACACATTGCATAAACAATGTATTATTTATGTATTAATTCATTTTATTTATATAATCAATCATTTATCATCTTACAATAATAATAAATTATTTATTCCCAAGTTTGCCTCGTCATCTTCTCTGTCCCTAGCTCAGCAGTGTATATATATATACGCCCAGGCCTTATATACGGATGCGTCTTGGCTGTATTTCATACCCAGTGTATATGAGAGGAAATATCCTCTCCCCCCACCGCCTCCCGCCCGTTTGTGTTGGTAGAAGTACAGGTGTCCTCAGTAGGAAGCCCCCCCCCCCGCCACCTCTCGTTATAGTTTCCGGGTGGCGCATACGGAAAAATAGTGCATAACTAAAATGAACTGATTTTGACATGCCACTTGCCCGGAAAAGGTGGATAATAAATACAATATAGACTGGTTTCAGTTAAAAGCAGTTGTACGCTCCTCGGGGGTGAATCTGCGCAATATCCTCACATACGCTCGGATATTACTACGCGTCAACTCCTCCTCCTCCGCTTGTATCTGAAACCAGTCAATGTGGTGTATGTACCTCCCACCCACCCAACAATACATTTCTACTTGAAAAGGGCTACTCTTGCCGAAACGACTGTTCATACTAATAAACCACCCATCAAACCGATTTAGGAAGTTATTGAGTTGTACTTGTTTAAACTACTTTTATTGAAGACGTTTATATTTTATTAAAACATTCCATCAATATTCATTCTATTCATGATTTGATAACATAACATCAAAATTTGATAACTCAACAATCAACTCGTCAAATTGTATCATTATTTTACAAAATGAAGTTTTATCAACCCAACCTCCCGCCTCCATTTGTATTTAACCTAGGGTAATGATTCATAAAAACGTTGCTCTCTGAGTCACTTTTCCACATGTCCTACATGCTGGGAATGGGGTTTGTTGAATAAAACATACCTACTAAAGTCCAGAGTACAAGTTTACCTCGCATAAAGTCCAGAGTACAGGTTTACCTCGCATGATGCCGTTGTCAGCATAATGTGACCTAGACTGGTTCCCTGCCCATATGACCTGCGGAGTGTTGCACAGCCCTTCAGTAAGGCAGCACTTAGACTGGTTCCCTGCCCTAGAATAAGGGACAGGTAACGGGTTCCTACGTCCTTCAACTAGGCCGTAGTACGTCCCGTTGTCGCTAGGGCCAGGGCGCCCATGCTTTCAAAGCGGATATATCTCCGCCGAGCCCACTAGCGGATACCCCGGGAACCACTAGCGTATCTGGTGGTCTGCCAAGGTTGCGCAATCCCACAATGCAACAGAAAAATGGAGGCGTTACCAATAATGCACCACGACACTGGAACCAGTTACCTTGCCTTTAGTCTAACTAGGCCAGGCTGCCAGGCTAGGCAGCACTATAAAACGGGCATAGGGTCCCACTGCTACAAGTAGACCAAAGTTGAGTTAGTATACCTTTTAAGAACCAGATAGGTCAACCAATGAGTCAGCCTTAAAATGACGTAGCTAGCCTACCGAGACCTTAAACAACAACAACCTCGCATGAGGGTTATCATTTACCTACCACATATAAAACGTTAGAATTCCGTCGGATCTGCTTTGATTTTTTTCCCGCACATAGAGACAGAGTGAACCAGACCTAGGCCTGGAAACTGAAGGGCCACGAGAGTGAGATTCTCGTGTAGTACTAAACTAAAATCTGCTATTCTTTGTTTGTATATCTCTACACATATATACTTCTATCCTTAGGACTCATATCCTGTCATACTAAAAACGTAATTTAGAACTGTAGTGCTTCTGATCGCCGATGACCAGCTCATGTACCTGTGTCATGCCAAATGAAAACCCATTGAGGATAATTTAAGAATCTATCGGTAATTAAACTTGGGACAAATTTACCCCACCCACTCCTGGTGGCATGGACTAGATTGTCATTTCAGCTCTACCACGCTAGATGTCGCACCAGCAGCTTCGGGAACGCTCACTGCTGATTTGTACCCACCCACCCACACCGAAAGACAATTCTCCCTACCTCGTAGGGCATTTATTATTATGTCACTCTGCATTTATCATTCTGAGACCCTGAGTCTCCAGGTTATTTGACATTATTCCCTTTGACATATATTTCACATTCCACAGACTTGCGACTCACAGAGACAACTTTCTAAAGAAATGAAATTTCTCTCCAATTTGTCCTCGAAGTTGTTAAGTGAGAGTGACGCTGGTTCATGGGGGGAGGGTCATAGTCAGAGGCGCCCGACTCTATACTCTGGTTTAATACTAAGTTCCTGTTTTGAATGACTCCCTGCGACTTGTTCTCTGTGATTGCGGGTAACTGGTTCTGACAGCGCACCGTCGATAAAATTGAGCCAAATAATCTAATTGTAGTTTCAAATTGGAGACTCTGGGAATCGCAAGAGAGCAGTTTAAACCAAACTGACAACCTCAAGTAGTAATACGTATTCCTATGTACCTATGGCCGAACACTCTACGATTACATCGCGCTAATGGGGATGGAATAATTTGCCAACTTGTTAAGTTACTCGATAAGGTTGCATCTGGCTTCGTATTTGATGGTGGGTCAACAAATACTGCTATTTATCGTCATTTATTACCCACCGATTACGGAGTCTCCATAGGAAACGTATAGGGTACCTGGAAACAACTACCCAGATATTCTGGCATGTCAGAATCTCCTGCAGGAAAAATAGTCCTGTCCATAATGAGGTCAAATCATCATGAGCTTCGAAATAAGTTTCTTGAATGTTCATTCAATGTTAGTTATTTAGAACACGGACCTATATATATGGATAAGAAACGCGAGCGAGCACCGTGTTTATTCTACGATTTGATCCCCTCGGCTATGCTTGAGTGCGTTTCGCGGGTGGACCGCTAATTTCCGTATATTCCGCCAGGAGCGATAGTTCCAGTTCTGGTCACCAGGATTAGGGTTTGGGTTAGGGTAGGAAGGTAAGATGGTAAGATGGTGACCCAAAATGTGCCACTTGTCTAGAACCCCCTACTATGCTTAGGACCATAATTTCAACTGTTATATTTAGGAAGTATCTTGAGATCGTCGGTGAAATAGTCTATTAAGAGTTGGCATGATGGGAATATTTTTGAAATCTTGATTTTCTGTGCCTGATTATCTGAAAATGAGGGAAGTGTGCCTGCCGACCCCAGTCTAAGTCACACAAAATCTGCCGCTTGTCTGGAATCCCCCAGCACACTTACAGTCATAATCTTTACTGTCCCAGTTAGGTACAAATCTGAAATCGTTGGTGAAATAGTTCATTAAGGCCTGTTGAGGGGGAAATATTTTTGAAATCTCGATTTTCCATGTCAACACCCTGAAATTGAGGCAAATCTGAGTCCTGACCCTTCCCAAAGTGACCCAAAATGTGCCACTTGTCTAGAACCCCCTACTATGCTTAGGACCATAATTTCAATTGTTCTATTTAGGAAGTGTCTTGAGATCGTCGGTGAAATAGTCTATTAAGGGTTGGCATGATGGGAATATTTTTGAAATCTTGATTTTCTGTGCCTGATTATCTGAAAATGAGGGAAGTGTGCCTGCCGACCCCGGTCTAAGTCACACAATATCTGCCGCTTGTCTGGAATCCCCCAGCACACTTACAGTCATAATCTTTACTGTCCCAGTTAGGTACATATCTGAAATCGTTGGTGAAATAGTTCATTAAGGCCTGTTGAGGGGGAAATATTTTTGAAATCTCGATTTTCCATGTAAACACCCTGAAATTGAGGCAAATCTGAGTCCTGACCCTTCCCAAAGTGACCCAAAATGTGCCACTTGTCTAGAACCCCCTACTACGCTTAGGACCATAATTTCAACTGTTCTATTTAGGAAGTGTCTTGAGATCGTCGGTGAAATAGTCTATTAAGGGTTTGCGTGATGGGAATATTTTTGAAATCTTGATTTTCTGTGCCTGATTATCTGAAAATGAGGGAAGTGTGCCTGCCGACCCCGGTCTAAGTCACACAAAATCTGCCGCTTGTCTGAAATCCCCCAGCACACTTACAGTCATAATCTTTACTGTCCCAGTTAAGTACATATCTGAAATCGTTGGTGAAATAGTCTATTGAGGCCTATTGAGGGGGAAATATTTTTGAAATCTCGATTTTCCATGTCAACACCCTGAAATTGAGGCAAATCTGAGTCCTGACCCTTCCCAAAGTGACCCAAAATGTGCCACTTGTCTAGAACCCCCTACTACGCTTAGGACCATAATTTCAACTGTTCTATTTAGGAAGTGTCTTGAGATCGTCGGTGAAATAGTCTATTAAGGGTTTGCGTGATGGGAATATTTTTGAAATCTTGATTTTCTGTGCCTGATTATCTGAAAATGAGGGAAATGTGCCTGCCGACCCCAGTCTAAGTCACACAAAATCTGCCGCTTGTCTGGAATCCCCCAGCACACTTACAGTAATAATCTTTACTGTCCCAGTTAGGTACATATCTGAAATCGTCGGTGAAATAGTTCATTAAGGCCTGGTGAGGTTGAAAAAATTTTAAAATCCTGATTTCCCAGGTTAACACCCTGAAAATGAATCCACCTCAACGATTTCAGATATGTACCTAAATGGGACAGTAAAGATTATGACTGTAGATTAAGATAGATCTATGTAAGGGTACTGGTCTTTTTTGTCTTAATGTATATAAATGTGTAGGTATTTGGTTCTATTGATATCAAAATCCCACTTCAAGTCAGGATCAGAACTATAAAGACATTACATAGGTATCATAAATGGGATTAATGTGCATTTTATATCATGTTTCTACTCCTATTATTTGCTGAGATATTAAATATTTATATATCATCATCTTAAGCTTGAATAAAAAAAAAATCCTGGTGGGTAGAACTGCATTTTCATAGTGAAATAAATATAATTATTTCTGTTCACATTATTTTAACTGATTTTTTGTAATCAAATGATATAAATATATATGATAATAATATGAAGGATGCTTCAGTCTCATTGCACCAGAGGCATGGTGTTCTTATACCTAATTACACCATAGAATGTTGCATGCTCTACATGCCATCTAGTGGATAAGGTGTTAAACTAAGGTGTCAATGCGGTGCCGCCTTGCAGCAAAGGTGTGAACTCGAGAACAATAGCGAGGCAATCATAAGTAGGCCAACAAGGGTGGGTTTCCTATCCAGGTCTTCCAAGTCCGTGTTTAGAAGGAATCATAATATTCTCATTAATCATCAGAAATCATTGTATTAATACACTTTGCATGTTAAAAGTACAGGTTAATGGCGAACTATATTATTGGTGTAAGGCTACACAGAATTACTGCCACGCTTAACAGTGCTGTGGTGTCTGGAACTAAATGTATTACAGAAACATTTTTATTGCAATAGATTTGTTATTAATCTTGTAGGTGGGTAATAAATACAACAACGACTGGTTTTGTATATGAGTGACCGTAATCTCCTCGTAGTTGACAACGTAATATTCTCGCTAATCGCTCTGATATTACTACGCGTCAACTACTCAGAGATTACGGCCACTAGTATTCCCGCTAGGTGGCATCATTGAGATTATATACATGCTGGGAATGGGGTTTGTTGAATATCACATATCTACTAAAGTCCAGAGTACAAGTCTACCTCGCATAATATAAAGTCCAGAGTACAAGTTTTCCTCGCATAATATAAAGTCCAGAGTACAAGTTTTCCTCGCATGATGCCGTTGTCAGCATAATGTGACCTTCAGTTGTGTCAATGGTCTGTGGCACAGCCCTTCAGTGAGGCAGCACTATAAAACGGGCATAGGGTCCCACTGCTACAAGCAGACCAAAGTTGAGTTAATATATCTTTTAAGAACCAGATAGGTCAACCAATGAGTCAGTCTTAAAAGGACATAGCTAGCCTACCGAGACGTAAAACTACACAAACAAACAAACAAGATAGGTCAACCAATGAGTCAGTCTCAAAAGGACGTGGCTAGCCTACCGAGACGTAAAACAACAACAACCTCGCATGAGGTTGGATCTGGCTTCGTATTTGATGGTGGGTAAACAAATACTGCTATTTATCGTCATTAAACCATGTTTGAAGGTATATTGGAATAGGGAAGCCAAGTTTCCAGTGAGAGAAAGCCACACAATAACCATAATCGCCCGATGGAAAATAGCCTTATTTATGGTTGGAGGAGAATGTCGCCTCGGGCCACCCAGCACACTTCGAATAGCGGTTCAACGTTGTCAGGCTTTGGTAAATATTTGATTAGTTGGTTTATTTTTTCGTTCCTTCGGACTTGGTGTGTTTGCCTATTCCTTGGGTGGAATATTTTTTTGTAGGTACAGCCTACTTTCTGCTCCAGCCATAAGGCTATTTTCCATCGGCCGATTAAATAGTTATTGTGTGGATTTTTTAAACATTACCTATTACTACTTGAGATTGTTAGTTTGGTTTAAACTGCTCTCTTGCAATTCCCAAAATCTCCAATTTAATACTACAAAGCTCGGTGGCCAAATGGTCAGGGTGTTCGCCTCGAGAATGGGAGGTCGTGGGTTCAAACCCCGGTCGAGTCATAGCAAAGACTTACACAAAAATGGTACCTTCTACCCATTCGGCTTAATACCCGCCATAAGAATGAGGAGTAGGGGTCTAGGGTCCGAGTGGAAGAACAGCTATATAGCCGAATTCGGTGATTGTGTAACACATTATTCCCTTTAGAATTATTATATTATTTGGCTCAATTTTATCGACGGTCCGCTGTCAGAAGCTGTTTCTAAAATATAAACAAAATTATGAACCAAACGGCTTCACATATGGTCAGGACACTGGCGCTACACACACCTGTAAAAGGCGGCAAAAAGCACCCAATGACGTCCCATGTTTCACATGTCAAAGGCTGACAACCAATGGAATCGGTTCTCACAAGGGAGATGATGCAGAGAGGGATTCCACGCCAAATCACCCCGTTTTCTTTATTCGTGGTGGCACAGCGGTAGAGAAAGGACTCGAAACACCTCGCCTTCTACATAAATATTTGATTAGTTATTGATAATCATAGGTATATATAATACAAGTGAAACGTGTTAAAGCACCCCTCTGGTAAGATCTCACACTCTCTAAGTCGTATTCTGTACAATGTTCTCACTGCACTCTCTGGGATAAGAATTCTTAACGAACTGGGGCTTAGAGCCTTGAGAATCCACTGGCACACTGTATTCCCGCTAGGTGGCATCATTGAGATTATAGGAATCTTTGGGTTGCATTGATGTACTTCTTTAGCACGGGAGGCAAGCCAGTGGATTCTCAAGGCTCTAAGCCTAGTGCGTTAAGAAGTCTTCTCCATAGAGCGTAGTGAGAGTACATAACACGACCTAGAGAGTGTGAGATCTTAAGAGATGGGTGGTTAAATCTATTGGAACTTCCTCTGGTACCTTGTTTCTTTTGATAGATGTTTAACACGGTTTACGAGCTCATTTGATATTTGTATCGAAAGACAAGCAATTCCAATAAAGCCTAGACAATAAGGATCAACTGCCATGTGATTGTTTTAGTACACTGAGGAATTTTATCCCTAGTAATCGAGATTTTTATGAGAAACCAAAAGAAAGACGACGAAAAGGAAAAGCTTTTTCGCACACTGTAGAAATTGAGCCAATCTCATTCTCACTCTTTAAATTTCACCAGCTTGTATTTCAGGTGAATAGTGAATAGCTTGGATGAATAACATTAATTTACGCTGCAGACACTTTTAATAGATGACCAAACATTATTCGTACTTTTGTAAAGAAGCTATTGCTATTGCCGTAAGGTTGTATTTTCTGTAATGCCCTAAATCATTATATTAGGAAGAGAATCCTCTATGTACTCTGAAATGTACCCTGAGATAGCATGGTTGGCTTCACATAAATTGATATTGATTGGTCCGGTTTGTATTTGTATCTGTATCTGTCTATGTATCGGTTCCTTTTGTTGTGTTGTGTATGTGACTTTGCAATAAAAACTAGTGTAAACTTCACATGAAGCTGACCCAGTATCTCAAAGTGACAGTAAAGATTATAACCCTGAGGGTATTACCCCGTGGTATGAGACCTGGCTCAGAGAATTCCAATATGAATGTAGGTAAGTTATTACTGTAATCATCCTGTGGATCTGACCCACAAGCTGGCAACATGCTGGAGGTTTATGACCCCGCCCCAGGTGGCCCAAGAACTGGACTTTTACCTGCTCTATTTGTAATGCAAGGTGTTATGTTCCTCTGTCTCTGTACACATGCCTTGTGGACATAAAGGTTGAAAATCATTTATACTGTAATATGTGAACCTAATGTCAATAAACGATTTAAAAAAAAAAAAAAAGCCAAATAGGGTTCTGTACAAAACGATTTACGCACAAATAGGGAATTACACTATTGTTATCTAAAGAAAGATTTCAAGAAAGAAAGATACAAGTTTTATGAATCTATCTTGAATGCACGCTAAATAATAACAACCATGTAGAGGATATACACGATGATTAGAATTATAGAGGTTTTTAAGGTCATTTCCCACTGGGCGATTATTCGCCACCGATCTACAGTCGAGAACCATCGTCCGATTTTGTGTACACTGACGCAAGTCCTGTGAAAGGAAACAGCCTGGAATTTGAAATTGTCACCGATCTGCAATAAGGTCAACACCGTCTGACCTTATCAACGACCGACGGGATCAAAATACTTTGATATCATTGGTGAGACTCAAGGTTACAGCGTGAATATCAAATCGGCAGGCACCTGAGAAATACAGGAGAAAGATGGAGACAGAAGTAGACAGAGAGAAATAGAAAGAGAAGAGTCAGAGACAGAGAGAGACAGAGACAGAAAGGGAGACAGAGACATACAGAGAGAGCAACAGAAAGAGAATGAGAGAGAGAGAAACAGAGAAAAACAAGGAGACAGAGACAGACAGAGAGAAGAACAGAAAGGGAAGGAGAGAGACAAAGACAGAAAGAGCAACAGAAAGAGAATGAGAACGACAGAGACAGAGACAGAGACAGAGACAAATAAGGAGACAGAGACAGACAGACAGACAGAGCAACAGAAAGAGAATGAGAAAGACAGAGAGAGAGAGAGAGACAGAGACAGAGACAAACAAGGAGACAGAGACATACAGAAAGAGCAACGGAAAGAGAATGAGAAAGACAGAGAGAGAGAGACAGTGACAGAGACAAACAAGGAGACAGAGACAGACAGAGAGAAGAACAGAAAGAGAATGAGAAAGACAGAGAGACAGAGACGGAGACAAATAAGGAGACAAAGACAGACAGAGAGAAGAACAGAAAGAGAAGGGGAGAGACAGAGAGACAGACAGATAGAGGAAGAGAAAGAGAATGAGAAATACAGGGACAGAGAGGGGGATAGAGTCAGATAGAAAGGAACAGAAAGAGAATGAGAAATACAGGGACAGAGACAGAGACATAAGAGTGGCATCTGGTGAGCTGGTCTATATAGTAAACAGAAACACAGCCATCTTGCACCAACATCTCACAGCTAACAGCCTCCACAGACCCTCTCAGGTAAACTAGCCCCCCCCCCCCCCTCCCCCCCACACATACACACAGACGTGCCGGACAGAGGAAGGTGGTGGCGGGAACCATTGTCCGGACATAAACTCGCCATGAAGATGGGTCTGCTGCAGTGAAATGGCCCGGAGAGTAGTTGACCTTCAGAGGACATGTAGCCACACAAAGGTCAAACCTCTCTGTGGTCTCCAGAGGTGTGTGTGTGGAGTTATGTCTGGAGATGTGTCCCAGAGTAGGTGTCCAGAGTGGGTGTCTGAGGTGGGTGTCCCAGAGTGGGTGTCCCGAGTAGGTGCCTGGGGTGGGTGTCTCATAGTGAATGTCCAGAGTGAGTGTCTGGGGTAGGTGTCCAGAGTGGGTGTTCAGAGTAGGTGTCTGAGGCGGATGTCCCAGTGTGGGTGTCCATTGTGGGTGTCTGGGGTGGGTGTCTGGGGTAGGTGTCCAACATGGGTGTCCAGAGTGGGTGTCTGGGATGGGTGTCCCATAGTGGGTGTCCCATAGTGAGTGTATGAGGTGGGTGTCCAGAGTAGGTGTCTGGGAAGGGTGTCCCATAGTTGGTGTCCAGAGTAGGTGTCTGGGGTCGGTGTCCCATAGTGGGTGTCCCATAGTGGGTGTATGAGGTGGGTGTCCAGAGTAGGTATCTGGGAAGGGTGTCCCATAGTTGGTGTCCAGAGTAGGTGTCTGGGGTCGGTGTCCCATAGTTGGTGTCCCGAGTAGGTGTCTGGGAAGGGTGTCCCATAGTGGGTGTCCAGAGTGGGTGTCTGGGGTGGGTGTCCCATAGTGGGTGTCCAGAGTAGGTGCCTGGGGTGGGTGTCCAAAGTAGGAGAGAAGATTCTGTGTCCAGGCATCTCCAGGGTCTGAATCCTGGTCCAGCATCTGAGTCTGAAGTCTGTGTCCTGGGTCTGTAACTGACACCTGACACACCAGCGACCCTAGTCCATCATCCAGAGTACCCAGACACACCCTGGTACCTTCTAGACATCGCAAATGACTTGGTTGTCATAACCAAGAATCACCTGAAATGCCCTGGTATGGCAACAGACAATTCCAATTCATACCCAATGATCATAATGAGACACTCACCCTGACCCTCTGACACCCTCAGCCATCAGCAAGAAATCCCAGACACTCCCGAACCTGTCAATCCTTACATTTGTCTAGACACCCAAAACACCCAACAAGTTACCCTTAAAAGCATATCAGACAATTTGGCTTCAAAAATTAAAACCCATGTCAATTTCCTGAAAATTTGATATGATGATCTCCAAGTGTTGTGGAACACGTATCCAACTTAAAAATCAAGGGTCCCCGTGCTAGTTTTTGATTCATAGATCAGTATGATGATAATTTTATATAAGAATATACAGAAATTCTAAAAAGTATTTTTTCACATAGTAAAACCCATGTTATTTTCCTCAAATTTTCACAGAATGTAGTACATATACAGTACTATTTATTAAAGTCCTGAAAAACACAGGTCACTGTCCTTATTTTTGAAAGAATTGAAGAAAACCATATTTTTCAGTAGATTTCCCCTTTAAATCAAGGAAATCAAATTAACCTTTATTTACCTATTGAGATCGGATAAATTAGACAAAATGTTAAATTTACTCAAGTAGAATTAGAACAAATCCCAAGAAACCAGTATTGACTAATAATTGACATTATTTAAAAATCACCAGGTGACGCCACTCTTAATTGTAGGATATGCCTTTAAAAATCTCTGAACACCCTGAAACCACCTTACATTGGTATAGACACCCCAGACACCCTACTAATTACCCTTAGGATACTCTGAGCACCCACACACCCCATTAGATTTGTATGGACACCTCAATAGCCCGCACATGAGCCCTAAGATCCTCTAAACTTTCCAGACACTCCCCGGTTGGCCCCGAACCGACAGAAACACCTGACGCTACAGGGCGAGTTGCTCCGGTCGAAGTCAAGTACGGGGCTGGAGTCATACAAACCTCAGTCACCCCACAGACACCCTGCCTCAGACATGCCCCAGAAGACACCCTAGAGACACCCTGCCTCAGACATGCCCCAGAAGACACCCTAGAGACACCCTAACATTCAAGGGACTCCTCTAGGAGGCAAGTCTGGCCCCAACATGACACGGCTTTCATGACCGGAGAAAAAGGAGAAGAACGAGTTGGTTGGTTGGTTGGTTTGATTTAACGTCCAGTAAACCATTGCAGGTTCTCACCGGACTTACTCAAGGTTCTTTTACACCACAAGGGTGATCGAATCTATGAAATGAATTTAGGTAGAAACCTCACCCCTACACATTTACCAAGGTGAGAATTCTTTTACTTCCCATACCACATAGACATGGTATGAGAATGATTGGCCTTTGATATAGCAGTAAATCTACCACTGCTTGGGGTAAAGGAGAAAAGTGGCTGCAGTAGGATCTGAATCAACAAAGTCTGACAACCCTGGTATTACAAGTCCAGTGCTCTTCACCACTGAGCTAACTCCCCACCTAGGTCATTTTTGTTATGCTTGCGTGCAAGCATATCTGTTCTGTACCACGAGGAGGCGAGGCAACCAAGAGGGTGAACAGATTAGTAAATGCTGTCCACCCCAGCAGACCAAAAGGACAGGGGGCAAGACATGGCCCAAATGATGTTCCGAACTGCCCAATACACCGGCCCTGTGTGACAGTAGTATTATTGATGATGGAGTTCTAACGATGGTCATATTAAAGATACACATATCAGTAACTCCGTTTTCTGACAGACATGGTGTGACAGTGACAACATTGTTGACAGTGACATGTGGGAGTTGCACCAATGGTCATAAGTAACTCACATTTCTGAGAGACTCTAGTAAGTCTGACTGTGTAGATATGGATGATATGATAACTTTGTTCTTGGAGATAATGATGTTGATGGTGGGAGGTGTGACAGTGGTAATATGAGAAAATGTGGTTACAGAGCCCGTACAGATGGCCGACACCACCGGTGGAAGGGTCATATTTGTTCATCTAATGACCAAGAACGGACACCGTACAGGCTCAGTCACTACGTTTTCTAATTACTATACACCTCCCAATCGTTTAAAATGCCCTTTTATTAACTTTACAAAGAGCATAAATACTACTGCAATTTACTACGGCCCATTGTCACAGCAAGCGCAAACATTATTTATACTACACCCCTAGCAGCAGACAGTATTTCATTCATGTTCGGCCATAGGTGTATAGTAATATGGATAACGGTGACAGTCAGAGTTTTAACGATGGTCATATTAAAGCAGTAACTCCCGTTTCTGATGGACAAGGTGTGACAGTGATAACATTGAGGACAATTACATTTTGAGAAGTAACGATGGTCATATCAAAGATACACTTACCAGTAACTCACATTTCTGACAGACTCGGGTAAGTCTGGACTCTGTCAGATATGGATGACATGATATCTTTGTTTGTGGGGATAACCATGTTGATGGTTGGAGGTGTGACAGTGGTAATATTGATGACAATTACAGCAAGAGTTGTGACAATGGTCATATTAAGAATACACTGAACGGTAACTCGAGTTTCTGACAGATGGTCATATTAAAGCTAAACTTAGTGGTAAATCACATTTTTGACAGGCGAGGTGTGACAGTGCTAAAATGGATGAAAGTGACAGTGGGAGTCATAACGATGATCATATTAAAGTGGTAACTCACGTTTCTGACAGACCCGGGTAAATCTGGACTCTGTGTAGAGATGAATGGCATGATAACCTTCGGCACACAAACACCGCGAACACTCGTCCTTGAAACAGAAGCCTCCCATGGGGCAGTCCTCGTTGGCCGTGCAGCGCTGCAGCTCCGTGCCCACCACTGCAGCACACAAGACAAACAACGGTGAATATTCCAGTGAAATTCATACCAGCCATATCAACACAGGCAATGCAGGAGAAGACACATTTAAAATTCCATTTCACCATATTGAGATTCATATATCAGCCATGTCAACACAGGCAATATAGGAGAAGACACACTTAAAATTCCATTTCACCATATTGAGATTCATATATCAGCCATATCTACAAGCAATTCAGGAGAAGACACATTTAAAATTCCATTTCACCATATTGAGATTCATATATCAGCCATGTCAACACAGGCAATATAGGAGAAGACACATTTAAAATTCAATTTCACCATATTGAGATTCATATATCAGCCATGTCAACACAGGCAATGCAGGAGAAGACACATTTAAAATTCCATTTCACCATATTGAGATTCATATATCAGCCATATCTACACAGGCAATGCAGGAGAAGACACATTTAAAATTCAATTTCAGCATATTGAGATTCATATATCAGCCATGTCAACACAGGCAATATAGGAGAAAACACATTTAAAATCCCATTTCACCATATTGAGATTCATATATCAGCCATATCTACACAGGCAATGCAGGAGAAGACACATTTAAAATTCCATTTCACCGTATTGAGATTCATATATCAGCCATGTCAACACAGGCAATGCAGGAGAAGACACATTTAAAATTCAATTTCACCATATTGAGATTCATATATCAGCCATATCTACACAGGCAATGCAGGAGAAGACACATTTAAAATTCCATTTCACCATATTGAGATTCATATATCAGCCATGTCAACACAGGCAATATAGGAGAAGACACATTTAAAATTCAATTTCACCATATTGAGATTCATATATCAGCCATGTCAACACAGGCAATGCAGGAGAAGACACATTTAAAATTCCATTTCACCATATTGAGATTCATATATCAGCCATGTCAACACAGGCAATGCAGGAGAAACGTCAAGACAAATTTAAAATTCCATTTCACTGTATTGAGATTCATATCAGCCAAGCCAATGCAAACTCTCTGCCCCTGCTGAAAAAACAAGAATCTCTGCATTCAATATTGTTGGGAAATTCATGGCAACCAAGTCAACAAAGGCTCTCCCCTGCTGTGGAGTAAATAGAGACATTTAACACTGCAATGACATTT
This sequence comes from Alentia gelatinosa, assembly GCA_950022655.1. Classification (NCBI taxonomy): domain Eukaryota; kingdom Metazoa; phylum Annelida; class Polychaeta; order Phyllodocida; family Polynoidae; genus Alentia; species Alentia gelatinosa. The sequence goes on along the minus strand of OX465584.1, from coordinate 65,852,571 downwards.
ATATTGACCTTGTTTGTGTCTGGTTGAGTGAACACAAGCAGTATTTACTATTCCTCCTTATTTTAGTGAGATTGCTTCTAGAAAAGTGAATGATATATAGAAACTGGTTTAAGGGGCCTGAATGAAATCTGTTCCGAGTTGTTTTCGTGTGTTTAGACATACCGAGTTCCAAAAACGAGGTAGGTCTAAATACACCCAATCTATTTGTTCTTATGTGATTGCCACTCCCATATTCTTAACATAATATCCATTATATTCATATATATGCAGAAAACAACTGGATCATCATGGATTATTACAATTCTTACATCGTAGTTTAGCGTTCAGTATGGTTATAGCTTACAGGGTGATGCTCAGTCACAAAAGACCTAGGTAACTGTCCAGAGCCAATACTGCTAGAGACTCGGTTAACGTGAGTGGAGATATGCAGCAGGGTGTGGTGTGGGTAATCAGTAACTAACAGGGGTAGGGGGGAAGATGGATAGATGTAACTCCTATTCCGGACCGCCCGTTCTCTCCTTTCCTTCTTCATTTATACAGTTTGTAATCGTCTTGTAATTCTTGTCCTTGTCCTGTACGTCATTGTAATACAATTCTTCTTGGAATCTCTCCACAACTACTTCTTACAAATCTTAAATGACCTTAAAAGTCTAACGCGCACATAATTAACGTAGGATGAGGTCAGCACGGAACGAGAAACACAGACAACGAGGAGAGACTTCCCTTCTTACTTTCTTTATACCAGAAGGGAGTTGGAACTCCCCCCAAAAAACTACAAGCGGCAATACGATTAAGGAACATTGTACACAACTCAAAGAACTTGAGTTGGCATATGTCTTATTTAAGGATTTTGACTGACTTTCATGTAAATTAAGAGGAATCTAGATGTAGCCCTCCACAAGCTGAAAGGCATTCTTTCGTTTTTTGGAAATAAAGCTACTTTATATATATAAAAAAAAAATTATTAAAAAAAATACTGCTAGAGACAATTATTAAACATACATTTCACAGTGGTGACATTTATATTAGGCAAGCCGACACAGACTCTCCACTTCTACTTGAAAGAGAAACTAACATTTAATATTCCTCGTGACTACAGGGACATCCATATCTGCAGACTAAAGGCAGACATGTCCTCGCTCAGGGCAGAGACACAAATTTAATATTTCACAGAGATCTCCACAAATCTATCTGCACAGCAGTGGCCTTTCTCGGGAGGAGCATGTGGACAGGATTTTTATCTCATCTGTAAATCAAATTAAACTCCAAATGCGGTCTGAGCAAACTGCCTCGTCTAGGAACAGCTTCATTTATGTATGCTCCTATATATGCTGATACAGCCGAATAAATGCTGATTCCACTAGAAGGTTTTATTGGAAAGTTTCTGGTTTCTTCGGAATATATCAAAGAATATTTATTGGTGTTATTATAGGTGTTATTACCCACCTAGTACTAAGTCTCCATACCAAGCCTATGGAGCCTCCAGATCGCTATTATCACCCTCCTAATACAGAGTCTCCATACTAGGCTATTATTACCCAGCTAATACGGAGTCTCCATACTAGGCATATGGAGCCTCCAGATCGCTTTTATTACCCAGCTAATACGGAGTCTCCATACTAAGCCTATGGAGCCTCCAGATCGCTACTGTGTAGAATACGGAAAGCTGTATTCTCCTAGGAAACTACCATTTTTCCGGCCACCTGACAGGCATTATAGGAACTATTTCATATAAACAATGCATGGCGCTTGCGTCAAACTTGTAATTATTTACAAGATTTTTTCCTGATAATTAGTCGAAAGGTGGGTAATGGATACAACATTACTATGATTTTGATCTGTGTGGCCGTATTCTCCTTGTAGTTAATACTACGCAAAACTACGCGTCAACTACGCGAAGAATACGACCATGTAGATCCAAATCATGGTAATATTGTGTATATATCTTAACACGGTGAAGGTGCATTACAGCTGAAACTATCAAAAGAGAATTTGGCACTTCAACCACCATCTATGCTTATACGATTTTTACCATTCCTGCCTGATCTTGATTTCAGAAGGTTTCGGAATAAATTAAACTCAGTGGAATCAAAGCTTTGGAAGAAAGCAGATGTCAAATAGAATATTTCTTACAAAACTATTTGAATAGCAGAAGTAAACCGCATGAGTCCCTGGTATAAAATCTGAGTCATTTTGCTTTACACATGCATGTCTATGTTTATTTATGTTTTAAGAAATGTAATATATGTCGCATTATACATGGATGTAAAATGGGCTCTTCTTTAGATATGAAAAAGGTTCATAACCAGACAAAACGTTGTCTTTGACTGTGGACGAAACGGTTCCTGTTCGAGGTCAGTCTTTGATATCATACTGCCTGACGCCATAGGTGGAAGGCAGTATGAAATCAAAGACTGACCGAGAATGAGAATCGTTTCGCCCACAGTGACGACGTTTGCTTATTATTATATACTTTAAATCGATGAAAAAACGTTATTTTGATGACTTACTAGGTCACCCTCACAGCGGGCACGAACATTACTATTACTGCACCCCTAGCAGTGGCGGTATTTCATAGACATTCGCGCACAGGTATATAATAATATATGTTGCATTATACATGGAGGTAAAATGGGCTCTTCTTTAGATATGAAAATGGTTCATAACCAGACAAAACGTTGTCTTTGATCTTCTGTCAGATAATCGGGGTGTTCCACCATACGCACGTGCCGAGCTAACATGGCGGCCATGCATGGCGTCTTAAAGCCCAATACACATCTACCGTTTCAGGGTTGAAGATTAGTTCCAAAATCTACATTGTACTCATTATCCACCTTTTCTGGACAAGCTGACTGTCGATATCAGTTCATTTTAGTTTTATTTGTCCGTATGCGCCGCATGCAACATATCCGTATGCGCCCGGTATGTCCATACACGCTGCTTATGTGTTTTCTATGGGCACCTTGTATTAGGTGGATAATAAATATCTGTATGCTCTGGGTATGGTGATACACACTCCCTGTTTGTTTTCTATGGACATTTTGTATTAGGTGGATAATAAATATCTGTATGCTCTGGGTATGGTGATACACACTCCCTGTTTGTTTTCTATGGACATTTTGTATTAGGTGGATAATAAATATCTGTATGCTCTGGGTATGGTGATACACACTCCCTGTTTGTTTTCTATGGACATTTTGTATTAGGTGGATAATAAATATCTGTATGCTCTGGGTATGGTGATACACACTCCCTGTGTGTTTTTTATGGACACTTTGTATTAGGTGGATATATCTGTATGCTGCGGGTATGGTGATACACACTCCTTGTGTGTTTTTTATGGACACTTTATACATACGATGGATAATAAAGCATGCTCTGATACCCCTGCTGTGATAAAAAAACCTACTCAGCAGTAAAAAAGACGAGAACAAGCGACTGATCTCTGGCCACGTTGTCATACACGGCGGTATGAAGTGAGCTGCCAAGATGACAGCTCGCTGTTCTCAGCATGCATGTTGTAATAAAGGGAAACTATGTTCCGGTGAAAGGAAGTCAAAGTTACGAGGTAAGGCTTGGAAAAATTACTGCCCAAGGCCCTGGCCGCGGGCAGTAATTTTTCCAAGCCTTACCGAGTAATTTTGACTTCCTTTCACTGGTACTTGGTTTCCCTATTCCTATATACCTTCAAATGTGGTTTAATAAGAGACAATCTGATTGGTCTAAATGTCAACCTTGGGTAGTATACGGCAACCTTGGGTAGTATACCAACCTTGGGTAGTATCAGATAGTTACTCCACCCCCCAGAGCGTGGTGTAAGCATAGAGTGTACAGCCATAGGTATATAGGAATAAGGTTCACGTTCACGGAATACCTCAGTCGTCCATAACCAGGCGGGATGTGTGTATTAAAGGCATATCCTACAATCCACAGTGGCGCCACCGAATACCGAATCTCAACAGGATTTGTCTCAGACAAACGGCCTGTGAGGTATGTGAATCCCACTTCAGTTGAATTTCTGCAGGAATACTGTCCCATAAGATCACACCCCGCCAAAAAGGGGATTCTTTGACGGCTACTGATCTCGGACATGGACTGAAAAACCGGAGTCGGGCAAATATTTTTTGTAAAATAAAGTTTTGACTGCTGATTGATAATATTTAAAAATCACTAGGTGGCACCACCTTGAATTGTAGGATATGCTTTTAAAGGCATATCCTGCAATTCACAGTGGCGCCACCTGGTGATTTCTAAATAATGTCAAATATTAGTCAAAACTGGTTTCTTGGGATACATTCCAATTCTACATGAGTAAATTTAAAGTTTTGTCCAGTTTTTTTCGATAACAATAGGTAAATTAGGGAGATTCACATTTGCTTGATTTACATAGGAATTGTACTGAAAAAAAATGGTTTTCTTCAATTCTATCAAAAACAAGGACGGTGACCTATGATTTTTAAAACCTAAATGAGTAGTACAATATGTGTACTATATTCTGTAAAAGTGTGAGGAAAATGACATGGGTTTTACTATGGAAAAAATACTCTTTAGAATTTCTATATATTCTAATATAAAATTATCACAATATTGATCTATAAAACAAAAACTAGAACGCTGACCCCCCATTTTTAAGTTAGATATGTGTTCCACAACACTTGGAGATCATCATATAAAACTTTCAGGAAATTGACATGAGTTTTAATTTTTAAGCCAAATTGTCCGAAATGCCTTTAAAAGACTAGGAGCAAATAGAATATCCATCATTGATGAATGAGCATGCAATTTTAAATACATTACTAAAATGTTTTGGGTTAGATTCAGTCTATGGATCGTTTTCTGTAACCCACTTGCACCCAGTCAACTTGCCATTTCTCTAACTGCCTGAGACTGGGATCAAAACATATCAAGCAGCAGTGGGTCTTGAGGTATTTCGGTCTTGGAGTGATTGGTCATGGTCGGCTAGGCATGCCTCTAAGACCCTCAGACACTGGCACCCTGCTCTGTTCTGCTCTATTGTTATATTATCATGATATTGATCTCTAAAACAACAAAACAACTAACACAGTAACCCCATATCTAAAATGAGCAATGTATTATACAACATTTGGCGATCATCATATTCATTTTCCAGGAATATCTCGAGGTAAATTATCTGATATGCCTTAAAGGGTGATTAAGGAAGCCGTCAATGAGGCTAACTTGACTAGATAACAGATACCCCTGAGAACAGCGAGGGGTGCTTATCTTAATCGTTGAATATTCATCGGATAATCCTCTCTTTATCACCGGATCACTGAGGAGACAAAGGACGGCACTCAGAGACCGGCTGAAGACCACAGTAATGATGGCCAAGTGAGGAGGACTGATAAAAAAAGGCATAAACTAGGAGCAAACACTGCACGAAAGCACCAGTTTATATATGTACAGTAAAACCCCTCTTAAGGGGGCACCCTCCGTTCCGGGCCAAGTGTCCCCTTAAGCGGGGGTGGCCCCTTAAGCAGGGTTTTCAGTCTGTCAATGGTTATACAATAGAGAATACAGGTCTACATAAATGAAGGAAACGATGGTTATTAGGTTAAAATGTTTATCAATAACACATAATTAAGTAAATAAATATAAATTATATAATATAAATGAATATAAATATACAAAAAAAATAAAAATAGATAATAGAGGTTGAGCATTCCCGAGCAGGCCCGGGCGGCCGGAGTGTGTTTTTTCATGGTAATAATCACATCTCTAGCGGCTCTGGGCAGGCCACAGTGAGTGGATATTAGTACCAGTGAGTTTCGCGCCTGCTGAAGGTGCCAGGTAAGAGGCCCGCTTACAGGTTAGCTGTGGGCGACACAGGGAGGGCTGGGAGCTTTGAAGGTGCGGTATTCAGTGAGCCGTCGCGGCTCTGGGCGGCTCACGATGAGTCCTTTTAGGGCTGCTGATTTCTCTCAGAAGTTACTGGGGTGGGGGGCACCATAAACTTGGATTTTCAGTGTTTTTGATATGATTTCCTTCCAAACTGTCCCCTTATGCGGGGTTTTTACTCTTAATAGTGGGAAAAATTTCCGTTCCGAGCAAATTGTCCCCTTAGGCGGGGTGTCCCCTTAAGCGGGGTGTCCTGGAAGAGGGGTTTTACTGTATACACCCGGCGTATATAGGTATGATTTTCGTATACAATGTAGTCCTATTTTCCGTTGTGTATACGCCTCATCTATAGATGTGTAAAATGTATACGACCCGCGTATACATGTCCCGCACACGATATTTCTCCTCATATATGCTTTGCTGCAAATACAGCCATTACACTGATGTATAGAAGAGGAAACGTGTCAATATACAGCCGATACATGCACTTACGCGATGTCGTATATATAAATAAACTGGTGGTTTTCGCTCAGTGAAATAGTATGTTCATCATCGATGATTGAGCGTGCAATTATAAATGAATAACAATTAAAAGGTTTGAGATACATTCAGTCCATGGATCGTTTCTGTAACCCAGTTTCACCCAGTCAATTTTTCCTTATTCTAGTGACACTGATTTTAGAAAAGCGAATGATATATAGAAACTGGTTTAAGGAAATATGTTTCGAGTTGTTCTCGTGTATACTTTCTCTATTTCTCATAGTGAAATTTATATCAGCTATCAAAGGAAACGCGAAGTCTTTGAATCTCTTAGAGATAGAAACTAGGAGCAAATAGTAGGCTCATCATTAATGAATGAGCGAGCAATTGTAAATGAATAACAATTAAAAGGTTTGCGTTACATTCCGTCTATGGATCGTTTCTAGGATCCAAACATATCAAGCACCATTGGGTCTTGAAATATTTCGGTCTTAGTTGATTGGTCATGGTCAGCTGTGCCTGCCTCTTTGACCCTGGGACACTGGCACCCTGCTCCTTTCACACTATCACAGTGGGTAGCACATAGATAGTGAAGGTATAATGTTTTTGCAGCAGGCTGGAAGTCTATATGTGATCACTCTAGCCTTTAGGCAATGTATACATGCAATACGTGTGCGCAGGTGAATACATTGTAACATCCTGTCGGTTACGGTTTTATGAGGACAGGAGAATTGATGTGAAAGTGATGAAGAGCTTGAAAAAGGGCGACGTAGGAAATGATATGAGACCTAATTCCAACCAAGCAGACAAGAACACGGGAAGAAAATAACTCATGGAACAAAGGGAGCTTTGTCTTAGCGACAATAAAACCAGAACCATAATATCAGGTTTCCCTATCCCTCATTGAGGAAGACATATTGACATGAAAAGGAAATGCAGGTGGAACACAGTAGCGAGGCTTAGGAAAGATGGCCCAATGCTTTGTATGGTGTGAATAGGATGACTATATGTGCATAATGCTTTGCCTTCAAGAGAAATACATGTATGTCACTATAGTATTAGCAAAGATATGAAGCATTTGACTTGAAGAGTGCCACACCTCATGGAGCAGTATATGGGCAGAATGTGGGCAGTATGTGGGCAGTATATGGGCAGAATGTGGGCAGTATATGGGCAGTATATGGGCAGTATGTGGACAGTATATATATATATTTTTTTATTAACTTTTATTGATTCGTCTTCGTTACAAAGTAATCCTGGGTTTGACATCTCAACAGAGAAAATTTATCGAATCAACAACAGGAAGCCTGTCAGCTTTGCATTTGCAGTCGCTGGTTTTCAGCAGGCTCCTTTTCCTTTTTACATCATAACATCATCAAACATGGTTTTATAACATGTACATATTCAGTTTTGAAAAGACAATGGTTTTCTATCTATCGTAAGGATATTCTCTGGCGGCATCTGGAGGGGTATGAGTTTACACATTACATTTTATTCTTTCAGTTGATTATATAAATACTTTCCAACATGATCTTTTTGGTAAGACTCTTAAACATCTCATATGTGGGGGTGTTTCTAGTAACGGGGCTCAACTCATTCCATGATTTACCGCCGTAGTATTCAATGCTTTTTTGATAACAGGACTAGGCAGTTTGATGGCCCGGTGTTTAAGCTGGAAAAACCTACTATTGAAAAGTTTAAAAACAACCCCCTGTACAGAGCGAGTGCTGAATGGAATGGTCTACCAGCGTCAACCCGTAATATTCCAACATACGTTAACTTTAAACGATACCAGAAGAACTGGGCATTGGCTCAAAACTGGATTGTCAATATTTAATAACTTGTTTACTACTCGTCCCACCCAGGTTCCCTAGTTACCTCTGCCTGTATATAAAATATTTGTTCTGTAATTCTATACTCTTTTATTTTTGCTATGTATTGACATGATTGTGAGCTAGTTTTGTTTCTCATTCCCAAATCTGTTGACTGCCAAGAACGATATATGGGTGACACCACAACCGAACAATAATAATAAGCGATCGATAAGACACATTCGTTGTTAAGTCGAAAGCTACTGTGATACAGACTGTGCCGAGTTCAGAAAGGACACTAATACTCTGTTACATTAATAACAACTGTGTAAAATACCGGAGCCACCTCTGAACTCCCCATGAAACAAAGGATCTTTTACCTGACCATGTAAACCACTCAGTGATTGTACTTGAACCACTGGAGTAAGCAGTCATACCGGCTAATCGCCGAAGCTTGTTTCAGTTAAATAAACGAATCTAAAAAAAGAAAAAATTTGGTTGAACCATCCTTAATACAGGGGCATCAAATGCCCTTGTGGTGCCGACCCTTTCGTCTCTATAACACGCCAGACGTGAGTGCTTGTACATAGCATTTAACATGTGACATTTCCGACGTTCTTCCAGTAGGGCAACCTTGGCCATTTGGTGGACTATTTGTGTAATTTAGTGCGAGGGTTAACCTTTAAAATTATCCTCAAACAATTGTTTTGTGTGATCTGCAGTTTTTTTTGTTTTTTTTTGTTTATTGCGACCAGTTCTGTCACATCAGGACAGATCTTCCACTGGAAGTATAAGGTGGAATACAATCATCATTACAGCCGTCAACGTAATACATCGAGATCCTTAACACTAGGACAATATTTGTACAGTAGTGATTGATGAATATTGATGGATGGTGGATGAGATATGGTCTGACAAACAAAGTAACTTATGCCATCCACTCATATACAGAGAGTTTCCTCTTAATCAGAAGCTTGAACTCCCCTTTTGAAGTAGCCTTTTGTATGCTTTCAGTCTGCATGTCCCAAGACCTAGTACCCCGATATATTGGTGAGCGTTGATAGTGACTGCTTTTAATTCTAGGTGCTTTGAACTTGATACGACTGTCACTACGTGTCCTTCTTACTCGAACATCCAAGCTTCCCGGATTCTGAGACATTTTGTGCATTAGAGACAATAACTGAATATTTCTTCTGCAGTCTAAGTAATCTATCTTAAACTTTTCATGTAGCGTGTCATTTGATTGAAACCTGACAGTGAAGCCCTGAACTATTCGTAATGCTCTGTTTTGAGCTACTTGACAATGGTGTATTTCCGCCACGGATGCTCCGTCCACAACAAAGGAACAGTATTCAAGCATGGGTCTTATCGTTGAGGTGTAGATCTGTAGGGCGACATCGCAACTAATTTTTTGTCTGAGCTTTGCTAACTTAAATAAGCTGCTGTGTACATTCCTAACCATTTCCCTGATATGTTGTTTGAACATCAAGCCTGAGTCGATGGTTACGCCGAGGTATTTATATTTATCGACAGTGCTGAGAACCTTGTTGTTACAGTTAAGTTTAAGATCGGGCAAGTGGGGTTTTCTACGACTAGACGCGTACCATACACATTTAGTTTTGCCGGAGTTTATTGTCATGCCGTTGGTATTACACCAGGTTACGATAACATCCAACGATTTTTGCATTTTTGATGCAACATCTAATTGATTGAGTCCAGACGTATAGAAGACCAGATCGTCTGCATACTGAATATAAGTTGAGTCAGATAGACCCTGGCACATATCATTAATAAAGAGGATGAAGTAGAGAGGCCCCAGGACCGATCCTTGGGGCACACCATAGTTAACTGCATATGTGGCTGAAGTTTTCTGGTTCATGATTACACACTGCTTCCTGTCTTTTAAATAGTTTGAAGACCAGGTGACCAGTTTAGCTGGTATATTCATTTGGTACTTTAGTTTAGCTAGTAGGAGTGAGTGCGGGACAGAGTCGAACACTTTTTGCAGGTCGACATAACAAGCAGCGATAACATGACTTTGGTTCCTGGCCGTGTATAAATCGTTAACATATTGAAAGACGGCATCTATCGTCCCTACTTTCTTCCTAAACCCAAGTTGCTTGTCAGTTAACAGTGAGTTAGAATCAACATATGTATATAATTCGCAGTACACAAGTTTTTCTAAAATCTTTGCAGGGGCTGACAACAGTGTGATGGGACGCCAGTTATCAACACTTTCAAGGTTCCCTCCCTTGGGTATCGGGATTACCGTACCAGTTTTCCACGTGTCAGGGACTATGCCCCTGTTTAACGATACATTCATGAGAAGGACAAATTCATCTACCAAGATACGCATTGCGTCTTTGATCACTCTCATGGATATTCCAGTGATACCAGAGCTCTTGTGTATACATATTTCCTTGACAAACTTCAGAAAGTCAACTTTCACGATTACAAGTTCTTTGGGGTCATTTTCGGAGCGTACGTTTTTTAGATATTCTAAGTTATTATCAAATGCAGTTCGATCCCTGTTAGCAAATAATTTTTCGCCTATTGTTGAGAAATAGTCATTGATAAATTCTGCTGTTTCATCATAGGAAATTTCTTCGCCAGTGCAATCGTCAACCAGGGAACACTCGCTCAGGGTATCACCAGGGTTCAGTAAGCCACCAATTAACCGCCAGAACTCTTTAGGGTTCGATCTTGAGTTCTCGATTTGCGATTTACAAAACTCGTTTCGTGCAGAGCGTAATGCATTTTTTAGTTTATGACTCAATTTTTTCGCCTCCTTCAGGTAAACTGGGTCCTTAGTGGAGGAAAACATCGTCATCTTTTGGTGGCGTTCCTCTATCAGATCGTAGATATCGTCACTAACCCAGGGTTCTTTCTTTTTCACATATTTCATATGCCTGGAAAGACAGGTCTTATCTAGATAAGACAGGATACTTTTCTCTATAAATCTCCACATGTCGTTAACATCGGTCATTTCCCAAAAGGGACACCAGTCAATACCATTTAGATAGTCAGCCATTGAGTCGTAACTATACAATTTGTAACTGCGACAATGAAACTCCGCTTTCTTGGCATTTGATTGCGTTTTCTTTCGTGTTGCATAGACTGGTAGGTGATCACTAATTAAATGTGAGCGCACTCCACTTTCTTTAGCTATTGGGCAATTAGTGAATAGAAGGTCGATTATCGAACCACCATTTTCGTTAGGTCTAGTGATATCCTGAACGTATTGCTTAAGTCCCCATTCTTTGCTAAAATGTAGAAGTTTTTCCCTATGATGGTCAGCTTTGTCAAGAAGATTGCAATTAAGATCACCTAGACACCATATCTCGGTATTCCTTACGGCCTCCGAGGTTAATATACTTTCTAAAATGTCTACTGCTACAGCCATACTAGTCTTGTGTGGTCTATATAACGTGATAATTGTTAGTTTCCTAAAATTAGGCTTTTTGATGGTTACTGTTAAGTACTCTAGTTCATCCGTGGTCCCAGACAGGTGGGCTTCCTTCGTAGCGTAGGCTCCAAAATCCGTTTTTATATAACATGCGATACCACCTCCAATTCTATTCTCCCTATCCTGCCTGAACAAAGAGTAGCCTTCAATATGTACTAAGTTGTCAGCATACCGACTGTCAATCCAGGTCTCAGATATGCTAATGATGTCATCCTTCCCAAATAGTAAAGAGACTTGGTCTAAATTTGGAAAAAGGCTCCTAACATTCACATGGACTAGACTGAGGCCTTTGCTAGGCATACAATTGGGATGGTATATATATGAGATGAGTGGATGTAGTAGTTTGTGAGATGGTGGGGATTCCCAGCCAGCACACAGTACAACTGTAAGGTCAAGTCAGCCTCACTTGCACTGGGGGTGATAAGTAATAATTGAGGTTTGTGACCGCCACTGGACTTATTTGGGGGGGTGAAGAAAAGAAAGACAAATGAGAAAGGTGAAAAGGAAATGAGAACATTCCAAAAGTGTGTGGTAACGGTATGTTCAAATTGCAGTGAGCCTTACGGTCTCTGTATTCCAGGATATTAAGATTACTAATACGCTAGTCAGGAAACGGAATAGTAAACCACTTGGCATGTATAAGTTAAAGTTCAGTAAATAATAATTCATGATAGTGTGTAATAGTTCATAATCACCGATATAGAGTAGTAGAGTTAAATAGAAAACATTTCAAAAGTGTGAGACAGCAGTCCGTTCAAATTGCAGTGAGCCTTACGGTCTCTGTATTTCAAGATATTAAAGGTACTAATACACAAGTCAGGAAACGGACGAGTAAGTCAAATGGCACGTACAAATTAAAGTTCGGTAGTTAATAGTTCATGGTAGTGCATAATAGTTCACAGTTCATTCAACAGTGAGCCTTACGGTCTTTATTATCCGAGATCATATATGTGATAAATCACGATATAAAGGAAAAAGACAGTAAAATCAATAGGTTGGTACTGCATAAAGTGAGTCAACGATTCATAGTTCATAATTGTGCATAATAGTTCATTGGACAGCTGGTTTGTAAACAGGTTACCAAATAATAGCATGCAACATGAACACACAAAGCCTAGGAAATAATTAGAATAAGTTTGTTGATCAGTGAGCCTTACGGTCTCTGAGTAAGTGTAAGTCTTTCCAGTGTTAACTTGTGGGCAACGAAGTCTATTTGCAGATAAGCAGCACATAGACAGAGTCAAAACTAGTTCAGTGAGCCTTACGGTCTCTGGGAACACTTCATCCAAGGGTACTTATTTCCGGTTCTAGCATTGAACTTGGTTGTCTCTCTGGTCAGTGAGCCTTTCGGTCTATGCTGGTACTCAGGAAACAGAAAAAGAATTTTTTCAATGCCAGTTTTGGATACAAATAGAGATGGGACGTAGGATAATGCGCACTAGTTTGTCATACCAATACCGATCCAAGTGACATCCGTCATGCAGCTTGCTGTATAGCACCGATGTCTTTTTGGGTTTTGAATGATTCATGTAGACAAGCGTACCCACATGTGGCGTAGCCAAGTAGTTTCCTTGATTATGATCAATAATCGCTCTGTTCATCTCCATAGCTGAGAGGTCCAAGATATTCTGTTCAGCGAATTCAGTGTAGTGCTTGTTGTAGGTGGCAAGTTCTATCCCAAAAAAGGTACCGTATACAACATGAACATACGGGTATAGTGATTTAATGCGCGCGTCCAGGTCAAGTAAGAGCTGTTTCATCATGTGTCGTGCTTCTTCAGGGTTGCTAACTCGCAAGGTGACTGTTTTAGTTGCAGCATCCTTGATGGTGAGGTCACATACTCCACCAATCAAAAATAGAAAACGAAGTCTAGGTCCGGCTGCTGGAATCATCCTAAGAGCGACGTCCGTTAATTCACTATAACTGGCTCCAGGAATACCAATAGCATCAATCACATCCGGATTCTGTCTCAGTCGGTTAACTATGGAACCAATACGGGAATCACCTAGAATCAACGTGCACATGATGTATGCTGAGTTGTCAATACAACGCGGGTTTAGGCAGGTGTGAGTTCTGCACGAAGTGCGACCAGTATTTGACCAAGCTTGTTGGACCCTGGGAATTTATCACACTCGAGCGCACGCTCGAAGCCGACACCGCAACCCCAGTACATATCTTTGGTAGCTTCTATGAGAGGGTGCGGGGTTGTTGCGAGTAGCCTAGCCAATAGGTCATCGTTCTGGACGAATTTAGCTCTCACCAGAGTGGCTAACTTGTCGCTTTTCACTTCATTCCAGCCGCTATCACCAGATACAACCAAACCTCCTATTCTCTTGATTTCAAAGGGGTCGGTCTGCTCGTAGATCTGGCCTGCTTTGCCCTGCTCATTGTGGTACTGGCATTTAATAAACTGATATCCCTGTTCGACTGAGTTAAATGTAAATTGACGATCTACTACTCCTTCTTTCACGTGTACGTCTAATTCACACTTATGTAAATTACTCAAGAAAGCGCCAGGACCCGCAAAGAGGACTCCAGAATTAGTTACATGAATACGCTCATTATTGTTAATTGGCTCGATCAGAGTTGTTATGGGAGGCCTTGTCTGAGTGTTATGAGCCGGCAGGTCTTCGAGTGGTGGCGGCCCTTCATCCATGTCTATTTCGACAGCTTGGGCTTGATCGTTAGTATTGTGCGCGACATTAATGAGGGTGCCAGTTGGGGGCGGTGCAGGGAACCTATCTTTGAGGTCAGGGGGCATTAGGTGCTCAGGTATAGGGTCAGTGCCGTACACATCAAAGGACAGGCCCTCAACCCGCAAGCAGTTACCTTCCAGAACAGCTGTTCTACCTGTGCGGGTCAAGTAGCCCCTAACCATTTTAAACAAACCTCGCCGCTTTCTGACAGGGAAGGGTTCGTCCGGGGCAATTGTTACCATGTTTAGCTCTGTCCGGGCCAGCCTGGCCGAGGCATTGATCAGTTTATCACGCGCGACTAGGTTGGTGAGACTTACTACTATGGGGGGCGGCCGAGTGTTGTTGTTCTGAGATGATTGCCTTCGATTGAGACGTTCAATTCGCAGTACATCCTGTTTTGGTAATACGACATCAATGCAATTGCAAATATAATGTAGTAATTGACCCATCTCCTCTCCTTCCTCATAGTCATAACCGAAAATCATGACATTTCGCTCTTTACTGGTAACATAGTAGTTAGTACGGGGGTCTACCTGAGATGTAAGCACATCAGCATAACTCTTAAACTTGGCCACAGTGTCTGTTCTGTTTTCAGCAGGCAGGCTACAAAAGGTCTTAATGTTATTCACCTCAGTTTCAACTCGGCTAAGACGCTCACTCAGGACCATGTGTGCCTGTTTCAACGAGTTCTGTCCATCAGTCAAATTATTACAAGTCTGTATAATGTTCGCCTTCAGTATGTTCAAGTCGTTTTGCACGCAACCAATCTTTTGCGTCATGGCTACCTCTGATTGACTTATACGTATATCTAATTCAGCTTTGTTAGGTATTCCTTTAATTAGGTTAGCCAGCATTTTGTTAGTAACATCGCCTTGGATACTATCATCGTCCATCGATTTGTCCAGCGTGTTCTCAGCTATAGGATCGAAACTTATAACTACATTATCCGTCATATTGTCTTCTTCGAAAAGAACTTTTAGTTCGTTAAGCGACGAGTTCTTAGATTTCTTTGCTAAGTTCAGTCTGTGTGTTGTTAGCTTACTTTGATCAATAGGGGGGCTACCAGAGATTGATCGAATACGCTTCCGTGACTGATCGCCAACGCCTTGCATAGTACCATGCGTGTGCGACAATAGGGGGTAAACAGAAATAGTCAGTTCGGGTCTGGTCGTGCAATCCACGAAAATCAATGTTTCAAGAAGTCATCCGTGCGATATCAGCATCAATCAACAATGTTTAGACACGTACCTATCTAGTCCCATAGAAATTTTCAAACCATATCCAGATATTCCGTCTTAAATCGAGATCCCCCTGTGCCAGTGGCTGTCAGTACGTCCGCTTGCTACGCTCCATAGATATTAAGTTTGTTTCTTAACATCTTTGAGCCATATATGTATAACAGGTCTCCGTAGTAAAAAAAAAAGGGATTATGAATGCTTTAAAAACCTTCAGAGCAGCACTTTGACTAAGGAAAGGCCTCATCTTGGCTAGTTGATAACTTCTAAATGTGACTCGTTTCAATGTTTCACCAATGTGTGTCTTGAATGATAAGTTGGTATCCATATGGATGCCAAGGTATTTGTAGGTGTTTACATTAAGCAATGGTGTTCCATTTAGCGTCAAATTGATGTGGCCTAACCTTTTACACTGGTATGCTGTCCCGAATGTCATGTACTTAGTTTTAGAGGCATTTATCAACAGTTTATTTTGCTCGCACCATGTTTCAATTAGTAATAAAGTATCTTGTTATTTACATTCAATGTCTTCCTTGTTATTCCCATATACATACACTATCGTGTCGTCAGCATACAGTTTTGTGCTACATATGTCATTTAAAAAATTTATCATACCGTTAATGTATAACAGAAATAGTGTCGGCCCCAAGTTCGACCCTTGTGGGACACCGCAGACCACTCCATCCCCGTCAGAATAACAACCATTTACTTTTGTTTTTTTAATTCTATTAGTCAAATATTTTCGAAATAAATCTAAGTTTTTTCCTTTTATACTATAATTTCCCAATTTGTTTATCAGGATGGAGTGGTCCACGGTGTCAAAGGCCTTTTTCAGGTCTATAAAAACTGCACCCACCATCTTACCCACATTGATTTGTTTGGCAATGTCATCCGCAAAGTCTGAAGTTGTCTTTATTGTGGAGAAACAAACCTCTCCTAAAACCACTTTGGTTCTCAGTGATAATATCGTTGTCATTCAGGTGGATCCACAACCTTTGATTTATTAGTTTCTCTAGTATTTTGGCGGGAATTGGTATAATAGATATTGGCCTTAAGTTAGCACAATCAAACGGGTTACCTCCTTTAGGTATGGGGGTAACCACGGATGACTTCCAACACATTGAGATTTCAGCAGAGTCAAGAATATTATTACATAAATCAGCAAATACATCAGGTATCAGGAGTAAGTAATCTTTCAAAGTAGTCGTTCTTATACCTTCTAAGCCAGAGGGTTTCCTCACATTCACTCCACGAATTAACTTGGTTATCTCAATAGCATCAGTTTTTATGTCTGACATTACCTCATCAACTTGGTCACCATAAAATCTCCATGGCAGGAATTTACCTTCCGCTAGTACAGGGCCAATATTTATAAAATAATTATTAATGTAGCTTGCTGTGTTTTCTAGTTCTATCGGTGTATTGCTCTTCTGGTCTTTCAAAGTTATTTTGGGGTTATTTGTTTTGTTCGTTCCGGGGATAATAGTGTTCACATGTCTCGAAAATGCTTTAGAGTCATTTTTGTGGACCTCCGTTTGATTTAGGACATAAGTCTGTCGTGCTTCTTTTAGTAGCCTATTTGTTTCTCTGCGGGCTTGTCTAGCAATTTCCTTATCTAGGATAGAGTTGCTTCTCCTAGCTTTTGTTAGTAACTTATTCTTTTCCTGTACCATTATTGCTAGGTCCCCAGTGAACCATGGTCCATTCTTTGTTTTTATGTTAAAAGATCTTTCCGGGCAGGTCTTCTCCAGAAATTTGGTCAATACCGTTATTATAAATTCCCATTTTTCATCAGTATTTTCGTAGTTTCCTAAGATTTGCCAGTCTATGACATTAATAAAATACTTAAGTTTTTCAGTAGTATAGTTTTTGTAGGAGCGGCCCGTAAAAGTATTATGGGCAGTATGTGGGCGTGTATGGGCAGTATGTGGGCAGTATGTGGGCAGTATGTGGGCAGTATGTTGGCAGTATGTGGGCAGGATATGGGCAGTGTATGGGCAGTATATGGGCAGTGTATGGGCAGTAATTGGGCAGTATGTGAGAAGTATATTGGCAGTATGAGGGCAGTGTGTGGTCAGTTTGTAGGCAGTATATGGGCAGCATGTGGTCAGTATGTGGGCAGTGTGTGGGCAGTATATGGGCAGCATGTGGGCAGTATGTGGGCAGTGTGTGGGCAGTATATGGGCAGAATGTTGGCAGTATGTGGGCACTATATAGGCAGAATGTGGGAAGTATGTGGGCAAAATGTGGGCAGTATGTGAGCAGTATATTGGCAGTTTGTTGGCAGTATGTGGGCAGTATGTGGGCAGTATGTGGGCAGTATGTAGGCAGTCTTTGAGCAGTATGTGGGCAGTATTTCAGCAGTATGTGGGCAGTTTGTGGGCAATATATGGGCGGTATGTAGGCAGTAGATGGGCACCATGTGGACATTATATGGGCAGTATGTGGGCAGTGTGTGGGCAGTTTGTGGCAGTATGTGGGCAGTATGTGGGCAGTATGTGGGCAGTATGTGGGCAGTATGTGGGCAGTGTGTGGGCAGTATGTGGGCAGTATGTGGGCAGTATGTAAGTAGTATGTGAGCAGTATGTTGGCAGTATGTAGGCAATATGCATTCAGTATATTGGCAGCATGTGTTCAGTATGTGGGCAGCATGAGGGAAGTATGTGGGCAGTTTGTAAGTGTAGGCACACGGTTGAGCTATTTGCATATCCCTAGCATTATTACACCATTCAGTATACTGTGTAAAAAGTACCCAACACCCTGGAAAATAATGACAAAAATACTCAGTAAGGTGTTCAGTTTTCATCTCTGGAATGTCTCACAATACCAGCCAACTAGCGCGAAGCTTACCTCCCGCTGCTGAAAGTAGTCCCGTCACGCCATGTCAACAATGGCGCAGTTTGCCGTCCAACATGTTGTGACACTCTCCCAGCAGAGATCTTGCGCTGTACTCCCTTTGGCTGCTTATATCTCTGCCCCAACCTGCCTGTTTTGGCTCAAATCTGGCCCATACGCCAGTTTTCAAAATATCCTAAATTCTTAGAGCTTTTAAGAGTATTTTGTGGTTTACATGTGAATAGATATGCACATGTTCATATGGTAAATGAAATACACTCATTTCTGTTATTTGTTATACCAAATCAGGTATAGTATTAGGGATTACTTTCTTCATTGGAAGGCATCTCATGTGTTACAGGGTTTTGTTTGTCAACATAACACATAAGCTTACTGGAATGGGCAGTCTAATCAATCGGAGATTCACATTATAAAGTGGCTTAGAGATAAAAAAGAAACAGCTGGATTGTCTGTTAACCCCATTTAACAATTCCTATATTTCCTAACTCATAATATGTGAGTTGTTTGACTTGTATAACCTTTTACAGTATCCTTGTTTAGAATCTAGAATGTTCGCTGGTCTCCCTTGTCTTTAGTGAATACCTAGGGAACTCGCTTTGGGTTGGGGCAGAGACTAAGCCAGCGCTGGCACCGCAAAAGATCTGGGGGGAGAGTGATGTTGTGAGTGTGTGTTACTGATTTATTTACTTTCAGTATTGCAATGAAAAAAACCCACCGAAAAAAACCCAAAAAAAAACAACAACAACACTAATATCTGCATTTGGCTACATTTGGCTACATGTGTGTTATTATACTGACAATGTCTCCTATATATGTTTTAACATTTGGGTGGTAAGCCTCATCATTCCATTGCCTCCCTTTCCTATGTTGTAACTTTATGTAATTTCTATACTTCTGCCCCCTATAACATGCTTTAAACCTTAATGTATATTTTTCGAGGTATATTCTGCTGTAGTTTCAATATGAATGAATTACTCAAATGAACAATGTGTCACATTGAAGGCTAAAAGAAAGTATAAAGTGTGCATTGAACTCCTTTTGCAAAGAAACCTACAGAATACAAGGTGGTTTATCTCTACGCTCGCTAACTTGACAAATAGTGAGGTTTGCAAGAAGCGGTCTACATATGAAATAGATCAGAAGCAGATCTGACAGCTGTGGGAATCCTGAAGCGTTACCAGGAGACTTAGCAGGACCAACGTCAACAATGGTGATACCTCACAGTGTGTGGTATGTGGACTGTGATACCTCACAGTGTGTGGTATGTGGACTGTCACATTAATATCTCACAGTGTGTGGTATATGGACTGTGGTACCTCACAGTGTGTGGTATGTGGACTGTGGTGATAACTCACAGTGTGTGGTATGTGGGCTGTGGTGATACCTCACAGTGTGTGGTATGTGGACTGTGATACCTCCTAGTGTGTGGTATGTGGACTGTGGTGATACCTCACAGTGTGTGGTATGTGGACTGTCACATTAGTATCTCACAGTGTGTGGTATATGGACTGATACCTCACAGTGTGTGGTATATGGACTGTGGTAATACCTCACAGTGTGTGGTATGTGGACTGTAATACCTCACAGTGTGTGGTATGTGGACTGTGGTGATACCTCACAGTGTGTGGTATGTGGACTGTGGTGATACCTCACAGTGTGTGGTATGTGGACTGTGGTGATACCTCACAGTGTGTGGTATGTGGACTGTAATACCTCACAGTGTGTGGTATGTGGACTGTAGTACCTCACAGTGTGTGGTATGTGGACTGTGGTGATACCTCACAGTGTGTGGTATGTGGACTGTCACATTAATATCTCACAGTGTGTGGTATATGGACTGATACCTCACAGTGTGTGGTATATGGACTGTGATAATACCTCACAGTGTGTGGTATGTGGACTGTAATACCTCACAGTGTGTGGTATGTGGACTGTGGTGATACCTCACAGTGTGTGGTATGTGGACTGTGGTGATACCTCACTGTGTGTGGTATATGGACTGATACCTCACAGTGTGTGGTATGTGGACTGATACCTCACAGTGTGTGGTATGTGGAGTGTGGTAAAACCTAACAGTGTGTGGTATGTGGACTGTAGTACCTCACAGTGTGTGGTATGTGGACTGTGGTAATACCTCACAGTGTGTGGTATGTGGACTGTAACACCTCACAGTGTGTGGTATGTGGACTGTAATACCTCACAGTGTGTGGTATGTGGACTGTGGTGATACCTCACAGTGTGTGGTATGTGGACTGTGGTGATACCTCACAGTGTGTGGTACGTGGACTGTAATACCTCACAGTGTGTGGTATGTGGACTGTGGTAATACCTCACAGTGTGTGGTATGTGGACTGTAATACCTCACAGTGTGTGGTATGTGGACTGTGGTAATACCTCACAGTGTGTTGTATGTGGACTGTAGTACCTCACAGTGTGTGGTATGTGGACTGTGGTGATACCTCACAGTGTGTGGTATGTGGACTGTAGTACCTCACAGTGTGTGGTATGTGGACTGTGGTAATACCTCACAGTGTGTGGTATGTGGACTGTGGTGGTACCTCACAGTGTGTGGTATGTGGACTGTGGTAATACCTCACAGTGTGTGGTATGTGGACTGTAATACCTCACAGTGTGTGGTACGTGGACTGTGGTGATACTTAACAGTATGTGGTATGTGGACTGTAATACCTCACAGTGTGTGGTATGTGGATTGTGGTGATACTTAACAGTGTGTGGTATGTGGACTGTAATACCTCACAGTGTGTGGTATGTGGACTGTAGTACCTCACAGTGTGTGGTATGTGGACTGGTAATACCTCACAGTGTGTGGTATGTGGACTGTAATACCTCACAGTGTGTGGTATGTGGACTGTAGTACCTCACAGTGTGTGGTATGTGGACTGGTAATACCTCACAGTGTGTGGTATGTGGACTGTAATACCTCACAGTGTGTGGTATGTGGACTGTAGTACCTCACAGTGTGTGGTATGTGGACTGTAGTACCTCACAGTGTGTGGTATGTGGACTGGTAAGACCTCACAGTGTGTGGTATGTGGGCTGTAGTACCTCACAGTGTGTGGTATGTGGACTGTAGTACCTCACAGTGTGTGGTATATGGACTGTGGTGATACTTGTGTGGTATATGGACTGAGCTGCTCTAGTTGCACACTGAGTGATTCACACAGCAGACTGTGGCGACACCTCACAGTGTGTGGTATGTGGACTGTAGTACCTCACAGTGTGTAGTATGTGGACTGTGGTGATACCTCACAGTGTGTGGTATGTGGACTGTGATACCTCACAGTGTGTAGTATGTGGACTGTGGTGATACCTCACAGTGTGTGGTATGTGGACTGTAATACCTCACAGTGTGGTATGTGGAGTGTGGTGGGTTGTATCTGAGCTGCTCTAGTAGTACACTGAGTGATTCACACAGCAGCTCATGGATCAGTCTAACAGGATGGATGGGCGCGCGCAGCGGGATAACGAGGAACCACAACGAGTCGGTTCAATGCCATCTATTATTTACTCTGTCAACCTGCCTCTCCCCCAGATACCTGTGATGCATGGCGGGATACGGCTTAGGGGGACGTATTTTTATATAGAGCTGAACGCTCCATAGTTGCAAACCGCTGCTCCTTATGGCAGGCCATGGCAGAACGCGTAAACTAGACTGGCTCCAGTCCCTGCATCCTATGGCTACCCTCCTCACTGGGATACGGGAGACTGGCTCCAGTCCCTGCATCCTATGGCTACCCTCCTCACTGGGATACGGGAGACTGGCTCCAGTCCCTGCATCCTATGGCTACCCTCCTCGCTGGGATACAGGGACAGGTTCAATCGGTAATAGTGTTGGATTTATTGACGCTGTATAGCGCCAGTATTTGCGACACTTTCCATACAGATAGCCTGGCCATTGATCAGGATATCTGCTGGGAGAGTAATACCCTCTCACTTTGATCTCAATCGGGTCACAGCCAAGAGCAGATGACATTTTTTGCTATAACAACACAGGCGGCCAGGGAACTGGAGGAGGGGAGAGGGGAGGAGGTATAGGGTTACAGGGAGCGACTCGGGCCATAAACAGGAGATTCTGTTCATAGTGGACACGTCTTTGATTCATGGGCCACTAAGACTAAAATGAACTTTATTCTGATTGCGATTAATCATTTAATGAATGTTCATAATCAAAGACTTCAGCAAGTCTAAGTGTAGACTTACACAGTATTTAACTGGTTCCAGATACAAGCAACCCTTATCTCCGAAGAGTAGTATCCCAGCAAATGCGACTATATAACGACTATGGAGAAATAGTTTCCAATGTTAAGCCTATGGGACAATGATACCTGGGGTGAAATAAAGGCATGTATAGGTAGAGTGTGTTTTTTGGAAAGAAAGAGAAATCGCCTTATGAACGACATAGATAACGACTGTAAAGGCCATAGCTGAAAACCCAATTTCCTGTGGAATAATGACCTAGAAAAATTAGAAGAATCCTAAAAAACCACAAAGAAAGAGCATCCGTGCCTGAAGATGGAAACAGAACAAACTGGAAGAGAACAATATCATTACTCCCCCCATCTTGATGTCCAACTGGATCTCACAGTCAGTTTGTTTGTTTTGTGTGGAATACAACAACAACTGTATTATATAGATATATCTTTTCTAACTACGGTTGAAAAGTTAGTATAAATTCTTGATTCATTTAGTTTTAATTAACCCTTTAAGGACGGCTGCCTGGGGCTGAGGTAGTCCCATAAGGACGAGTGCTGGTGGCAGTTTGTCTGGCTAGAGGACGGGCACATAATGGTTAAAACTGATAATTCATGTTTGTAATCATGCAATATGATACATGATCATAAATATTTTATTTCTATTGAAAAGAAATACTGACTATGATGTTATATCTATATTCTCTGAAGATTTCATAAATATTGCTTTATTATTTCTTTGTTAAAACAATTTTGTTAATATTGGAACAATGATGCCTCAAAGCATCATGCGTCTTTGGTGCGGTGATGCCTCCAGGCATCATGCGTCTTTAGAGGGGTGATGCCTCCAGGCATCATGCGTCTTTGGTGCGGTGATGCCTCCAGGCATCATACGTCTTTAGAGGGGTGATGCCTGGAGGTATCATGTGTCTTTAGAGGGGTGATGCCTCCAGGCATCATGCGTCATTAAAGTGTTGGACTGTTAAAAGTTTAGCTCGAGACACACATTGGTAGAACTTCCAAATACGCCACTCACTTTGGCCACCACAGAATTCCACTCAGTGGACCTCCTACGCAGCTCCAATTAGTGGCCTACTTGTCAATTCTAGTAATGTTCGTGAAGTTCCTTAATAATCCTTTGGGATTCATGCATCTCGCTCCCACCACCACCTTAATTCGCAGAAGATCTTGAATCATTTAGTTGGTATGGTACACATGTGCCCGTGATGAGATGAAACATAAATGTGTTTTCAGCTAAGCCTGTTGTACAAATGACTTCAGCCAAAGTCCATGCTGCTCTGTTGGGGATACGACTGCAAGGTGTATGGGAATAGAGGGAAACTATGTTCCGGTGGGAATAAGTCAAGGTTACGAGGTAAGGCTTGGAGAAATTACTCCAATTTTTCCAAGCCTTACTGAGTAACTTTGACTTATTTCCACTGGTACATGGTTTCCCTATTCCTATATACCTTAAATTGTCGGCTAATATCGATAAAAACCGAATGTCTCTGAACGTCAACCTAGGCAGTAAACGTCAGCCTGGGCAGTAAACGTCAACCTCGGCAGTAACTTCAACCTGGGCAGTAAACTACGAGCTCAGGACGTACAACTGGAGCTAGGACCACGTACAAAACGACGTCAATCGTAGCCTAGACTGTATTCTATTTATTATATAGCCTCAAATCGTTAGAATTAGTTAAATATTTACCAAAACGCCAGTGTCAACTTCGTCGGGGACAGCATCGTGTACTCGAACCCTGGTTTTCACAACAACGTCGCTCTAGAGATGATAGCGAGGCTGGAGCCTGTGACATCATCAACTTGTCGATCTCCATACACATTCTTTGTCTTACTTCATTAACAGAGGATGTGTTTGAAGAGTGAGCAAGGCAATCGCCATAGTAACAGATCACACTCTCCTCGATGACGTTGTGATGCCAGCGGTTTGTTTTCATTTTGCGAGCTATGGTGTGCTGATCGTGTCTGGCGCTATGGTGTGCCGATTTCATTTATATTTTTAACCTTGTATCTTGGTTTTTTTATATATATATTAATGTTTTTATGTACTACTTTCAGGAATTAATTGTGTACATTTACTGTCGATACTTAGACATAGCCTTCCGTATTTTTTCGCTGGTTTGTATGTGTAATAAACGGTCGGGAACAAGTTAACTGCTTCCTGTTTCGCGTACCCGGTGCCCATACACTGAATTTCGTGCACATACATATAATATCTAAATAATACTTACATACAGTATAAGCGTCAGTTTCGTGCACGGGTATATAATAATCATAGGTTGTTCGCTCATAGGTATATAGGAATAGACTTCCCTCCCTGTGGTGATTCTGATGTTCTGAATGGATAAATCAAAAATACATCGGGACGACGGAAGCCACAGAAAGATGTGAAGATGTGGCATGAAAGATTGAGGTGGGTTTTGAAGGGGTTTCCAGCCCATTGGAATCGTGGTCAATGGAGGCAAACACTGAGGCAGCTGTGCAGGGAAACCCACAGCGGAAAGGGGGCTGTGTGAGGGACTGCGCTCTCCTGTACAGCTACAGTAAACTCCCTGCATCGCATACAGTGGGTATGATAAAGGTGCTATGTGTTGTGTTTTTTTGGGTTTTTTTAATCATTGCTCTACACGCATCGCGAAAGTAATTTTTCTTTCTTTATTTCAACCAGTTCTGTCAATTCAGACAGATCTTCCACTGAGTTGGTTTGGGAAAATAGAATTTTATTTTTGTGGTAAAAATTTTATGATAAACATTTTAATAATAATAGTAGTATTATACTATTAAAATGTATAGAATTACTTGAAATGAGAAAATACGAGTGTATTTGTGATAAAATTGGTTATGAGGAATGTGTGATATGTTGTAAAAGGATGTGGGTGGGTGGGTAAAAAGCGTGCCGTCTAACAGGGTTGAGCGACGACAGGGAAGTGAGTTTCTTGTGGTGCGGTATGTGAGTAGCGCAGTGAATGGTATGTGTGTTTCGCACTGCCGAGCTCAATGAGCCGCCAGAGGCCATAACCTCCGCAGGACCAATTCATTTTAGATGATTAAACAAAGCAGTGAATATATGTTTGCAACATAACAGAAAAAGTTTTCATTTCAGTCTTCTTTTCATAATATACCGCATCTAATACAGTATAAAAGCATAATATTTCAAGTCATGAGATACATCTTAAGTTTAATATTCATAAATAAGAGTACTTTGTAATATGAATTGACTCATCAGTGTGTGAGACTAGCCACTATATCATAAGAAACTATACCGAGGTATGATACAGAATGTTTTATGATCATAAATGGGAATTTCCGAAGGTTTGGTGGATTTCCTAAACAAAATGATGTATGGAGGTTTTACAGCTTTCAGGTGGTACTAATGTATGAACCCAATAACCCCAGACTGGAACCCAGGATTTGAATATGTACACAATAATGACTGGTTTTGTGTACGAATGGCCGTAATCTCTGAGTAGTTGACTCGTTGTAATATCCGAGCGATAAGCGAGGATATTGCGTCGTCAACTACTCGGAGATTACGGTCACTCGCATACAAAACCAGTCGTTATTGTATTTACTACCCACCTACAAGATTAATAACAAGTCTATTGCAATTAAAAAGTGTCTGCAAGAAATTAAGTTCCATACACCACAGCAGTGTTAAGCGTGGCAGTAATTCGGTGTAGTCTAACACCAATAGTATAGTTCGCCATTAACCTGTATCTTTAGCATGCGAGTGTGTTATTACAGTGATTTCTGATGGTAAATGAGATTATCATGATTGATTCTAAATAAATAACATTGAATGAAAATTCAAAAAACCTATTTCGAAATGCATGATGATTCGACCCCATTATGGACAGGACTATTTTTCCTGAATCTCCTGCGGGAGATTCTGACATGTCAGAATCTCGAGATAGCTGTTTCTAAGTGCCCTATACATTTCCTATGGAGACTCTGTAATCGGTGAGTAATATGCAAGTGTGTTATCACAATACAATTTTTACAATATGTATCCTATGGAAACTACGTATTTGGTTAGTAATATATGGAAACTGGCTTACTGTCTTCGCACATCTAAAATATGCAGTGAAATTACTGATCAGATACATCCCGATGCCAAAGGCAGAGGGATGTATTTGATCAATAATTTTACCAAGTATTTTGATGTACTAAGACAGTCAGCCCGTTTTCATATTATTATATACCTAAAAATGGTAAATTTCAGCTACTCATATAATGTCATACCCCGTACGTCACAGTGTGACGTACGCCCATAAATACGTCATGGGTAGCAGCGGGCAGTATGTGTAGGTCATACGGCCATGGGTATATAATAACTAGGAGCAAATAGAATGTTCATCATTGATGAATGAGCGTGCAATTATACATGAATAACAATTAAAAGGTTTGCGTTACATTCAGTCTATGGAAAGTTTTCTGTAACCTAATGGAACCCAGTCAACCTGCTATTTCTGCAACCACCTGAGTATAGGATCCAAAAATATCAAGGTCAAGCACCAGTAGGTCAATGAGGTATTTCGGACTCTAGTGATTGGACATGGTCAGCTGAGCATGCTTCTAAGTCCCTGAGACACTGGTACCCTGCTCCTTTCACACTATCACAGTGGATAGCACACAGATAGTGAAGGGATAGTTTTCTGGCAGCATGCTGAAAGTGTATATATGTGACCACTCTAACCTTTAGGTCTCTAGATGATTATTTAGCGCGTGCAAGCATGCTCTAATAAGGTCTGAGAACTCCATAGTCATCCTCTAAACCTTTGCCTTCCTGCTACAACCAATGGCTATCCTATAGACACCACAGCAAGTGAAGATATGGCTGCCTTCATTCAGGTACCAAGAGCTGATGGATAGACAGAAACTCATGGTGCCAAATCATATAGTTATGAACAGAACTTATTGTTTGTATGTGCTGACAGCACTGCACGAAAACCATCATTTTACATATGAATACACCCAGCGTATATATGTATGACTTTTGCGTATACAAGGTCGTACTATTCCCGTGTATACACCTCATCTGTAGGTGGATATAAGCGTCCAGTGAAGAGGGCTTCACTGAGAGTGGGCGGGGGGAGGTGGCGGTTGGTAGGGTTCCCGGATGTCTCGGCCCCTTTGGCATCTCGGACCCCCTACGGCACCTCGGACCCATCGGCACCTCGGCCCCCCGCTTTCACAGCTTCATGCGCGAAAACGGTGAATGTCTTCCAATGTGATTACATACCCATAATACGGATTCCCAGCTTTGCTGTATTATATTATTTGTCTATTTTCCTCCATCTTACAAAACAAAAGCATATCTTACAATACATGTGTGATAACCCTATCCTAAACCTTAACCTTAACCCTAACCTTAACCCTATCCCAAACCTTAATCCTAAACATAACCCTAACCCTATCTCAAACCTTAACCCTATCCCTAACCCTAACCCTATCCCTATCCCTATCCCAAACATTAATGCTAACCCTAACCCTATCCCTAAATCTAACCCTTTCCCTAACATTAACCCTATCCTTAACCCACGAAAGCGGGAGTGCGAAACGCGGCCGCGACGGGGCCGAGATGACCGCACAAAAAGGGGTTCGAGATGCCGATTGGGCCGAGATGACCGTGTACCGGGTGGGGGTGTGGTGGGTGGCGGGGGGTGGGTGGCGGGGGGTGGGTTTCCCACTCAGGACAATAATAATTAGTAACGGTTAGTGGCATACATACGTAATACATAAATATCAGATACTCGAGCATAGTCTAACGGAAAGCTACGGAAGAAATACAAGAATATGATTTACTGACTAAGTTTCATAGAGATCAACCATCAGTCATCTTAAAGACCACAATAACTCACGTCAGACATTGAGTGTGGAGGAAACGGAATGATGCAGAGATCTGTAAACATGGTCCATGTCCAGAGAGTCTGACTAAAAGTGACAGATAAATTGGAAAACAAATATATATATAGAAATCTGCAGATATAACTTATTTCATCCATATATTTCCTGTCAGACAAATGGGTCAATCATACAGTGAGCCGGCTGGTGTCAGAAATACAGAATCATATTCAAATAAAACATGGACATAGAATCGCAAATATGAATAATTGCCTTGTCCAAAAGATAAGATAAGCTTAATGTATGGGCTAGTGAATCAAAGAGTAATATACACAATCCTATTCAGATCAGAGGGAGAGAGAGAGAGTGGAGAGAGAGAGAGAGAGAGAGAGAGAGAGAGAGAGAGAGAGAGATGAATGTTAAAGGCATACCAGACTATTTGGCATGAAAATCGAAACCTATGGCATTTTCCTGGAATTTTAATATAATAACCTCGAGGTGATGTAGATCACATAGATGATTTAAAGATCGGGGGTCACCGTGCTAGCTTTGATTTAGAGATCAATATTATCGTGATTTTATAATAGAATATATGCGGAATCTCAAGGAAGTTATTTTCACATAGTAAGCCCCATCTCATTTTCCTCAAATTTTCACAGAATATAGTCATATATATGAGGTCACCCACTGCACGAAACTTACCACTTTACATATGTATGCGAAACGCGTCTAACAGTAGGATTTTGCGTCTAGAAGGTCGACCTATTAGACGTCTCGTAGACGCCTTATCTAGTGGCGTATAGACGTGTCTATGGTGCCATCTTATATACGTCATATATACGCCCGATTCTGTTTATTTACGCCATTATCCAATAATTCCGACCTCTGCCACTTGGGGACATCAGTGGTAGCATAAATCATTTGCCATAAAGCATCCAAGTCTGTATTATATGAAAATTGCAATCTTCTATTCCGAATTTATTTGATAAAACTTTTATAAAAACGTGATTGAGTAAAAGTTGATTAATTACACATAATAAACCCTGCATTATGTTGTTTTTTTACCGTTTTTCTAATCGATTTTACACACCACTTCTATGTGTGGGCATTTTAGATCCAGTATAAAACCAATAACCCTGGTCTATCTGTCGCGGGTGGTGGGTCAGTGTTGGTGTATGCTCTACCAACATCCACAGGAGGGGCCGGCCGCGGGTCGCAATTTTTTTTTTGGTATCATATATACGCCATATTGCGCAGAGTATGTTTTATCTTAAATACACCAGGCGTGAAAGACAGCCAAGTCGCGCGCGTCTATATATGGAAACTGTCTCGTAGACGCCCGAAACGTAGACGCGTATAAGAGGTGTATACAAATATAAACAAGCCACGATACAGCCGATACGTGCGTTATCGCAATGGCGTATATATATGTAAAATAGTGGTTTTCGTGCAGTGACCGTTCTTGTTTTTTAATGAATTGAAGAAAACCATATTTTATTTTAGTAAATTTCCTATATCGATTAAACAAATGTAAATTGCCCTATTTTACTGGATAAGCTAAATGACAAAATTAAAAAAAAACATTAAATATACTCATTTAGAACAAGAATAAATCACCAAAAAAAATCAATTTTGACTGATGATTAGAAATATTTAAAATCACCAGGTGGCGACTGGGTGAATTGTAGGATATGGCTTTAAATGCAGGAGAGGCGAGCTAGGGCTGAGGTAGACTTGCTCAAATCTTTGATTATGAAAATTCATTAAATGATTAATCACAATCAGAATAAAGTTCATTAAAGTATGTATCCCTCTCTGACTTGCCCATGAATCAAAGACTTGTCCACTCTAACCAGAATCTCCTGTTTATGACCCCAAGCCACTCCCTGTAACCCTATACTTCCTCCTACCCCTCCCCTCGTCCAGTTCCCTGGCCACCTGTGTTGTCATAGCAATAAATTTAGCCTACTGCTGACTGTGACCCGATTAAGATCAAAGTGAGAGGGTATCAATCTCCCATCAGATATCTGACCAGTAACCATGTTATCTGTATGGAGAGTGAAGGAAATACTGGCGCTAAACAGCACCAGAAATCTAACACCATTATAGATTGTACCAGTCTCCTGTATCCCAGCGAGGAGGGTAGCCATAGTATGCAGGGACTGGAGCCAGTCTCCTGTATCCCAGCGAGGAGGGTAGCCATAGGATGCAGGGCCAGGAGCCAGTCTCCTGTATCCCAGCGAGGAGGGTAGCCATAGTATGCAGGGACTGGAGCCAGTCTCCTGTATCCCAGCGAGGAGGGTAGCCATAGGATGCAGGGCCAGGAACCAGTCTCCTGTATCCCAGCGAGGAGGGTAGCCATAGTATGCAGGGACTGGAGCCAGTCTCCTGTATCCCAGCGAGGAGGGTAGCCATAGGATGCAGGGACTGGAGCCAGTCTGTATCCCAGCGAGGAGGGTAGCCATAGGATGCAGGGACTGGAGCCAGTCTGTATCCCAGCGAGGAGAGTAGCCATAGGCTGCAGGGACTGGAGCCAGTCTGTATCCCAGCGAGGAGGGTAGTCATAGGATGCAGGGACTGGAGACAGTCTCCTGTATCCCAGCGAGGAGGGTAGTCATAGGATGCAGGGACTGGAGACAGTCTCCTGTATCCCAGCGAGGAGGGTAGTCATAGGATGCAGGGACTGGAGCCAGTCTAGGGCTGAGGCTATAAATCGGCGATGGGAGAGATGGGGGAAGGTAGAGGGAGGTAGAGGGGGGGGGGGGGGGGTTAGTGATAAGATCAAATCAAACGACGGCAAACAGACCGTGGCAGGAGAACCATCCATCACAGATGAAAGCGGGATCAGAAAACAGGAAACACTGCGGGCGTGGACCGGTTCTAACCCAGCCTCCATTTCTCTGATCTCATTCCCAGCTCCACGCGCCGTCCCCATTAACAGAACACAGCGAATTAACACAGACCCGGCTTTTAATTAGCAGTTAGCTGGAAATCACGTTAACAGCAGTCACTGGTCGGGGCACCACGTCTAGAGTCCACCCAGACTCATTCCCCAGCAGAGAGGGTCGGGCTTCTGCTTGTTTTCTGTTGGTTTTTTATTGTGTTTTTTTTAAAATTAATTTTTTTTTTTTTTTTATTTTTTTTTTTTTTATTTTTTTTTTTTCTGGTATTATTTCCTTGTTTTTGCATATTTTCTCTTTGAACAAACAAAGGAGGTGGGAGACCAGGGAAGGGGTTGGTGGAGCAGTGGTGTATGGTTCGCTGGTGGAACTGACTTATAATTTTAATGTGTTTTTAAAATTTTTCTTTTTGTATTTGTTTCTTTAGATAAATAAAGGTCGTCGGAGGTGAGGGGCGGGGGTTGGTGGACATTGCTGCATATAGGCGGCTGGTAGAACTAACTTTTAATTCATCTTTGGTAATTTTTGTTTGTATTTTTTATCGTTAGATAAACAAAGGTAGTGGGAGATGAGGGGCAGGGGTTGGTGGACATTGCTGCATATAGGCGGCTGGTAGAACTTTTATTTCATCTTTGTTTTTTTTGTTTTTTTTCTCGTTAGATAAACAAAGGCCGTCGGCGAGTAGGGGTGGGGGTTGGTGTCTGGGAGCTTTCAGTGTACCACTGGGGACGGCTGGGGAGGTGGGGAGAGTAGGGGAGGAGGTGGGGGGCAGGGAGGGGGTGGTGGTAGCGGGGTAGGCACTGAGGCCAGGCCTTGTTGATCCTTGTATTGATCTCTAGACGTATGAAATCATACTGAAACATAACAGCGTGACGTTAGGGACGTTGTCTGACTCCAGGTCACCAGTTAGACACGGGCTGAGGGGAGTATGGGGAAATGTACTTACTAAGGCCGTAGTGATACTGTTCGAGGTTTTCCGCTATTTATCCTACCCCTAATAAAAAACGCCATAGGCTTAACATGGGATTTGTTTATTTCACGGGTGTGAGATAAAGTGTTGTTTATGCCACTTCTTTCTGATACTCAAAAAATATGAAAACGAGGTAGGATAAAATCTAGACGCCACGAGTTTGAGTTTGAGCTTATTTATGCCACTCATTTTGTTGGCACCGTAATGTCACTTGTCTTCGACTCGTGAAATTATGGAGCCAACAAAATGTGTGGCATAAATAAACTCAGACTCAATCTCGTGAGTTCTATTGATATCATCCTACCCCTCATATAAATATCTATAGACTTAACATGGTGTGACTCTATGCCACGTTTATGGCATAAAATATTTATATGTCACTGGTGACATATGATGTTAAAAACATCTGACAGGGTAGGATAAAATCTAAACATTACTCAATATCATATAATTGTTTATATGCCATCCATTGTCTTCTGCTACAGATGTCACTCAGCTCTGCTTCGTGATATCATTCCGCGAAGACAACTCATGCCATATAAACAATCATATGAAATTTCGTGATGTTTCATGATATTATCTCACCCCTGGTATGTTTTTGTTCT
This sequence comes from Alentia gelatinosa, assembly GCA_950022655.1. Taxonomy (NCBI): domain Eukaryota; kingdom Metazoa; phylum Annelida; class Polychaeta; order Phyllodocida; family Polynoidae; genus Alentia; species Alentia gelatinosa. The sequence goes on along the minus strand of OX465584.1, from coordinate 65,819,620 downwards.
CCATAGAATTAACGTTGGGAACTTGTATCCAACGCCCAACGTCTTAAACCAGACGACCCAGTCTGCGGCCATCCTGCGCCATGGCGGAGGGCATCACGTGACTACAGCGAGAGACGTTCATAGGACAGAGGTCACTGGTCAGAAAACGTGGTTACTGAACCTGAAAGGCTGGCCATTCCAGGTCATTTGATATAGAAAAATATGTCCCACGGCTGCAGTGTCCGGACGTTGCATTTTTTTGATCGAATGACATGCTTACATTGCTGCAGAGGGTCACTCAGAATTCTAATTATAGGTAGAGTGAAGGTGATGGGTTAATAGTAGGGTGGGTGTTGAAGGCTAATGTGGGGTGTGTAGGGTTAGTGTGGGGTGTGTAGGGTTAATGTGGGGTGTGTAGGGTTAGTGTGGGGTATGTATGGTTAGTGTGGGGTGTGTAGGTTTATGGTGGGGTGTGTAGGGTTAGTGTGGGGTATGTAGGGTTAGTGTGGGGTGTGTAGGGTTAGTGTGGGGTGTTGAAGGCTAATGTGGGGTGTGTAAGGTTAGTGTGGTGTATGTATGGTTAGTGTGGGGTGTGTAGGTTTATGGTGGGGTGTGTAGGGTTAGTGTGGGGTATGTAGGGTTAGTGTGGGGTGTGTAGGGTTAGTGTGGGGTGTGTAGGGTTAGTGTGGGGGTGTAGGGTTAATGTGGGGTGTGTAGGGTTAGTGTGGGGTGTGTAGGGTTGGTGTGGGGTGTGTAGGTTTATGGTGGGGTGTGTAGGGTTAGTGTGGGGTGTGTAGGGTTAGTGTGGGGGTGTAGGGTTAATGTGGGGTGTGTAGGGTTAGTGTGGGGTATGTAGGGTTAGTGTGGGGTATGTAGGGTTAGTGTGGGGTATGTAGGGTTAATGTGGGGTGTACAGGGTTAGTGTGGGGTATGTAGGGTTAATGTGGGGTGTGTAGGGTTAATGTGGGGTGTGTAAGGTTAGTGTGGGGTGTGTAGGGTTGGTGTGGGGTGTGTAGGTTTATGGTGGGGTGTGTAGGGTTAGTGTGGGGTGTGTAGGGTTAGTGTGGGGTGTGTAGGGTTGGTGTGAGGTGTGTAGGGTTAGTGTGGGGTGTGTAGGGTTAATGTGGAGTGTATAGGGTTGGTGTGAGGTGTGTAGGGTTAGTGTGGGTTGTGTAGGGTTAGTGTGGGGTGTGTAGGTTTATGGTGGGGTGTGTAGGGTTACTGTGGGGTGTGTAGGGTTAGTGTGGGGTGTGTAGGGTTAGTGTGGGGTGTGTAGGGTTGGTGTGGGGTGTGTAGGGTTAATGTGGGTTGTGTAGGGTTAATGTGGGGTGTGTAGGGTTAGTGTGGGGTGTGTACGTTTAGTGTGGGGTGTGTAGGGTTAGTGTGGGGTGTGTAGGGTTAGTGTGGGGTGTGTAGGGTTAGTGTGGGTTGTTTAAGGTTAATGTGGGGTGTGTAGAGTTAGTGTGGGGTGTGTAGGGTTAGTGTGGGGTGTGTAGGGTTAGTGTGGGGTGTGTAGGGTTAATGTGGGGTGTGTTGAGTTAGTGTGGGGTGTGTAGGGTTAATGTGGACTGTGTAGGTTAGTGTGGGGTATGTAGGGTTCATGTGGGGTGTGTAGGGTTAATGTGGGGTGTGTAGAGTTAATGTGGGGTGTGTAGGGTTAATGTGGGGTGTGTAGGGTTAATGTGGGGTATGTAGGGTTAGTGTGGGGTGTGTAGGGTTAATTTTGGGTGTGTAGGGTTAATGTGGGGTGTGTAGGGTTAGTGTTTGGTGTGTAGGGTTAATGTGGGGTGTGTAGGGTTAATGTGGAGTGTGTAGGGTTACTGTGGGGTGTGTAGGGTTAATGTGGGTTGTGTAGGGTTAATGTTGGGTTTGTAGGGTTAATGTGGGGTGTGTAGGTTTAGTGTGGGGTGTGTAGGGTTAATATGGGGTTTGTAGGGTTAGTACTAGATGTGTAGGGTGTGTGGGGTGTTAAGGGTTAATGTGGGGTCGGATGTCATGGGTTATTTTGGGTTGTGTAGGGTTTATGTGATTTGGTGTGACAGGCTGTTCCTCTTCCTGTAGAAAGAATTTGTTGATTTTCTATTCAAATTAACCAAATTAAAATAGGCCTATTTTACGTATTGGCTCACTAGACAAACAGTTATATTCTATTCATTTAGCATTAGCATGAATCACCACCAAATACTTTTCACAGAATATGATCACTTTTAGAAGTTCGCCATTGGGCGCCATGGTGAATTGTAGTATGAGTTGACAGTTGACAGTCGCTGACAACCTGACAGGAGTTCTGTGGCTGACAATGAGTAGTGTGAGAAGTGCAGCACATCATCAGGCGACTGTAACCAACCACGGTGGAGCAGCGGGCCTTTTGAAAACGTGTCAGGGGTTCGTTACTCCTAGAAGTGTGGGAAAAGCGTTGCTCCAGTAATATCGGATCGTTTCGTGTGGTATCGTTATTTATCCTACCCCTAATAAAAAACGCCATAGGCTTAAAATGGGATTTGTTAATGTCACTGGGTGTGACATAAACTGTTGTTTATGCCACTACTTTCTAATACTGAAAAAATGTAGAAACGGGGTAGGATAAAATCTAGAGGCCACTCGTTTGGGTTTGAGTTTACTTATGTCAGTCATCGTGGCATAAATAAGCTCAAACTCAAACTTGTGACGTCTCTTTATATTACACATTGTATTGCTACACTTTATAACAGCACATTCACAGTGACAAAGGTGAAAGGTTTATTTTAATTTTAATTGAATATAGATGGCGATATAATTATAATGGGATTTGCAAAGAATCTGGAGCAGCGATTTCGACTTCGGATCGCTACTCTGCAATCTGAAAAATGTGAGACTCCCTCTCACAGTGCGGTCTTGTATATTTGACAATGATAAACATATTTCCTAATATCTATGAAGCAGGATACATTTATCATACACTGAGCAGAGGTCAGTTAATATAAGAGATATATACACAGGTGTTCAGTATATGACCCTGTCTCTGACTTTAACTCAACTGCTACCCCTCACTTTACCTGTACAGCTCTTTGTGTGGCATCACATAGTGTTTATTTAGGTCTCTGACTTTAACTCAACTGCTACTCCTCACTTTACCTGTACAGCTCTTTTTGTGGCCTCACATAGTGTTTATTTAGGTCTCTGACTTTAACTCAACTGCTACTCCTCACTTTACCTGTACAGCTCTTTTTGTGGCCTCACATAGTGTTTATTTAGGTCTTTGACTTTAACTCAACTGCTACCCCTCACTTTACCTGTACAGCTCTTTGTGTGGCCTCACATAGTGTTTATTTAGGTCTCTGACTTTAACTCAACTGCTACTTCTCACTTTACCTGTACAGCTCTTTGTGTGGTCTCACATAGTGTTTATTTAGGTCTCTGACTTTAACTCAACTGCTACTCCTCACTTTACCTGTACAGCTCTTTGTGTGGCCTCACATAGTGTTTATTTAGGTCTCTGACTTTAACTCAACTGCTACTCCTCACTTTACCTGTACAGCTCTTTGTGTGGTCTCACATAGTGTTTATTTAGGTCTCTGACTTTAACTCAACTGCTACTCCTCACTTTACCTGTACAGCTCTTTGTGTGGCCTCACATAGTATTTATTTAGTTCTCTGACTTTAAAGGCATATACCGGACAATTTGGCTCAAAGAGAATGAGAGAGAATCCCAAGAAACCAGTTTTCACTAAAAATTGACATTATTTAAAAATTACCAGGTGGCGCCACTCTTTATTGTAGGATATGCCTTTCACCAAAATCAACTGCTTTTCCTCACTATACTACTCCTCACTTTACCTGTACAGCTCTTTGTGTGGCCTCACATAGTGTTTATTTAGGTCTCTGACTTTAACTCAACTGCCACTCCTCACTTTACCTGTACAGCTCTTTGTGTGGCCTCACATAGTGTTTATTAAGGTATCTGGCTTTAACTCAACTGCTACTCCTCACTTTACCAGTACAGCTCTTTGTGTGGCCTCACATAGTGTTTATTTAGGTCTGACTTTAACTCAACTGCCACTCCTCACTTTACCTGTACAGCTCTTTGTGTGGCCTCACATAGTATTTATTGAGGTCTCTGACTTTAACTCAACTACTACTCCTCACTTTACCTGTACAGCTCTTTGTGTGGCCTCACATGGTGTTTATTGAGGTCTCTGACTTTAACTCAACTACTACTCCTCACTTTACCTGTACAGCTCTTTGTGTGGCCTCACATGGTGTTTATTGAGGTCTCTGACTTTAACTCGACTACTACTCCTCACTTTACCTGTACAGCTCTTTGTGTGGCCTCACATAGTGTTTATTTAGGTCTCTGGCCTTAACTCAACTGCTACTCCTTACTTTACCTGTACAGCTCTTTGTGTGGCCTCACATAGTATTTATTTAGGTCTCTGACTTTAAGGGCATACCGGACAATTTGGCTTGAAAACTAAAACCCATGTCAATTTTTTGAAAATTTAAGAAGATGATCTCCAAGTGTTGTAGAACACATATCTAACTTTACAATTGTGGATCACCGTGCTTGATTTATAGATCAGTATTGTGATAATTTTTTATTATAGAAATTCTAAAAAGTATTTTTTCACATAGTAAAACCCATGTCAGTTTCTTCAAACTTTCACAGAAAATAGTACATGTATAGTACTACTTATCTAGGTTTTAAAAATCATAAGTCACTGTCCTTGTTTTTGACAGAATTGAAGAACCATATTTTCTGTACATTTCCTATGTAAATCAAGCAATTGTAAAGTGGCATATTTTACCTATTAAGATTTGTTAAACTGGACAAAATGTTTAAGTTACTCATGTAGAATGAGAAAGAATTCCAAAAAACCAGTTTTGACTAAAATTTGACATTATTTAATAATCACCAGGTGGTGCCATTCTGTATTGTAAGATATGCCTTTAACCAAAATCAACTGCTATTCCTCGCTATACTACTCCTCACTTTACCTGTACAGCTCTTTGTGTGGCCTCACATAGTGTTTATTTAGGTCTCTGACTTTAACTCAACTACTACCCCTCACTTTACCTGTACAGCTCTTTGTGTGGCCTCACATAGTGTTTATTTAGGTCTCTGACTTTAACTCAACTGCTACTCCTCACTTTACCTGTACAGCTCTTTGTGTGGCCTCACATAGTGTTTATTTAGGTCTCTGACTTTAACTCAACTGCTACCCCTCACTTTACATCTACAGCTCTTTGTGTGGCCTCACATAGTGTTTATTTAGGTCTCTGACTTTAACTCAACTGCTACTCCTCACTTTACCTGTACAGCTCTTTTTGTGGCCTCACAAAGTGTTTATTTAGGTCTCTGACTTTAACTCAACTGCTACTCCTCACTTTACCTGTACAGCTCTTTTTGTGGCCTCACATAGTGTTTATTTAGGTCTCTGACTTTAACTCAACTGCTACTCCTCACTTTACCTGTACAGCTCTTTGTGTGGCCTCATATAGTGTTTATTTGGGTCTCCGGCTTTACACAAACTCCACTATAGTTCTGAGGTCTCTGACTTTATTGGGTCCTGCCGCCTGTTGTCTGTCCAGACCCTCCCCAGTCTCTAATTTCCTGTCACACTGCTGGGAGGTGCCTCTGGTACGGATCGACCAGCAATGCCTGCCACACAGCTGTGACTCGCGGATCGGGTCGTTTGAGGCTGGGGTGGGATTTCCCTGGCGGCTCTATATCCAGGACAATGGTGCCGGCGGGCAAGGAGAGGGGATCAGTGGGGTCATTCTGCCCAGACCGGCGGGGCCCGGGAGGGTGGCGGGGGAATGGCCGGGAGAGTGTCGGGGAGGGGTGGTGAGAGGCGGGGAGGGAGGGTGGGGAGGGGCGGTGTGAGGGAGGCAGGGAGGGGCAGGGAGAGGGGATCAGTGGGGTCAATCTGCCCAGACCGGCGGGGCCCGGGAGGGTGGCGGGGGAATGGCCGGGAGAGTGTCGGGGAGGGAGGGTGAGAGGCAGGGAGGGAGGGTGGGGAGGGGCGGTGTGAGGGAGGCAGGGAGGGGCGGTGTGAGGCGGGGAGGGAGGCGGGGGAGGGGCGGTGAGACGCGGGGAGGGAGACGGGGGAGGGGCAGTGAGAGGCGGGGAGGGAGACGGGGGAGGGGCGGTGAGAGGCGGGGAGGGAGGCGGGGGAGGGGCGGTGAGAGGCGGGGAGGGAGACGGGGGAGGGAGGCGGGGAGGGAGGCGGGGGAGGGGTGATGAGAGGCGGGGAGGGAGGCGGGGGAGGGGTGGTGAGAGGCGGGGAGGGAGACGGGGGAGGGAGGCGGGGAGGGAGGCGGGGGAGGGGTGATGAGAGGCGGGGAGGGAGGCGGGGGAGGGGTGGTGAGAGGCGGGGAGGAAGACGGGGGAGGGGCGGTGAGAGGCGGGGAGGGAGACGGGGGAGGGGTGGTGAGAGGCGGGGAGGGAGGCGGGGGAGGGGTGGTGTGAGGGAGGCAGGGAGGGTGGGGAGGGGCGGTGTGAGGGAGGCAGGGAGGGTGGGGAGGGGCGGTGTGAGGGAGGCAGAGAGGGTGGGGAGGGGCGGTGTGAGGGAGGCAGGGAGGGTGGGGAGGGGCGGTGTGAGGGAGGCAGGGAGGGTGGGGAGGGGCGGTGTGAGGGAGGCAGGGAGGGGCAGTGAGAGGCGGGGAGGGAGGGTGGGGAGGGGCGGTGTGAGGGAGGCAGGGAGGGGCAGTGAGAGGCGGGGAGGGAGACGGGGGAGGGGCGGTGAGAGGCGGGGAGGGAGGTGGGGAGGGGCGGTGTGAGGGAGGCAGGGAGGGGCAGTGAGAGGGGATCAGTGGGGCCCGGGAGGGTGGCGGGAGGGGCCCGGGAGGGAGGGAGGCGGGGGAGGGCCGGTGAGAGGCAGGGAGGGAGGTGGCGGTGGCCAGCAGGGAGGTGGGGAGGAGAGATTTAAGGCCAGTAGGCGGGGGAGGGGCGTTGGGAGGAGGGAGGGAGGCGGGGGAGAGGTGGTGTGAGGTGGGAAGGGAGGCGGGGAGGTAGGCGGCGGATGGGCAGTGTAAGGGAGGCAGGGGAGGGGCAGTGGGAGGCCAGGAGGGAGGCGGGGGAGGGGCAGTGGGGCGGTGAGAGGCGGGAGGGAGGTGGGGGAGGGGCGGTGAGGAGGCGGGGGGGCAGGCGGGGGAGGGGCTGTGTGATGAGGGAGGGAAGAGGGAGGGAGGCAGTGAGGGGCGGTGAGAGGCGGGGAGGGAGGTGGGGAGGGGCGGTTAGAGGCGGGGAGGAAGGTGGGGGAGGGGCAGTGAGAGGTAGGGAGGGAGGTGGGGAGGGGCAGTGAGAGGCGGGGAGGGAGGTGGGGAGGGGCGTTGTGAGGAGGGAGGGAAGAGGGAGGTTGGCAGGGGAGGGGCAGTGAGAGGTGGGGAGGGAGGTGGGGGAGGGGCGGTGAGAGGCCTGGAGGGAGGTGGGGAGGGGCGTTGTGAGGAGGGAGGGAAGAGGGAGGTTGGCAGGGGAGGGGCGGTGTGAGGTGGGGAGGGAGGGGCAGTGAGAGGTGGGGAGGGAGGTGGGGAGGGGCGGGGAGGCTGGCAGGGGAGGGGCGGTGTGAGGTGGGGAGGGAGGGGCAGTGAGAGGTGGGGAGGGAGGTGGGGGAGGGGCGGTGAGAGGGCTGGCAGGGGAGGGGCGGTGTGAGGTGGGGAGGGAGGGGCAGTGAGAGGTGGGGAGGGAGGATGGGGAGGGGCGGTGAGAGGGCTGGCAGGGGAGGGGCGGTGTGAGGTGGGGAGGGAGGGGCAGTGAGAGGTGGGGAGGGAGGTGGGGAGGGGCGGGGAGGCTGGCAGGGGAGGGGCGGTGTGAGGTGGGGAGGGAGGGGCAGTGAGAGGTGGGGAGGGAGGTGGGGAGGGGCGGGGAGGCTGGCAGGGGAGGGGCGGTGTGAGGTGGGGAGGGAGGGGCAGTGAGAGGTGGGGAGGGAGGTGGGGAGGGGCGGGGAGGCTGGCAGGGGAGGGGCGGTGTGAGGTGGGGAGGGAGGGGCAGTGAGAGGTGGGGAGGGAGGTGGGGGAGGGGCGGTGAGAGGGCTGGCAGGGGAGGGGCGGTGTGAGGTGGGGAGGGAGGGGCAGTGAGAGGTGGGGAGGGAGGTGGGGAGGGGCGGGGAGGCTGGCAGGGGAGGGGCGGTGTGAGGTGGGGAGGGAGGGGCAGTGAGAGGTGGGGAGGGAGGTGGGGGAGGGGCGGTGAGAGGGCTGGCAGGGGAGGGGCGGTGTGAGGTGGGGAGGGGCGGTGTGAGGGTGGCAGAGAGAGGGGTGGTGTGGTGGCAGGAGGCTGGCAGGGGAGGGGCGGTGTGAGTGAGGGAGGCGGGGAGGGGTGGTATGATGGTGGCGGGGTAGGGGCGGTGTGAGGCCGGTCAGATAGGCGGGTAAATCACCCGGGACGAGATTCCATCAGGGGAAAGCTTCCTTACTGATCACATGAGGAGTTTCTGCTTCTTAGAATCGCTCGATCTGGCGAGTTCCGACCCGGCTTTCTCCTCCTGCCGCCGGTGCCGCGTCAGTCTCCGTCTTCACTGAATGCTCCGTCAAGCGAATAGCTCTGACTGACCTCCACTATACCACAATACTGTACACAGCCCAAACACATGTACATATATATATATATATATATATATATATATATATATATATATATATATAGTATATATATATATATAGTATAGTATATAGTATACAGTATATAGCTCTATCGAAAGGGACACTCCTCCCAACCTCCTTCATCCTACCCACAACTCAGCCACATCTATATACAGTTTGAACCTGTCTAAAGAAACACATTGCTTAAAGGGACACCTTGCCTATAGGGGACAGAGCCATTGTTGGTTCATGAAGTAGTCACTAGGTGGTCAAAACCTGTATTCTGGCTCTTTGTTCTTACGTAATTCAGTTGCCTTTTAATGTTTTACCAAGGTTCTTTTGACTCTCTACACCGATCCCAGAGCAGGAAGATATAATGCGAAAACCCAGGACATGATGTTTTTCACATGGAACACTTTATTTATATATGTGAGCAAGGCAAGAAAAGTGACATTTCCCAATCATCACTCACTTCTTTTTGCACCTCCATTAGTGAAGAACAGCTACTTTTTCACCTCCTTTAGTGAAGAACACTTACTCGGGGGGCGTCATGGCGGCGCCCATGGATCATAGGCTATATGCCGTATAAGGGACACCATGCCTATAAGGGACACCCTATCTAGTGACACTTTGCCTAGAGAGACACCCTGCATAAGTTGCCAAGTTAGTCACAGCAATGAACCACCCACTGGATAAACCCCAAACCTTTTATTTTAAAAATTCCATGGTCATTAATCAATGATGAACATACCATTTGTTTCTAGTTCTTTATCTCAACCTTGGTATTTTTGTCCTATAGGCTTAACAATACCAACTCTATGAGTATTGCGGTCCGTTCTCCGTTGTCTATATCCTGTGTATTGTCCATTCTTTTAGTGTGAGATGAATACAGAAAGCAACTTGTTTTGGTCCAAGAAGTCATTCTCCAACTCGTTTGAATGCTAGTGATATTCACTCAGCTATTGCCTTGTTCATATCACTCTGCATCATTGTGGACAACAAAGACTTTGACCAAAAATTGTTGGTTTCTTCTTTTATATTTGACACCGTTTATTTTCCGTGTTAATAACATTACAGAGACTGTTAGACATTGCAGTTTTTAAAGAGAATTTCTTTAGTTACTACCGAAAACGATCATTTCACGTAATCTTAACAACAGATATCCCTGACCTACTTTATGTATTTGTCCTCATTACGTTTAGAGACTACGGCACATCATTTCTCCCTCCTCTCTGTAAGGACTATATTCCCCAGCGGAAGACTACAGCACACCATATCTCCCTCCTCTCTGCGGGGACTATATTCCCTGGCGGAAGACTACGGCACATTATATCTCCCTCCTCTCTTCGGGGACTATATTCCCCAGCGGAAGAATACAGCACACCATATCTCCCTCCTCTCTGCAGGGACTATATTCCCTGGCGGAAGCCGATCTATTTCTGACGGTGTTATCACAGTTGGACGCGGAAGGATCATTCACAGTAAGTGGTGGAGCAATCCTGCGGGCTTCATCCAAAACCGTCTGGCACCATCAATAGACCGGCAACTACCCCACCCCCTCACACCCCCTCCTCAGCCCCCCTTCTCCTCCCTTCCCCCTCCCCCCTCTGGCCGCATCACACCCCCTCCATCGGCAATCCGACCAGAAACCAGCTCCGGTGAAAATCTGATCTGTTTCCATCCTGAGCGATATTAGAGGAAGCTGACTGTTTGTCCTGGCCATCTCCCACAGCGGGTCTATTGCCAATAGGAATCTGGGGAATGGTGTTTGGGACGGCAGCTATGAGGGTGAGAGGGGGGGGGGCGTAGGTGGGGAGATTTCTGGGGGTGTTGTTGGGGGCGGCAGCTGTGAGGAGGGTGGAGAGGTGGGGAGGGTGGGGGAAGAGTGTATGTGGGGGGAGATTTCACCGTGTTCACACTTAGATACTACTTCCGGTGAGTGATATAAACAGCCAAGAAAATATCCACAGTGTTGGGCACAGTAGATTTAACGACAGGAATGTGCTACGAATATAGACAAAGGGGCAATCAATGACGAATATGTGCATACTTTCTGAAACTTTGGACATTCATCTTCTCTAAGTCACTATGGCACAAAATGAACATCACTACAAAATCAGATTTGGTAAAATGGAAACTGAGCCATTTAAATGACCCAAATAGAATTAAAGGGATATCGGACAATTTGATTTGAAAATTAGAACCCATGTCAGTTTCCTGGAAATTAAATATGCTGATCTTTAAATGTTGCAAAACACATATCTAACCTTAAAATCGGGGGTCACCTTGTTCGTTTTTGATTTAGAGATCAATATTATGATAATTTCATAAAAGTATATATAGAAATTCTAAAAAGTTGCATTTCACATAGGAAAACCCATGTCATTTTCCTCAGATTTTCATAGAATATAGTAGATATATAGTACTACACATTTAGGTTATAAAAATTATAGGTCACAACAAAATCCTTGTTTTTGAATGAATTGTAGAAAACCATATTTTCCAGTACATTTCTTTTGTAAATCAAGCCAATGTAAACTAGTCTATTTTACCTATGTTTTCAATATTTGTTTTTTTTTAAAGATTTTCTTGTCAATTCTGTTGAGGGAACATTGTGTGTACAACAACCAAGTTCGGCAACACAGCCGTTCTTCCACTCGGGCCCTATAGTAAGTAGCTTCTCACTGGATATTGTTCAGTGAAACCTAGCGCCCCCCCCCCTCCTCATTCTAATGGTGGGTGTTAAGCCGAATGAGCAGTGGGTACCAGAATGGGCAGTGGGTACCATTTTTGTAGAAGTCTTTGGTATGACCCGACCAGGATTTGAACCTCCAACTTCCCATGCTCGAGGTGAACACCCCTACCACTTTGCCTTCAAGCTTGGTGTCTGGAATTAGTGGTTCTCTACAACTAACATTTAACCTGACAAACATTTAAGGAGAATAGGCCTACCTGAGATGAGAGAGATTAACGCGGGGATTAGACCTACATGAGGTTAACGCGGGGATTAGACTTACCTGAGATTAACACGGGGATTAGACCTACCTGAGCTGAGGGAGATTAACGTGGGATTTTACCTACCTGAGGTTAGCGAGGGGATTAGACCTACCTGATATTAACGCGGGGATTAATTTGATTTGGGGAGACGTAGGCTATGATTCTTTCCCCTACCGCTATCACGACCACAATGTATATAGGGAGTCGGGCCAGGCGGTTAACGCAGGGATTAAACCTGCCTGAGATGAGGGAGATTAATGCGGGATTAGACCTACCTGAGATGACGGAGATTAACACGGGGATTAAACCTACCTGAGATGATGGAGATTAATGTGGGATTAGACCTACCTGAGATTAACGAGAGGATTAGACCTACCTGACATTAACGCAGGGAATAGACCTACCTGAGATGACGGAGATTAAGGTGGGGATTACACCTTCCTGAGATTAATGCGGAGATTAGACCTACCTAAGATTAGCGAGAGGATTAGACCTACCTGACATTAATGCAGGGATTAGACCTAACTGAGATGACGGAGATTAACGAGGGGATTAAACCTACCTGAGATGACGGAGATAAGGTGGGGATTAGACCTATTTGAGATTAACAAGGGGATTAAACCTATGCCTGAGATTAACGCAGGGATTAAACCTACCCAAGATTAACGTAGGGATTAAACTTACCTGAGATTAGGGAGAGCAGACTGGTGAGGAGCGCCATCCCGCGGGCTGCCGGCAAACCACGCGCGCTGCCCTGTAAAAAAGACAAAGTGAGACACATCAGTAAGATGAGCTTTATGTCTGATGTTCAGTGAGACACATGAGTGAGATGAGTTTTATGTCTCATGCTAATTATTCAATCAATGTAATCAGTGAGTGTCTGGGAGTATATCTACAAATTGTATCAAACACTTATAACAAATCGCCCTGCATAATGATGTTTCATCCAATTTATTATCCACCTAATACAAAGTGTCCATAGAAAACACATAGGGAGTTTGTATGGATATACCCAGAGCATACAGATATGTTGTATGCTCCGGGTGGCGCATACGAAAAAATAGTGCGTACGGAAACAGAGTGCATAACTTAAATGAACTGATATTGACATGCCTTTTTTTGGTATAAAAGATTTTTTTCGTATCCCATCAAGAGATTTTCTCTTTGAGGAAAGAAATTTAACTTAAATGAACTGATATTGACATGCCACTTGCCCGGAAAAGGTGGATAATAAATACAATATAGACAGGTTTCAGATAAAAGCGGCTGTATGCTCCTTGGAGGTGACTCTGCGCAATATCCTCGCATACGCTAGGATATTACTACGCGTCAACTCCTCAGAGCATACGGCCGTCTGTATCTGAAACCAGTCAATATTGTGCATATAATCTGAAGGCTTTAACATTTATAATAACATTACTTTTAAAATAACGCAACCACAAGAACGTCTTTGCCAGTATCGCCCATGTAAATTGTAATCGTAAATCATTGAATCAGTCTCGTTCATAGTTTGTAAAACACCCCCCAGGTGGCCTGGTCATAGGTCAATACGCGCTGCGGGCAACCCACTTCCGGTTCAACCCAATTCCGGTTCAACCCACTTCCGGTTCAACTCACTTCCGGTTCAACCCACTTCCGGTTCAACTCACTTCCGGTTATACCCACTTCCGGTTCCGTAGAGTGGCACATAGTCATACCTCCATAGAGGACGCCATCGGCCCTAAACACGTGGTATACTTAAAGGGTAGGCTGCGCGCCGTTCACAGAACAATTCACTTAAAAACTCTGGTAACTGTACATTTCGCCTCCTTTTGGTCATGGCCAGTTCACACTGTGCGTTTTGAGGTACATAGGTAAGCCTAGTCTCAGACTAGGCGTACCTATGTACCTCAAAACGCACAGTGTGAACTGCAATATTCCCGCTAGTCTCAGACTGGATGTACCTACGTACCTCAAAACGCACAGTGTGAACTGCAAGTTTCCCGCTAGTCTCAGACTGGGCATACCTACGTACCTAAAAACGCACAGTGTGAACTGCAAGTTTCCTGCTAGTCTGAGATTGGGCGTACCTATGTACCTCAAAACGCACAGTGTGAACTGCAATATTCCCGCTAGTCTGAGACTGGGCGTACCTATGTACCTCAAAACGCACAGTGTGAACTGCACGTTTCCCGCTAGTCTCAGACTGGGCCTACCTATGTACCTAAAAACGCACAGTGTGAACTGCACGTTTCCCGGTAGTCTCAGACTGGGCCTACCTATGTACCTCAAAACGCACAGTGTGAACTGCAATATTCCCGCTAGTCGGAGACTGGGCGTACCTATGTACCTCAAAACGCACAGTGTGAACTGCACGTTTCCTGCTAGTTTGGGTGTACCTAGGTACATCCAGTCGCAAGCTTTCCAGTCGCTAGAGGTACCAGCTCGCAAGCCCCCCCCCCCCTCCCAGTCGCATAGTGACATCTGCAGATTGATAATGATCATATATAACTGTAACAGAATACAAAGTTCTCAGTCACATTGAGAATCTGCATATACTATTAGCCAGTACATTTTACTCAAAAACATCAACAGCAATACAATAACCGTATTTTATCTTAACGATCGCCATCCTTTCTTACGCACTGAAGTAAAAAATAATCAAGGAAAAAAACATCAGAATTAATTTGAAAAATATTGAATACACTGACGTGCTTCTGTTTCATTTGGTAATCTGCTTTACTTTGGCGCTGGTATTCATTGTATACACATATTGAATCTACCCAATCCTCTCAAGTGTCGACTTGATTTGATTGCATTTCCCGGGAACTAGGCAGAGACATTGTGTACTGTTGAAATCAGGTGGTTTTTATCTCTGTGTGTCGTCTTGTATTTCCGTGTGTCGTCCTGATTCAGCATTTACCAGGATCCCAGGGGCCCGTTTAATAATCTAGGATCGTACATGAAGATCCTTTTCAGTAGGCCAAGGAGACCCAGGGACAATGTGGGTCAACTATATTCAACATTCATCGAAGACCTTATGGACGGCTAAGAGTGTCTTAGCCAACAAACTTAAATGTTATACGATAGCCCTTGTACGAGGTAGAGAAAAGAGTCTAGTTAATTCAAGAAGCCCCTACATATGTAGGGGTCAGGGTAGTCGAATAGTGGTACGTTCAGTTAACGCTAGGCGCCACGAGTGACGATCCCTGTTGTGCGGTAAGGCCGGCAGACCCGCGTATGCAAATACTATGGGGTGGCCCGCATTACGTAACCAAGTCAGCATATATAGGCTGAGTCCACTGCAGGTTAACAGGTTGTGAGTGGAGCCTCTTTGTTGAGCGAACTCTTGGAGCCTCAGAGACTACTAGGTTTCTCCGGAAACCTTTCAGCGGTGTAGAGAACAGAACCTCTCCCCTTGCGCTACTGAACACATCTGTGTTAAGCTACTGTAGATCTGCAGGTATTCAATGAAGATATTGTACCTGAAGTGGCCAGAATCTGTTTTTGTGTTCTAGGTTAAGCTAGGTTGTAGATTCCGCATCTCCCAGCTTCACCCAGGATACTCCGAACCAACCCATGCGGAGAGTGCAAGCAGGGGGTAGCAACTTGTCTCCAACCGCTGGATAGGTAGACTAGGCCCGGTTGTGAGATCACGCACCACCACCCGGCGGTCTGCTACACATACAAGTACATGGTGTTATAAGTAAATTTAGCTTAGTGTGTGTTGGTGGGGTAGGGGTCATCACAGATTAGCGATATCGCAAGATTCAAATCCCATTGTAAAGTCATGGTTTATAAATTCCTACTGTAGTCAGGTAATATTGGTTTTTATAAGAAGAAATTAATCATCTAAATTATCTCTAACTATTAGTGCACAAATTGACTGAATTAGAACACCATTTGGCTGAGGTTCCTCTATTCTGATGTTTACAGTATGGGTGCTATGTTTTGAATGGCATGTAATACCTCTATTATCGCTAAGCTTTAGTTCCTGGTATGTCCACATGAGGGCAGGGTGCTCTACCAATGACACCTCAAGTTATTCAGTGTCATGAGCGGCCTCCTGGCATGTGTGACAGAACTGAACGGGCGCTCAACCGCAACGATTTGGTCATCCCTATTGGCTATTGGTATAACAGCCAATAAGAGCGCAGAGCTCACAGATGCCAAGCCTGTCATGTCAACCCCCTGCTATGTGTAAAAAAGAACCATCTGTTAATAAATCAGTTAAGTTCTTGACTCCGTAGAACCTAGTACTTCTGTGTTTGAGTTTGTACTCCTTTCTTCTTAAGGTCCACAGTCCCCTAGTCTTCTAGATTTACACCATGACGAGTCACTAAGATCTCAATATCTTGTTGATGCTAACTGTAAAATATTTAAAAAATCTTGAATCGCCTCTAACCGATAAGCAGAAAATTTATCACCTCTGATCAATCTTGGCTCTGTAATGAGTTTGATGATATTCAACACTTGTTCTTGTATTTTGCGAAAACTAAAGAACTGTGGGTGAGCATTAACAATTGGCTAGATAGTTTATGTAATCTACAAATGGTTATGGATATTGGATTTCGCTTGTTGGAATAACAGATCATTCATATTGAGAATGCACATCTTTTGTACTTTATTAATTGCCTCACTAAATTATATATATAATCGCCAAATACTGCTTCATAATAATGTCCTTGATTTGTATTCATGGTCGACAGAATTTCGATAAGGATATTTCCATTTCCATCCATGCCTTTTCCGAGTACTCCCATTACACAGGCGCCAGTTGAAATGTTGAAGAAAGTCGGTTTACATGGATATTGATATTCTATTACTTTGATATTTCCCAGTTGTTGTTTCATTCGCCAGGTAAAACTAGAGGTATACAAGGACACAGTATAAAATATATACAAAATATTGACTGGTTTCAGATACAAGCGGCCGTATGCTCGCGAAGCGATGGCGCGTAGTAATATCCGAGCGTACGCGAGGATGTTGCATAAAGTCATCTCCGAGGAGCATACAACCGCTTTTATCTGAAACCAGTCTATATTGTATTTATTATCCCCCTTTCTTTGACAAGTTGCATGTCGATATCAGTTTGTTTTAGTTATGCACTATTTTCCCATACGCACTATTTTTCCATATGCGCCACCCGGAGCATACAACATATCCGTATGCGCCGGGTATGTCCATACACACTCCCTATGTGTTTTCCATGGACACTTTGTATTAGGTGGATAATATAATCAGTTATAAAACAGAATACCCCTCCTCACACTGTCCCCACCTCCATATCTCCCTGTCCTCTCCCTCACAACACCCTGTTTTCTCTCCCTCTCCCTCTCTCTCTCAGCTGGCCTCGCGATCAGAGATGAAGGAGAAGTGCAGATAGTCGCCTCAATAGATATCTGCCTGTGGGTCTGATCCCCCCCCCCCCCCCCCCCCACACACACACACAGTGACTGCGGCCGCTTTGACGACTTGGCAGCTCGGCTCCAGAACTATTTCTCTCTTTTTTCCACAATCTGAATTATCGGGAAATCTCGCTATCTCCACCTACAAAGACACCCCCCTCTCATCCCCTACACACACAGGGTTGTGTGCACCGTGTTACATTAACGTTCTCTGTTGTGGCCAACAATGACTGCTCTTTTTGTGATAGGCACAGAGGACACCATGCAAGTACACAGGACACCATGCATACATAGGACACCACACATGTACAGAGGACACCACACATACATAGGACACCACACATGTACAGAGGACACCACACATACATAGGACACCACACATGTACAGAGGACACCACACATACATAGGACACCACACATGTACAGAGGACACCACACATACATAGGACACCACACATGTACAGTGGACACCACACATGTAAAGAGGACACAACACATACAGAGGACACCATGCATACAGAGGACACCACACATTACCGAAAACACCACACATGTAAAGAGAACACCACACATACAGAGGACACCATGTATACAGAGGACACCATGCATATACAGATGACACCACACATGTAAAGAGGACACCACACATGTACAGAGGACACCATGCATATACAGATGACACCACACATGTACAGAGGACACCACACATATACATAGGACACCATACATGTACAGAAGACACCACACAAATACAGAGGACACCATACATTTGCAAAGGACACCACACATGTAGAGAGGACACCATACATACATAGGACACCATACATATACAGCAGACACCATGCATGTACATAGGACACCACACTTGTACATAGGACACCACACATACAGAAGACACCATACATACATAGGACACCACACTTGTACATAGGACACCATACATACAGAGGACACCACATATACAGAGGACACCATACATGAATTACTAAACGATTCAAACTCGATGGGATACAAGCTCTTACCCTAAAGAGCCCTTACGCTCGTGTATTACTATGCCTTAACCCCTCGTGGTTTAGGGCCGCCTATGCACAAAATCATCGTTTATTGTCAATGTATACCTCCCACTTTCTCCCCACAAGAAAGACACATGATGTAATCATTCACCTAAAGCACTGCCTGCCTCCTTTACCTTGTAGGATTAATACGTAAATCCCGATCGATAATCTACCCATATCTGAACGACGACAAAGCTGTGTGCAGATAACAAGACAACAGGAATGTAACCTATTGGGGACTATATTTTTAATCGCGCCACTAGCAGTATTTAAGTGAGTGATTAGAATCTGACACCAATATGTAGTTCCCGCAGCGTAGGAATACATGTTATTCCAGTGCACTGTCTGCGGGAACAACATAGTCCCCTGCAAGTCTTTAACATTCTACCTCTTTGGGGTGCCAGCCCCCGCCCATCACAACACTATAACATGGCGATCCTGGGGCCCGTTTAATAATCTAGGATCGTACATGAAGATCCTTTTTTCTACCTTGTACAAGGTTTATCTTTTAGTAATATTTATGTCTATTTGCTAAGACAATATTAGCTGTCCATAAGGTCGTCTGTAAGTGTTGAATAAAGTTGACCAACATCGTCCCTGGGTCTTTATGGCATACAGAAAAGAGTCCACATGTATAATCATATAAAACGGGCCCCTGGAATACACATTACACCGCTCTACAAGCTACAAGTCCCCATAGATCACAACATTATGATAGGGCGATCCTACAATACACACTGCACCACTTTACATGCTGCCAGTCCCCACTCCTCACAGAACTATAACGTGGCGATCCTACAGTACACACTGCACCGCTCTACAAGCTGCCAGTCCCCACTCCTCACAGAACTATAACGTGGCGATCCTACAGTACACACTGCACCACTCTACAAGCTGCCAGTCCCCACTCTTCACAGAACTATAACGTGGCGATCCTACAACACACACTGCACCGCTCTACAAGCTGCCAGTCCCCACTCCTCACAGAACTATAACGTGGCGATCCTACAGTACACACTGCACCACTCTACAAGCTGCCAGTCCCCACTCTTCACAGAACTATAACGTGGCGATCCTACAACACACACTGCACCGCTCTACAAGCTGCCAGTCCCCACTCTTCACAGAACTATAACGTGGCGATCCTACAACACACACTGCACTGCTCTACAAGCTGCCAGTCCCACTCCTCACAGAACAGAGCCTGCTACTCTGCGCTGTGTTTATGACTGTAAAAGGTTGAAGCAGGTACTCTGTATTTTGTAATGTAATGTATCTTTCTGTTGTTTATTTTCTAAACTTTGTTTAAAAGCAGTATCCATGCTGACCTAAAAGAAACGTATGAAAAACTGTATGGGGCTGGAGGTACGTTAAGACCAGTCATACCTTGACTGAGTGCACTCCAGGGTAAACAAACGTCTTAAAAAATAGAAAATAATAATGTGGCGATCCTACAATAAACACTTCACCGCTCTACCGTTTTGCTAGATTTTGATTTAGAGATTAATATTATGATCATTTTATATTAGAATATATAGAGATTCTAAAGAGTTGTTTTTCATATAGTAATACCCATGTCATTCTCCTCAAACTTTAACAGATTATAGTATATATGTATAGTTTTACCTATTTATGTTTTTAAATTCATAGGTCACCGTCCTTGTTTTTGTAATAATTGAGAAAAAAACCATATTTTTCTGGACATTTTCTATATAGATCAAGCAAATGAAAAAGGGCCTAGGTTACCTATTGGATTAGGTCAAACTTGACAAAACTTAAAATTTTGCTCTTTTGAGTTTTGAATATGCCACAAATTACCAATTTCAATGGATAAATGGAAATATTTGAAAATCACCAGGTGGCGCCACCGTAAATTGTAGGATATGCCTTTAACTTCTTGGTTAACTACTCTGTGTTCCAGTTTTGACTCCCTTCATGTTGATATCTAACCTTGCATAAGCTGGGCCCTAGAGTTTACATCATGTCATCTTCTTCAAACTTTCACAGAATAAAGTAAATGTATAGTTTTGCACATTTAATTACTAAAAAGTACAGGTCACGCCACTTGTTTTTCACAGAATTGAAGAAACCCATATTTTTCATGAAATCATGTATTTTTTTGTAAATTTGCATATTTTATGCCCTGTTTGGATATATATAGGTCAAAATGTTAAATTTACTTATTTGGCATTAGAATAAATAACAAGGATCCAGTTTTGAATGATAATTGACAATATATATCACCTGATGAAGCTAGATAAATACTAGCGAAACGTCGTGAATCTAAATTTGATACTTCAATATACCACACTACCTGTACTACTTGGTTTAATAATACCACCTTTATAAAAAATTGCTGTGTCTGTTTTTTTGTGATTTTCATTTCTGAATATTTAAAAATCACCAGGTGGTACCACCATGGATTTCTAGGATGTGCCTTTAGATTTAACCTAGTTGTAGGTTTAGACCATTTGCTGATTCATCCTAGTTATGGATGTCCTGTTCACAGAGCTCCTCTGCAGTTTAATCGCTCACCATATTAATATTAAAAGTCAGTCAAAGCTTCATCCTAAGCCTTATGAGATTCAAGGCATGATTCCATTTACAAGAATTATGTCCCGATCCCGCTCCGGTCATGTTCGGTCCCTATTCGGATCAGGGCTAAAGCAGCGCCCCGATTACGGCCTGAGTGGTGAGCGGCACCAAATTCAGCCTAATGAAATCAAGCCTTAACAAGGCATGGCTCGCCTCAACCAGCACGGCACTGATCAAAGTGGGGCGGAGTGGTCTACGAGCAGGATTAGGTCTAATCAATAACAGCATTATGAAATTGATATGAGACTGTGGATTCTGCCTCAAAATACCGAGTTTACTTCATTAGTTAATGGTAGGCTGTTTGTGGTGGGGGTGGATGTTTATGATGTTACTGGTAAGGTTATCACCAGAAAGAAATATGTCAGGCTTTTTTCGATTCAGAAATTTCTTTATTAAGTAGTATACATTATTATATACCTGTGTCCGAATGTCTATGAAATACTGCCCGCTGCTAGGGGTGCAGTAATAATAATGTTCGTGCACGCTGTGACTGTGACTTAATAAGTCATCAAAATAACGTTTTTTTATCGATTAAGGTATAATAATAAGGAAACGTCCTCACTGTGGGTGAAACGATTCTAGTTCTCGGTCAGTCTTTGATTTCATACTGCCTTCCGCCTATGGCGTCAGGCAGTATGAAATCAAAGACTGACCGAGAACTAGAATCGTTTCGTCCACAGTAATTACGTTTCCTAATATTACAGGTCATTGGTTGGATTCCAATATTTGTTCATGTTAGTAAAGAGGCCGGTTGAAGACAACTTCAACTATACAACACAGGTAAATAAATTGCACATACCATCGGATACAAAAGAGTCTAGATGTGGAAAACCATATAAGCCTTTAATAATGAAGTAGAAATTCAGTGCGGAACTTCAACAAGATGGCGGCCGGAAGTAAACGCGCGTTTCCCGATTCCTCTGTCGACTTCGTTCGATAGACCACACTCTTTAGTAGCGTTATTTTCCCTTTAGTTCTATTTTAACCTTTTTTAAACCTGTCTAAATTGGCGTGGTTGCGTGATGGTGGTACCTGCAGTCGCCATTGAGACATTCATAATTGATGGAACACCTGGTACCCCGGTCTACATTCGCATTCCGCTTTTTGTTTCCCTCCCTCTCACCAGGTGGCACCTGCGGCGTATTTCTATGACACGTAACTTGTTCCCGGGCGCGTCCCTTGTTTTCTATCAGCTTGTTACAATGGTGTTTTATATGCGGTTGTTTCATCCATTATTTCATTCTCCTGCATTTCTTGGCATGCTGCTAAATATTCTGATAGAAAATGACAAAAGACACTCCCATGAGACAGAGTTACCTACAGCAGGCAAGACTCAGAGGACCGATACGCTCATCAAAGATTCTGAATACAAAATATAAATATGGAGATTTAATTACCACAATTATACACCACAAGGCAGACGTTGCTGGTAGTTTCTGAGTGGCGGCTTTTAGTTTATTTCTTGTTTTTATTTTCTATAGGGAACAGACCTTTTGTTAGTTCATGAAACAGTCACCAGGTGGCCAGCAGTTCATCTGAGAGATGGTGCTTCCATCTAGCGGACAGAAGTTGTACTGTTGCTTACTGTCTCCTCCAGCATGGAGTTGTCCCATTACACTAAGTCCAAATAAGGAATAGAGTAGACCGAGTAGCCAATGACTGCATTCGCAGCAAACCCTGACATTGACCCTGACCTCCTTACATGATATTTTCTAGCGCCTTGGGACGGTTCTACGGTTGAGAGTTGCCCGCGAATCTTAGGGGCCACAACTCTCCTTTACACTTACTAGCGACTTTTTCGATAGATTGGCAACCAACCCCTGTCTTCGCTGAGCTACGATATAGGGGTTGGTCGGGATAAATCCAACACAGTATCCCTCTGTGTTCGCTTCAAACCTAGTACCTTCGTTCTATGTATACTAAAAGAGCAGATATAATCGATATGAAATATCCATTGCTAACAAATTCTGATATATGATGTGTGACATATGGATTGAGAGTAAGCATGTTAACAAACTTATTTCCGGTAACTGATGAAAACCAGCAAGGAAAATCCTACGCTGACAGGAACCGGCTTATTGGCTACAACAACATTATCCTAAGCAAAATGTGAAAGAAATGTAAACTTACCTATGTGGTCAATAAAAAACCTTGAAAAAATTTACGTTCAATATATTTTGAAATAATACACAGGAAAGGAAATAAGATAGTGGATAATTGGCTTCAAGGTTATGACAAAACACACTCTCCAAGCAGTACAAAAAGTCTGGCAGGAGAGTAAGAAACATTTCCTATCCTGTAGTGTGGCCAGGATTCACCAGATGGCGTATTCCAGGCTAAAAGTATATCTCTTTTGCATATTGTCAATTATCAATCAATAATTCCAGGAAATTGACGTGGGTTTTAGTTTTCAAGGCGAATTGACCAATATACCTTTGAAGATAAATCCCAGAACATGTTTATTCCCACATAAAAGGCTTTAAACACATATTTGAGATTAAAATTCTGACGGTTCCCTATTACTCACCTTCAGCAGTGAAAACATATGCTTTTTAAAATCCAGTGGTGGAGAAAATTCTCTCGGGGGCAGGGTTGGGGAGGACACAATGGCGTCGTCTAGGGAACACTATTTATCTGCCGTATAGGGAACATAGTAGACTTGCTTAAGTCTTTGATTATGAACATTCGTTAAATGATCAATCAAAATCAGAATAAAGTTCATTTTAGCATGTATCCTTCTCTGACTGGCCCATGAATCAAAGACTTGTCCAGTAGAAACAGAATCTCCTGTTTATGGCCCCAAGTCGCTCCCTGTAACACTATACTTCCTCCTACCCCTCCCCTCTCCCCTCCTCCTGTTCCCTGGCTGCCTGTGCTGTCATAGCACTAAATCTTGCCTGCTCTTGACTGTGACCAGATCAAAGTGATAGGGTATTAATCTCCCTGCAGATATCCTGACTAGTAGCCATGATATCTGTATGGAGAGTGTTTGAAATACTGGAGCTGAACAGCGCCGGAAATCCAACACCATTACCGATTGTACCAGTCCCTGTATCCCAACGAGGAGGATAGCCATAGGATGCAGGGACTGGAGTCAGTCTAGGAATATAGCTATTGTGCTATGAAAGTGGCCATCTTGTTCCCCGACGCCATCAAAAACACCAGGTGGGTAGACCAATTATCAATGGATGTTATCAAAAATAGTTTTTGGGGGGCTTGCCATGAAGGAATTTTAGCCTCGTCTCAATATTTTCCATGGATTATAACTACTGATAAACGACTACATGGCGCCACCTTACACTTGTCTGGCGGATGATGGCAGAACTAGCAATCACGCTGTGCCCTATAGCCTATCTATATCACTGCACAAAAACCACCATTTTATTCACATATACGCCATCACAGAAGTGCATGTATTGGCTGAATATTGACTTGTTTTCATTTATATACACCCAGGCCTTATATATATGACAGACGCGTCTTGGCTGTATTTCACACCAGGCGTATATGAGAGAAAATACCCTCTGCCCACACCCCTTCATGCCCCTTTGTGTTGGTAGAAGTACAGGTGTCCTCAGTAGGAAGCCCTGCCCCCGCCCCCCTCCCCCACCTCCCCCCGCCCGCTCTCAGTGAAGCCCTCTTCACTGGACGCTTATATTTTCTCACAGATGAGGTGTATACACATGGATATTAAGACGATCTTGTAGACGCAAAATACCTAATTATAGACGCCGGGCGCATTCATATGTAAAATGATGGTTTTCGTGCAGTGTATAGTCTGTCTCAGAGTAAATTTATATTCTTGTTTTCCATAGACTGTGGGAGTGTCTAAATAGTTTGCTTAACCAATAGAACAGGTAGCTCCACCCACTAAATGCCGTCTGGAATTGAAGTTGGATAAAGAATATAAATGTTGAGATTAAATTAGAAAAGCTCTTAGTGGTTCCAGTGTCTGGTTGTTTTTGTAGTCTTTAGAAGCTCCCAGGTAATCTTATTTGAGTGTTTGGTAACACAAGTAGTTAATCTTCGTCCGTAAAATGCCTTGGGTGGTTTTGTGTTTCATGATACCACTAATAATCCGATTATATTAATTAAGGGAAACGGAATTTATTTATGACCCAGTCTAATTACCCTAATAGCAATTAGACCAAGAACCTGAATTCAGTATTAATTTTATTCCTGTACAGAGTGTAGCCCCACACCCACCTACATGTATACACCTCCCGATACACTGCGATAAGAAATGGCAAAATCACGGTGAATAGATAGATCTGCACCCTTCTCATCAGATCTCACACTCTCTAAGTGGTATTCTGTACAAGGTTCTCACTACGCACCCTTCTCATAAGATCCCACACTCTCTAAGTGGTATTCTGTCCAAGGTTCTCACTACACACCCCTCTCATAAGATCTCACACTCTCTAAGTGGTATTCTGTACAAGGTTCTCACTACGCACCCCTCTCATAAGATCTCACACTCTCTAAGTTGTATTCTGTACAAGGTTCTCACTACGCACCCCTCTCATAAGATCCCACACTCTCTAAGTCGTATTCTGTACAAGGTTCTCACTACGCACCCCTCTCATAAGATCCCACACTCTCTAAGTCGTATTCTGTACAAGGTTCTCACTACGCACCCCTCTCATAAGATCTCACACTCTCTAAGTGGTATTCTGTACAAGGTTCGCACTACGCACCCCTCTCATAAGATCTCACACTCTCTAAGTCGTATTCTGTACAAGGTTCTCACTACGCACCCCTCTCATAAAATCCCACACTCTCTAAGTGGTATTCTGTACAAGGTTCTCACTACGCACCCCTCTCATAAGATCTCACACTCTCTAAGTGGTATTCTGTACAAGGTTCTCGCTACGCACCCCTCTCATAAGATCTCACAGTCTCTAAGTGGTATTCTGTACAAGGTTCTGACTACGCACCCCTCTCATAAGATCTCACACTCTCTGAGTGGTATTCTGTACAAGGTTCTGACTACGCACCCCTCTCATAAGATCTCACACTCTCTAAGAGGTATTCTGTACAAGGTTCTCACTACGCACCCCTCTCATAAGATCTCACACTCTCTAAGTGGTATTCTGTACAAGGTTCTCACTACACACCCCTCTCATAAGATCCTACACTCTCTAAGTGGTATTCTGTACAAGGTTCTCACTACGCACCCCTCTCATAAGATCTCACACTCTCTAAGTGGTATTCTGTACAAGGTTCTCACTACACACCCCTCTCATAAGATCCTACACTCTCTAAGTGGTATTCTGTACAAGGTTCTCACTACACACCCCTCTCATAAGATCCTACACTCTCTAAGTAGTATTCTGTACAAGGTTCTCACTACGCACCCCTCTCATAAGATCTCACACTCTCTAAGTGGTATTCTGTACAAGGTTCTCACTACACACCCCTCTCATAAGATCCTACACTCTCTAAGTGGTATTCTGTACAAGGTTCTCACTACGCACCCCTCTCATAAGATCTCACACTCTCTAAGTGGTATTCTGTACAAGGTTCTCACTACACACCCCTCTCATAAGATCCTACACTCTCTAAGTGGTATTCTGTACAAGGTTCTCACTACGCACCCCTCTCATAAGATCTCACACTCTCTAAGTTGTATTCTGTACAAGGTTCTCACTACACACCCCTCTCATAAGATCCTACACTCTCTAAGTGGTATTCTGTACAAGGTTCTCACTACGCACCCCTCTCATAAAATCCCACACTCTTTAAGTCGTATTCTGTACTCTTAATACGCTCTATGAAGAATAATTCCAACGAACTAGGCTTAGAGCCTTGAGAATCTACTGGCCTGCTTCCCGTGGTAAAGAAGTACATCAATGCAACCCAAAGATTCTAATAATCTTAATGATGCCACCTAGCGGGAATAATGTGTGCCAGTGGATTCTCAGGGCTCTAAGCCTAGTTCTTTAAGAGTTATTCTCCTATAGAGCGTAGTGAGAACCTTGTACAGATTACGACTTATAAGAGGGGTGCAGAGAGAGAGTCCCTGAAAATTGTATTTGCAGCTTATCTGTGTGTATCATTTTACTTCAGATATACTTGTTAGGACAGGGTGACAATGGTTCGATTAACTCGATTCAATCAGTGTAGGCCTACCAATGTAGACCTCAGGCAGAATTTTGATATCAAAATATAATATTATTTTGGAAATATCTAGTAAATCTGAATAATATCTGACAGGTATGTACAAGATATCATTATACTATTTTTCAGACTCAAAAACAATCAAATTCAAAAATATAACTGTGGTAGAGAAATAGAGGATCTGTCTCAGACAAACACTCTGTGAGGTACATCAATCTTAGCAGGATTTGTCTCAGACAAACACCCTGTGAGGTACAAGAATCTCAGCAGGATTTGTCACAGACAAACACCCTGTGAGGTACACGAATCCCAGCAGGATTTGTCTCAAACACACACCCTGTGAGGTAAATGAATCTCAACAGGATTTGTCTCAGACAAATACCCTGTGAAGTACAGAATCTCAGCAGGATTTGTCTAAGAAAAAACACCCTGTGAGGTACGTGAATCGCATCGTGTGAATCCGGCTTAAGATTTATAGGGGCGTTTTAGTGCGACACATGTACCCACTACTCAGCCGCATACTAACTACCCAATAGGAAGTCAGCAAGTACAGGATAGCATGTTCTTCACACCCCTCCCCTTAAGGTCCGTCGTCCACCTACTACGATAGAAATTTAGACCTACCGATATGGCACCGATACAAAATGTCAAAATCGGTGCCATATCGGGAAGGTGCAAAATCGTAGACATATGTCTAGACATGCCAATTCACCACTCATTGTATGGGTTTTTTATCGGTGTCTAATTGCAGAAACGTGGTCAACTGCCCCGATATTAGGTGACCTTCCGACGCGATTTTGATTTTTTATCGGGAGGTGCATCGTAGACCATATCGGAGCCATATCGTAGTAGGTGGACGCCGGGCCTTAAGGTACTGGAGTCCCAGGGTTCCCACTATCTACCGACAATCTACCATTTACCTTTTGTCCTCTTCTTCTCGGTCATGGGTAGTGGAGATTCATATTCTGTGAACCAAATATAAAAACTCACTTTTTTCTTTTCTATGAGGATGTTGCAAATATTTCTTTTGTTCATGGCAATCCGTACATGAAAAGTACTGCAAACGGCAATATGTCTCTTTTCAACACAACGTTTCCCTGAAACCCCCATTTGTATGCCACATAGATAATTCATGTCACATCACCCAGTAGCCGAGTGCATTTAGCACTTTGCATTTTGCACTTTGCAGCAGATAAATCTGTTGGAGTGACATCAGTAACAACATTAACGCCGTACACGCCCGCTAGATGTCAGGCCACGAGGTCACCAGGTCACAAGGTCACCAGGTCACGTCAGTACACACTCTCCTCCCTGATTTCTCGCTAATCTCTGCCTCAACCCAACGCTGGTTCCGGGGGTATCCACTAAGTACCGGGAGAACCAGCTCAAATTTCAGATTCAAAACAGAACAACAAGTGCAAAAAAATATGAAACTCAAACAAATCATATATTATGAATTATAGGAATTGTTAGATGAGCTTTACTGACATTCCAGTTGTTTCTTTTTCAGATTTTAACCAATTTATAATGTGAAACCAAAGTTGATTAGACTACCCTTTTGAAAGAACACATGGCTCTTGTTGACAAAACAAAACACATAAGGTGCTATCCACTGCAGAAAGTAATTTCACAGATTCTATCTTGTTTTACATGAATTGTAACAGAAATGAGTGAATATTATTTACCAAATAAACATGTTCACCTCTATTTACAAGTAGAACATAACAAAATCCAAAATCCCTGAGAATTTAAGATATTTGAAAAGAAAGTGGCGCATTGGCCAGATTCTTTATCTCACCCCAGGTATTTTTTCTCCATAGACTCAACATTGGAAACTCGTATCTAACACCCATTAGATATTTAGGAAAAATATCCAATGGGGGATAATGTCACAAATGTTAGCCCATAAGTCAATATTAAGGGTGAGATAAATTCAGAAACTCATTCAAGTTTAGGGTCAGAGCTCGATCCCATCTCATTTGAATCACATAGCAATTCACGCGGCTTCGCCTTGTGAATTACTACGTGATTCTAACTCGATGGGATACAAGCTCAGACCCTAAACTTCCATGGGTTTCCTCTATAGTCCCAAACAGGCAGGTCGGATCAGTGATACAAGCGGCCGCAGGAAGTAGAGCGCCAGATTTCTGCTTGGAGAGTGGTCAGTACATTTTCTTCAGAGGGATTACGTGGGTCCCATCGTCACTTCCGGTGCCATTTAAAGTGGACTTACTCTGTTGGCTTTACTGGCATCCCAGTGCCAAGGTACTGTACGGCAGGGGTA
Organism: Alentia gelatinosa; assembly: GCA_950022655.1. Classification (NCBI taxonomy): domain Eukaryota; kingdom Metazoa; phylum Annelida; class Polychaeta; order Phyllodocida; family Polynoidae; genus Alentia; species Alentia gelatinosa. The sequence goes on along the minus strand of OX465584.1, from coordinate 65,790,647 downwards.
TAAATAAAGATCATATACCTAAGATCAGGAGTCTGGGCCCTCTTTTTCAGTCAAGACATAATCGTCCAGCGATACCCTAAGATATCTCTGCGAGTGTAAGACACAAAATGGCGGGTGACAGTGTCTCAGCGCGGCACGTTCGATTGCTGCTAAAAATGTCCTTACCTAAGACAGGTATAGAACTGTCTTAGGTTGTATCAAACTCACTGTGCGTATATGGAGGATTATCACACTTCCTTTAGCACGAGTAAGCGATACATATCACCTATAATCGTACCAGATATGAAGAAGATCGGCCACACCGTTCCGCCGTTATTTGCATTTGAATTTCATCATAGCAAACGTCTGCTCTGGTGGCCAGTGTCTATCTCCCATGTTCCAGACCATCAGAGCACGCCTCTGCTAACTTATGCGGCGACCTTGACAGAAGAGAACACTGGCCACCAGAGCAGAGTTGTGGAGGTGTGGAGCAATCTAACGGGCCGAGTAGGGTGTGTGTGGGACGATCTAACTGGCCGGGGAAAGGTGGGGGCCGTCATGGCATTCACGGCTCGGCTGTCTTAAACGTGGAACAAGACACCGTGGTGGTGTGAATTATTCATCGGCATGTCACTTCCATGAATCTCACAGCCTGTTTATAGACTCACCTCCACACCTCCCTCCCTCCTCACATCCATGAATCTCACCCCCCACTCACAGATTCACCTCCACACCTCCCTCCCCCCTCACATCCATGAATCTCACCCCCCACTCACAGATTCACCTCCACACCTCCCTCCCCCCTCACATCCATGAATCTCACCCCCCACTCACAGATTCACCTCCACACCTCCCTCCCTCCTCACATCCATGAATCTCACCCCCCACTCACAGATTCACCTCCATACCTCCCTCCCTCCTCACATCCATGAATCTCACCACTCACAGATTCACTCCACACCTCCCTCCCTCCTCACATCCATGAATCTCACCACTCACAGATTCACCTCCACACCTCCCTCCCTCCTCACATCCATGAATCTCACCCCCCACTCACAGATTCATCTCCACACCTCCCTCCCTCCTCACATCCATGAATCTCACCCCCCACCCACAGATTCATCTCCACACCTCCCTCCCTCCTCACATCCATGAATCTCACCCCCCACTCACAGATTCACCTCCATACCTCCCTCCCTCCTCACATCCATGAATCTCACCACTCACAGATTCACTCCACACCTCCCTCCCCCCTCACATCCATGAATCTCACCGCCCACTCACAGATTCACCTCTACACCTCCCTCCCTCCTCACATCCATGAATCTCACCCCCCACTCACAGATTCACCTCCACACCTCCCTCCCTCCTCACATCCATGAATCTCACCACTCACAGATTCACCTCCACACCTCCCTCCCTCCTCACATCCATGAATCTCACCACTCACAGATTCACCTCCACAGCTCCCTCCCTCCTCACATCCATGAATCTTACCCCCACTCACAGATTCACCTCCACACCTCCCTCCCTCCTCACATCCATGAATCTCACTACTCACAGATTCACCTCCACACCTCCCTCCCTCCTCACATCCATGAATCTCACCACTCACAGATTCACCTCCACACCTCCCTCCCCCGTCACATCCATGAATCTCACCCCCCACTCACAGATTGACCTTCACACCTCCCTCCCTCCTCACATCCATGAATCTCACCACTCACAGATTGACCTCCACACCTCCCTCCCTCCTCACATCAATGAATCTCACCACTCACAGATTCACATCCACACCTCCCTCCCTCCTCACATCCATGAATCTCACCCCCCACTCACAGACTCACCTCCACACCTCCCTCCCTCCTCTCATCCATGAATCTCACCACTCACAGATTCAACCCCACACCTCCCTCCCTCCTCATATCCATGAATCTCACCCCCCACTCACAGATTCACCTCCACACCTCCCTCCCTCCCTCCTCACATCCATGAATCTCACCCTCCACTCACAGATTCACCTCCACACCTCCCTCCCTCCTCACATCCATGAATCTCACCCCCCACTCACAGACTCACCTCCACACCTCCCTCCCTCCTCACATCCATGAATCTCACCACTCACAGATTCAACCCCACACCTCCCTCCCTCCTCATATCCATGAATCTCACCCCCTACTCACAGATTCACCTCCCTCCCTCCTCACATCCATGAATCTCCCCACTCACAGATTCACCTCCACACCTCCCTCCCTTCTCACATCCATGAATCTCACCACTCACAGATTCACCTCCACACCTCCCTCCCTCCTCACATCCATGAATCTCACCACTCACAGATTCACCTCCACACCTCCCTCCCTCCTCACATCCATGAATCTCACCACTCACAGATTCACCTCCACACCTCCCTCCCTCCTCACATCCATGAATCTCACCCCCCACTCACAGATTCACCTCCACACCTCCCTCCCTCCCTCCTCACATCCATGAATCTCACCCCCCACTCACAGATTCACCTCCACACCTCCCTCCCTCCTCACATCCATGAATCTCACCACTCACAGATTCACCTCCACACCTCCCTCCCTCCCTCCTCACATCCATGAATCTCACCCCCTCTCACAGATTCACCTCCACACCTCCCTCCCTCCTCACATCCATGAATCTCACCCCCCACTCACAGATTCACCTCCACACCTCCCTCCCTCCTCACATCCATGAATCTTACCTCTCACAGATTCACCTCCACACCTCCCTCCCTCCTCACATCCATGAATCTCACCCCCCACTCACAGATTCACCTCCACACCTCCCTCCCCCCTCACATCCATGAATCTCACCCCCCACTCACAGATTCACCTCCACACCTCCCTCCCCCCTCACATCCATGAATCTCACCCCCCACTCACAGATTCACCTCCACACCTCCCTCCCTCCTCACATCCATGAATCTCACCCCCCACTCACAGATTCACCTCCACACCTCCCTCCCTCCTCACATCCATGAATCTCACCCCCCACTCACAGATTCACCTCCACACCTCCCTCCCTCCTCACATCCATGAATCTCACCACTCACAGATTCACCCACACACCTCCCTCCCTCCTCACATCCATGAATCTCACCCCCACTCACAGATTCACCTCCATACCTCCCTCCCTCCTCACATCCATGAATCTCACCCCCCCCCCCCCCATTACTCACAGATCCAATCTTCACACCTCCCACCCTCCTCACATCCTCAGTGTAGTGTTACCAGAGGCTTATTCTACTTCCAATTATTTTTGAAAGAGTGTGTTACTCATAAAGACCTGTCATACAAAATGCCGCTTATAAATACACAATAATGACTGGTTTTGTGTACGACTGGCTGTAATCTCCGAGTAGTTGACGCGTTGTAATATCCGAGCGATTAGCGAGGACTTTACGTCGTCAACTTCGAGGAGATTACGGTCATTCGTATACAAAACAAGTCGTTATTGTTTTCATTACCCACCTACAAGATTTATAGCAAATCTATTGAAATTAAAAAGTTTCTGTAAGCCATTTAGTTCCAGATACCACAGCATTGTTATGCGTGGCAGTAATTCGGTGTAGATTGACCTGTGATGTTAGCACGTAAAGTGTGTTATGACAGTGATTTCTGTTGGTAGATTAGATTATTCTGATTGACTCTAAATAGTTAACATTGAATGAGCATGCAAGAAACTTATTTCGAAGAACATGATGATTCAACCTCATTATGGACAGGACTATTTTTCCGGAATCTCCTGCAGGAGATTCTGACATGTCAGAATCTCCGGGTAGCTGTTTCCAGGTGCTCTATACATTTCCTATGGAGACTCCGTAATAGGTGGGTAATAAATATAAGAATCTCCGGGTAGCTGTTTCCAGGTGCTCTATACATTTCCTATGGAGACTCTGTAATAGGTGGGTAATAAAGCAGCTTAATTTTGACGTCCACATCAAGAGTGACAAGGGGGTCATTATCTCCACTCTGTTATTTGTCCTAATAGGCTCAACATTGGCAACTCATACGCCATGCAAATTGCTAATTCTCAATGGCGTCACAAATGTTAGTCATTCTCTCAGTAATAGGAGTAACATCAAATCTGAGACTCACACAATCAACAGCTGCTAAAAACATGCCCTTCATTTTGGTTTGCTATTTGTTCTTACTCAGCTTTACCTCGTGAGGTTTTTCCGCAACAAAAACTCTTTTTATGATCCATCTTATACAATGTCTCTTTTGAAGTTTGGGCCTTCGAAACCTATATATATGGGAAAATAGTCCCTTTGTGTTATAGAGCAAAACATACTCCGTATTGTTATACCCATTCAGATGGCAATTACAGGGTTCAATTTATGCGAAAAGGTTTATAATAAATGCAACAAACGATGGTTTTGTGAACAGGCGCTTTCTGTTTCACATTCACTTACAGTAACCCTGTTTTCATGTATTATCTCACCCCAGATATTTTTTCTCCATAGACTTAACATTGGAAACTCGTATCTAACACCCATTAGATATTTAGGAAAAATATCCAATGGGGGATAATGTCACAAATGTTAGCCCATTAGTCAATATTAAGGGTGGGATAAATTCAGAAACCCATTAAATTTTAGGGTCAGAGCTCGATCCCATCTCATTTGAATCACATAGCTTCGCCTTGTGAATTACTACGTGATTCACACTCGATGGGATACGAGCTCAGACCCTAAACCTTCATGGGTTTCCTCTATAGTATCGCCATTCTCATGTTAACATTTCCATACACTACTCACTACTGGTAGAGCATTACACCGGGTGTTCGTGAGCTTACCAGAACTTACCCTGCTTCACCTCACCTACACGCCACCAGCACTGTGAGACCCAGACATGGTATACAAACTTCAAAGCATGGAACCGATTATTAGATAACATTTCTAGGCATGACCCCAGACAGCAGGGCGAAGCTGTGGGGAACTATGGAAGAACTACATACTATATACAGAACGAATACGGATTTATTTAAAGAAACTGAAAGACGGTAACGTGTGAATGCGACACTTTATACCGAGGACAGAGAAATGAGGCAGCGATAAAAGATAATAAACGTCAGTGCATCCAGACTTGTCTGATAAGAATATCAGCCGTGCACAATATCTTACCTGAGGAGGTTTATGAGCATGGTTAATGTACGACACACTGTGGTAGTACAATTAATGTACGACACACTGTGATGGTACGGTTAATGTCCAACACACTGTGATGGTACGGTTATTGTACCACACACTGTGGTAGTACGGTTAATGTACCACACACTGTGGTGGTACGGTTAATGTCCAGCACACTGTTGTATTACAATTAATGTACCACACACTGTGGTAGTACGGTTAATGTACGACACACTGTGATGGTACGGTTAATGTCCAACACACTGTGATGGTACGGTTATTGTACCACACACTGTGGTAGTACGGTTAATGTACCACACACTGTGGTGGTACGGTTAATGTCCAGCACACTGTTGTATTACAATTAATGTACCACACACTGTGGTAGTACGGTTAATGTACCACACACTGTGGTGGTACTGTTAATGTACCACACACTGTGGTAGTACGGTTAATGTACCACACACTGTGGTGGTACTGTTAATGTCCCACACACTGTGGTAGTACGGTTAATGTATCACACACTGTGGTAGTACGGTTAATGTACCACACACTGTGGTAGTACGGTTAATGTACCACACACTGTGGTGATACGGTTAATGTCTCACACACTGTGGTAGTACAGTTAATTTACCACACACTGTTGTAGTACAGTTAATGTACCACACACTGTGATAGTACGGTTAATGTACCACACACTGTTGTAGTACAGTTAACGTACCACACACTGTGGTAGTACTGTGAATGTCCCACACACTGTGGTGGTACGGTTAATGTACCACACACTGTGGTAGTACGGTTAATGTACCACACACTGTGGTGGTACGGTTAATGTCCAGCACACTGTTGTAGTACGGTTAATGTACCACACACTGTGGTGGTAAAATGGCCACCACTGTAAAGGTATGGTTGAATTTTCTGCACACTGTGATGGTATGGTTCACACTGTGGTAGTACGGTTAATGTACCACACACTGTGGTGGTACGGTTAATGTCCAGCACACTGTTGTAGTACGGTTAATGTACCACACACTGTGGTAGTACGGTTAATGTTCCACACACTGTGGTGGTAAAATGGCCACAACTGTAAAGGTATGGTGGAATTTTCTGCACACTATGATGGTATGGTTCAATGTTCCGCACACTGTGGTGGTAAATTTAACGTTCTGCACACTGTGATGGTAAATTTAATGATCTGCACCCTGTAATAGTAGGGTTTAATGTTCTGCAAGCTATGATGGTACGGTTTAATGTTCTGCACACTGTTGTGGAGAATTTAATGTTCTGCACACTGTGATGGTACGGTTTAATGTTCTGCACACTGTCATGGTATGGTTTAATGTTCTGCATGCTATGATGGTACGGTTTAATGTTCTGCACACTGTGGAGGTAAATTTAATGTTCTGCACCCTGTAATAGTGCGGTTTAATGTTCTGCACACTATAATGGTACGGTTTAATGTTCTGCACACTATGATGGTACGGTTTAATGTCCCACACACTGTGATGGCTCGGTTTAATGTCCCGCACACTATGATAGTACAGTTTAATGTCCCGCACACTGTGATGGCTCGGTTTAATGTCCCGCTCACTGTGATGGTATGGTTTAATGTTCTGCACACTATGATGGTACGGTTTAATGTTCTGCACACTATGATGGTACGGTTTAATGTTCTGCACACTATAATGGTACGGTTTAATGTTCTGCACACTGTGATGGCTCGGTTAATGTTCCATGGCCCTTACACCGCTGCAAGCATCATCTCACTACTTATCGGTGTTTCCGCAGACTGCTACCTTTGGTGGACAGCCAGGCCCTCTGGCGGGCGTTTTACGAACCCGTCTGTCGGCGGTACACTGAAGGACGCCGGGAAATCATCGCCATGGAAACGAGATTTGGCGGCAGAGTGGGTGTTGATGATCGTTGACGTTATGGGTTCGGGCAAGGACGTTACGGGCAGAATGCCAGGGCTAGCTATTGGCTGATATTCATTCCCAGACCGCAGTCTCCAAGCAGAGGTACTCCTGTCTCCCTATAGACTGAATATGTATGCAGTAGGCTCCAAGCACAGTTATTCTACTGTCCCTACGCACTCTGTGTAACCAATAGGTTCCAATTACAGTCACTCCACTCTTCCTACACACTGCCTGTGTATACAGTAAGCTCCAATCACAGTCCCTCCATTCTCAATACATATTCTCTGTGTATACAGAAATCTCCCTCCACATTAACTCCACTCTCCCTACATATTCCATATGTATACAGAAAGCTCCAATCACAATCACTCCACTCTCCCTACACACTCCCTGTGCATACAGTACGCTCCAATCAGTCACTCCACTCTCCCTACACACTCCCTGTGTATACAGTAAGCTTCAATCACAGTCACTCCACTCTCCCTACACACTCCCTGTGTATACATTAAGCTCCAATCACAGTCACTCCACTCTCCATACATACTCCCTGTGTATATAGTAATCCCCAATCACAGTTGCTCCACTCTCCGTACATACTCCCTGTGCATACAATACGCTCAATCAGTCACTCCACTCTCTCTACATACTCTCTGTGTTTACAGTAAGCTCCAATCACTGTCACTGCAATCTCCCTACACACTCCCTGTGTATACAGTATGCTCCAATCACAGTCACTTCACTCTCCATACACACTCCCTGTGTATATAGTGGTACACCCACTTCTCTAGGTAAATAAACCATGGAGATCCCCCTCGCTGGTTCCTGAGTCTATGGCAGAGACATCGAGGAGAAATCAAATCAGTTTGTATGGGCCCATGGGAAGGTGTGCTGAAGGGATGGTGGATAGGGCAATGATGGGATGGGGAAGGAGGTGGTCACCACTACAGCCGCGTGTCCAACTCTCCTGACCGACTCCCTATTATCTCACCCCGGTATTTTTCTCCATAGGCTTAACATTAGGAACTCGTACTCCACGGCCGTGAGGTTCGTGTACCCAATGCTCAATGGCTAATTTGCTGATTCATTTCATCAATAAACAATGTTATACGGGGTGAGATAAAATCAGAAACCCACTCAATAGAAATAACTTGGTCTGCACTCCACCTCGTCTGACCACAGAGTAATTCACTCAGTTTCGCTTGGTGAAATACCCCGTGGTCAATCTCGGTGGAGTACGATCCAAGTTATTTTCATCTCGTGAGTTTCCTTCTAATATCCCTGCGACCAGTTTAAATACCTAGGATCTTACATAAAGACCCTTTTCTGTACCTCGTACAAGGGTTATCATTTAATGATATTTAAGCTTGTTCGCTGAGACATCAAAGGAATTAATGGATAAAATAAAATAAAAGAATAAAAAATGGAGCGACTATGAAGACAGTATGTAATTTTTCTGTGTACATCCAACTTCCATGTAGACCTGTAATGTTCATCCTGTGCCTAGGTGGATAGATGTTTTTGGTGCTGCATTTTATGCATCTATTATGCATTTATTTCCGAGTTTTTCAAGGTAGTGCAAGAACGATGTGCAAATATTCTATATTTGTTTCTCTGGTGCAAGGTTCTGTTCTGTTTTCTTTTTTCCAGTTATGGTTCATCGTTAGAATGAGCAAGTGTGGTCTATTGGATATACAATTGTGCATCGTTGTGGATTGTTCACATGTTGGTACAGAATAGACAAGTTAATACTTTAACTATGACTTTTTTCTGGATTAATAAACGGAGTTCAGCAAAAGATAGTATCATCCGTCCATAAGGTCGTTCATAAGTGTTGAATAAAGTTGACCCACATCGTCTCTGGGTCTCTATGACCTACAGAAAAAGGTCTACATGAATGATCCTAGTTTATCAAACGGGCCCCTGTCGGTCTCGTCAAAGGGGGCTTCCAGCGAGGGCTGTTGCTAGGCGGTGCAGGGAGGTGTGTGTGGGGAGGGTGTGGGTGCATTATAAGTGCCCACCGTGTGAGTGTGAGAGTGTGTGTCTGTGTGTGTGGTAGGGCGTGTTTTGATAGTCGGCGCCGAGGTGTGGGCCCAGCACGGAAGAGGAAGGAGAAGGGAAAGTGGATACCGCGTCAGAGGACTAGGCTACAAGGTCTGTTTGGATAGTTGGGAGGAGTCTAGGCCACTCAAAAGAAATCTTGTTTCTCATCACCGCGCGCATCTGCGAAAACGATTTCAGAGGAGATTTTTTTGTTTTTTTGGTTAAAATAAGATGAACCTCGATAGAAATTATGAAAAGTATGTGTATTTGGTATAAAATTAAAGCTCCTCATGCCAGGGATGCTTTCAATGTATAAGCAGTATAAATCTGAAAACCCTGCATACGCAGACACCCTGCATAAGCGGACATTTTGGCCTGGAACGGAGGGTGATCGCTTACGCAGGGTTTTACTGTATGTCTAAAGCCCAGTTTATGACACTTTTAAGCCATCTTTGATCCAGCAAAAAAAAAAAAAAAGCGCCCTCATCATATTTTTCATGGCTTGGTGATGAGAAACAAGTGAATTCTATGAGATGCCTAAAAAATTTTAAACGTAGCAGCCAAACTTGTACACGCAGAGAATCTCACAAAGGTGTCTAAAGATCCATTGATTCATTCACGAAAATGATTGTCAAATTGGAATATAAAAATGATCAAAACAAAGAAAACTTTGTAGATTGTATAGGGTAAAAAATCCCAACATTATTATGAAAATATGCTTATTATTTGGGAACGAATTACAATCAAATTAAAACAAAATGAACATTGTCCTCCCCACGTGGACTGTGGTTGGGGGAACTCTCCTTCTTCAGGAAGTTTCCTTTGAGGAAGGCGTCAGGTGGAAAGCGTCAATATCCAGGAGAAGGTACGAGGACAACAGGTGACTGATCAGTGTCTTATTTCCACCAGGTACCTTTTTACCTGGAGGACTAAATCCTTTTAGACAGCGACACAACAATTCTTCCCGATCACACCATTGCCAGACGGATCCGTCGGGTCGGTCAGAATCTGTGAACTTTATGTCGCTGTACACACTTTACAGACCCGATTATAATCGGGTCTGGCATTACTAGCATGGGGGTAATGACCGACTCTGCCCGACCTTAAGATTGTCGCTGTACGCACTTCACCGACTGTTACCTGTTCTGAGTAGGCCGTTTAAATGCCGATGATATTTATCCCTCCATTTGATATACAAGTATTCTACACCGTGATTATAAGTCTGAAATAGTTTTCCGATATCTTGAATAGAAGAGAAGTTGTTAAACTTTGCATCATTATTTATCAAGGCCTATCACCCGGCAGGGGGCCCAGCCTTGCCCGGATCTGGTCGCTCTCTTTGATCTCAATCTGTTCGTATGACGAGGTTATAAAGGGAGGAGGTGTGATCGTGAAGAATATATGATGGTATAAGACAGCGACATTATAGTTCCTGATTATCATTGCCGATCGGATCGGTGAGAATCGGTAATGGATGTTGCCGTATAATGGGCTCATTCATAACACTTTAATAGTGCTACCCAGAAGTCAGGAGGTACAAATCAACCTGCTCCTTTTAAGATTTACTAAAACAACTGCAAAATCTATTTGGTAGGTATTCTGGTCAACGCTCCAAACATTTCGGATATTTCAGACAGAACAGTATTGAATCATATTGCACAGTTTGAAGTGATTGGTGAAATACTGTAAGTGAATATAGATTTACATCAGGGAGTTGCACCATTCGGTTAAAGTGTGTATTAAATATCCAACTCTGTCAGGAAATGGACAAATGACTACCAGCCCATTGCCATCCCTCTCATAAGATCTCACACTCTCTAAGTCGTATTCTGTACAAGGTCCTCACTACGCTCTATGGAGAATAATTCTTAACGAACTAGGCTTAGAGCCTCAAGAATCCACTTCATCATCAATGCAACACAAAGATTCCTATAATCTCAATGATGCCACCTAGCGGGAATAGTGTGTGCCAGTGGATTCTCAAGGCTCTGAGCCTAGTTCGTTAAGAATCCTTCTCCCATTGAGCGTAGTGAGAACCTTGTACAGAATACCACTTAGAGAGTGTGAGATCTTATGAGAGGGGTGCTTAGTGAGAACCTTGTACAGAATACCACTTAGAGAGTGTGAGATCTTATGAGAGGGGTGCGTAGTGAGAACCTTGTAGAGAATACCACTTAGAGGGTGTGAGATCTGATGAGAGGGGTGCGTAGTGAGAACCTTGTACAGAATACCACTTAGAGGGTGTGAGATCTTATGAGAGGGGTGCGTAGTGAGAACCTTGTAGAGAATACCACTTAGAGAGTGTGAGATCTGATGAGAGGGGTGCGTAGTGAGAACCTTGTACAGAATACCACTTAGAGGGTGTGAGATCTTATGAGAGGGGTGCGTAGTGAGAACCATGTACAGAATACCACTTAGAGAGTCTGAGATCTTATGAGAGGGGTGCGTATTGAGAACCTTGTACAGAATAACACTTAGAGAGTCTGAGGTCTTATGAGAGGGGTGCATAGTGAGAACCTTGTACAGAATACCACTTAGAGAGTCTGAGATCTTATGAGAGGGGTGCGTATTGAGAACCTTGTACAGAATACCACTTAGAGAGTGTGAGGTCTTATGAGAGGGGTGCATAGTGAGAACCTTGTACAGAATACCACTTAGAGAGTGTGAGATCTTATGAGAGGGGTGCGTAGTGAGAACCTTTTGCAGAATACCACTTAGAGAGTGTGAGATCTTATGAGAGGGGAGCGTAGTGAAAGTACAGAATACGACTTAGAGAGTGTGAGATCTTATGAGAGGGGTGCGTAGTGAGAACCTTGTACAGAATACCACTTAGAGAGTGTGAGATCTTATGAGAGGGGTGCGTAGTGAGAACCTTGTACAGAATACCACTTAGAGAGTGTGAGATCTTATGAGAGGGGTGCGTAGTGAGAACCTTTTGCAGAATACCACTTAGAGAGTGTGAGATCTTATGAGAGGGGAGCGTAGTGAAAGTACAGAATACGACTTAGAGAGTGTGAGATCTTATGAGAGGGGTGCGTAGTGAGAACCTTGTACAGAATACCACTTAGAGAGTGTGAGATCTTATGAGAGGGGTGCGTAGTGAGAACCTTGTACAGAATACCACTTAGATAGTGTGAGATCTTATTTGAGGGATGCCATTGAAGCCAGATGGAAATAGACATTACAAATTACATTTTATACACAGGCCATACATAGCAAGACAGCTACACACTGCCTGGTCAGGAGGATTACAAATAACTCTTCTAACTAACAAATATGTAGGAAGTAGACTAGCTCCGTCCCAAGCCTGACCTATGTCCACTTTAAACCTCTTTATCAAATTGTAAACCTATGAGTAGCACTATTACAATCTGTGTGACCTCTTATGTGGCTTCTTCACAGATCTGAGCCAAAACTACACTCTTCACCATGAGACCAGGGATATTCAAATTACTGGAAGAGAAATGCGGTCTTTGAGGTGGGGATAGACAGAAGAAAACAGCGTCAGAAGATGAAAGTACGCCCAGCAATCAAAGGTGTCCTTTGAAGTACGTGTGGCGGCCGTCATGGGAAGCGGGGCGCCACCGGTCTCATCCATCACAAGGCCCGCTGTCACAACACATATCGATATCCATCTACCTGCAGGTACAAGCGCCATGCTGCTAATCTCACACTGCACCGCTTGACCCCGCGGCCACACACTGCAGCACTCGGCCGCCTGTGTGAGCTGGTTCCCGTGGTACAGAGGCTGAGAGTAAGGTACATTCGGTGGTACGGTGATGGGAGGCGATGCGACAGTGAGGCCTTGTCACGGGTAGGGTAGCCTGGAAGACTGGGGCCCGTTTAATGATCTAGGATCGTACATGGAGACCCTTTTCTGTATGTCGTAGGGACCCAGAGACAATGTGGGTCAACTTTATTCAACACTTATGGACGACCTTATGGATGGCTAATACTGTCTTAGCGAAAAGACTTGAATATTATTAAACGATATTCCTTGTAACCCCTACACAAATACCGAAGTGAGAGTTCTTTTACTTCCCACATTACATAGACATGGTATGCAAAGAATTGTCCTTTGATATAGCAGTAAGTCTACCACTGCTGGGGATGTAGGAGAAAGATGGCTGTACACCACACCACACAGACATGGTATGAGAAGGACTGGCCTTTGATATAGCTCTCTGAGTGGCCCATGAATCAAAGACTTGTCCAGTAGGAACAGAACCTCCTGTATATGTCCCCCAGTTGCTACCTGTAACCCTACACTTCCTACTACCTCCTCACCTCCCTCCCTCCTCACATCCCACGTGTCTCTAAACCGTCAAGACAGCTCCACAACAAGTATCCGTCCATCTGTCTGTCTGTACGCGGGTGGGCATCGCACCGGCAAATCAACGTCCACAAAATAATGACCAAAATCAGCGCCCAAAGTTCAAATCTAAAATCCCATGAGGAGGAGGAGGAGGGAGAGGTGACCTTGAAGTGAAACGAGGAAAACAGACCAAATGGCTCCCCTTGCCCTCCTCCAGTTCTCTGACCGCCTGTGTTGTTATAGCAATACATTTCGCCTGGTCCTGACCGATTGAGATCAAAGTGAAAGGGTATCAATCTTCCAACAGATATCCTGACCAGTAGCCAGGATACGTATATGGAGAGTGTTTGGAATAACTGAGCTAAACAGCGCTAGAAATCCAACACCATTACCGATTGTACCAGTCCCTGTATCCCAGCGAGGAGGATAGCCATAGAATTCTCTTGTATCCTAGTGAGGAGGGTAGCCATAGGATGCAGGGACTGGAGCCAGTCTTCTGTATCCCAGTGAGGAGGGTAGGCATAGTATGCAGGGACTGGAGCCAGTCTCCTGTATCCCAGTGAGGAGGGTAGCCATAGGATGCAGGGACTGGAGCCAGTCTCCTGCATCCCAGTGAGGCGGGTAGCCATAGGATGCAGGGACTGGAGCCAGTCTCCTGTATCCCAGTGAGGAGGGTAGGCAAAGTATGCAGGGACTGGAGCCAGTCTCCTGTGTCCCAGTGAGGAGGGTAACCATAGGATGTAGGGACTGGAGCCAGTCTTCTGTATCCCAGTGAGGAGGGTAGGCAAAGTATGCAGGGACTGGAGCCAGTCTCCTGTGTCCCAGTGAGGAGGGTAGGCAAAGTATGCAGGGACTGGAGCCTGTCTTCTGTATCCCAGTGAGGAGGGTAGCCATAGTATGCAGGGACTGGAGCCAGTCTCCTGTATCCCAGCGAGGAGGGTAGGCATAGTATGCAGGGACTGGAGCCTGTATCCCAGTGAGGAGTGTAGCCATAGGATGCAGGGCCAGGAGCCAGTCTCCTGTGTCTCAGCGAGGAGGGTAGCCGTAGGATGCAGGGACTGGAGCCAGTCTCCTGTATCCAGTAAAAATCTGGAAACCCCGCGTAAGCAGATACCCTGCGTAAGCAGCCACTTTGGCCCGGATCGGAGGGTGTCCGCTTATGCAGGGTTTTACTGTACGTCTGCCATCTTTGATATAGATATACAAAAAAAAAAAAGCGCCCTCGTCATATTTTTCATGGCTTGGTGATGAGAAACAATTTTGTTTTTGTTAGTGGCCTAATAAAGAAACACATGCGATGGAGCAGGCCACATCTCACTGGCGGCGGCCGTCCGGCGGTGGTGCGGACATAGCTTGCTAAAAGCAGTTTCCCAGCACCTACGAATGGCAATTAATTGATCTTACGCACATATTGTTGTCTACAAAGAAAGGTCTTACATTGTTACCAGAAAAGCTTGAACGATAAAGATGTAATTATTTCAGGGAGACCATGTTTGAACAACGCAACTACACGGAGACCCTTGTCAGTATTGCTGTGGTTAATCCTGATCGTAGTCTTTCTGTCGCCACGGTTCTTAGTTTAAAAAAAAAACACCCGCAACACAAGCCTGCAGCGCCAGTAGTTCCGCGAACGGCCGTTGGCGGCGCTGGCGGCTCGTTGGAATATAAATGGCCGCCGCTACACTTCATCATTGTTGTTATGGCACCGTATAAGGTACGGCAAAAAGTCGTCCATGTCTGCTCTCCCCAAAAAAGGGCGGGAAATATGGGAGGAATCCTTTGATGGATCGCCTTTTCCTTTCTGTGAGTATCCGTGCCCGGCGTTTGCACTAGACGGCTAAATAAGTGGTGACTGTAGATTGTCAAGCCAATAGTCGTCAGGTGGTGCCCATACCCGGCGTTTACACTAGACGAATAATACGTGGCGACTGTAGATTGTCAAGCCAATAGTCGTCAGGAGGTGGCCACTGCAGAAGTGTTCAACCTCAGAATATACCCGAGCGTTTACACTGACGACGATGACTTTTCACAGAATCGCCGCCTATTTAGACGACTAATTCAACACGGCTTGAAATAGTCGCGGGAGTCAGAGCGTGACTAATAGTCGTCAGGTGGTACTTTATTGCGTAATCAGATGTAACCAGACAATCTGCAGTCGCCACGCTCTTGGTGTTTACATTAGACAATTTCTAGACTTTTACGGCTGAAAGTCGTCAGGTTAAAAAATTGCGGCCTATAAAAGTCTAGTGTAAACGCCGGGTTAGACGGCTAAATAAGTGGCGACTGTAGATTGTCAAGCCAATAGTCATCAGGTGGTGGCAATATCCACTGCAAAAGTCTTCAACCTCAGAATATACCCGAGCGTTTACACTGATGACGATGAGTTTTCACAGAATCGCCCCCGTGTAGATGAAAATTCAAGCCTGCTTGAAACAGTCGCAGGCGTCAGAGCATGTCCAATAGTCGTCAGGTGGTGCCTAATTGTATAATCTGATGTAACCAGACGATCTGCAGTCGCCATGCGCTTGGCGTTCACACTAGACGATTTCTAGCTTTTTACTGCTGGAATTCGCCAGGAGGTGCAAAATGCCAGAATCGCCGGCCAGAATTGTATAGTGTAAACGCCGGGTTAGGCGTACAAGAATGAACGGTAGACATCAGTCATTAGCACCCCACTGTATGCCTGTTCTACGGTCTTAAAGCCCATACACAATGTATGATTTAGGAACATGAATGTTCCTTTCTCAGCGACAAAAGAACAATCGTAAGCTCAGGCAAGGCCTGGAAAATGTGTCGGCCAGTGTGGCACCCCCTTTCAGTAATTTGCCTAAGATTTGGAAATCCCACCCGTGGCGATGTACCTGTCGCCAACAAACTGCAGTCGAACGTTCCGAAATCCGGAGCGATAAATTAAGGAACGTGTTCCTTCCCGTTGTCGCTGACAACAGAGTTTAAGAAATACCCCCCGTGGTGCCTTCCAACTTTGGCCCATAATAAGTCGCTGGGTGAGCAGAAATGCCCCTGCCACACACAGACTGAGGCCAGCTCACCGATTTAGCTCCCATATACTGAGATTTATTACTTGTTCCTTTATCGTTGGCCTCGAATCTCCGAGAAAATCGGAAGTCAGTCGTCCAGTGTGAACAGAATTTGCTTAAGATAAATTCCCACTAATGACCTCCACCCCCATCTATAAATCCTGCTGTGATGGTCGATGCCTAGTGCAAATTCGCCTGAGACTAGTTAAAATGCCCTTCCGATTTAGGGAGTTAATCGGTGGGAACGAAATCGTACAGTGTGTTTCCCCTTTTAGACGTCCATTTGCGGTCTGTTTCTTTCGCAGTTGTCTAATGTCGCTGTCTATAGAGGATAGGCATAATTCCTCACAGCACAGATATCGCTGTAATCTTGTTATACACGTTATTTGCGAAGTCAAACTCTTAATATAATTAAATTACCTAGTAGGTGTTAGCATAAAATGCAAATCGAGTCAACAGGGGGTGTTTTCAATCAAGGAGTCACACTGAATCAAAATCTACGATTAGGGCATATACGATAGATTTTGACAAAAGGATTTGTTGAGCTGTTTGTTTGGGTAGTTAAACGTCCAATATCTTATATTAGAGTTACTTTGGGTTTGACCAAATATGAGATGAACTTAGGTAGAAATCTCACCCTTACACATTTACTGAGGTTTTTGACTTCCCATATCACATAGACATGGCATGAGAAAGACTGGCCTTTGATGTAGCAGTAAATCTACCACTGCTGGGGATGAAGGAGAAAGGTGGCTGTACACCACACCACATAGACATGGTATGAGAAGGATTGGCCTTTGGTATAGCAGTAAGTCTACCACTGCTGGGGATGAAGGAGAAAGGTGGCTGTACACCACACCATATAGACATGGTATGAGAAGGTCTGGTCTTTGATATAACAGTACATCTACCACTGCTATGGATGAAGGAGAGAGGTGGCTGTACACCACACCACATAGACATGGTATGAGAAGGACTGGCCTTTAATGTAGCAGTAAATCTACCACTGCTAGGGATGAAGGAGAAAGGTGGCTGCACACCACACCACATAGACATGGTATGAGAAGGATTGGCCTTTGATATAGCAGTAAATCTACCACTGCTAGGGGTGAAGGAGAAAGGTGACTCAACCCACAAAGTCTGACAACCTTGAGATTATGAAACCAGTGCTCTTTACCACTGAACTTACTCTCCACCCTTGTAAATCTGGTGAATAGGTTATGCCTCGAAAGTAAAAAATATAAGGAGACCTTGTCTGAGGTTTACTGTTGAATGATATTCAAGCTTGTTTGCTAAGACAGTCCTAGCTGACAGAAGGTTGTCTATGAGTAGTTGATAGAGTTGACCCACATCTTCCCTGGTTCTGATTTGGATATCAAAAGGTCTTCATGTATGGGCTTTTATCCTACCCCTAATATAAAATCCCATAGGCTTAACATTGAGCTTTCATATGCCACGCTGACTGGCATATGGAGTTTTATATGCCACTAGAATTGTAATCATGTAATATTCCAAAATCGAGGAGACGGGGTAGGATAAAATCAAAACCTGATTTGTTTTAATCTTGTCCACCGCATGCCACTCCTGGAGTTTTGGCTCCGGACTTCACTCGGCTTTGCCTCATGAAGTCACTATGCCAAACTCCAGTCATGGCATACGGTGGCTAAGATTAAAACTCATCCAGTTTTACGATAAGATTGTATCAACAGTATCCTGATTCTGTAGCTGCATTATTAAAATGTGGCTCATTTTAATCTCTCTGAGACAAGTGGAAAATGGATTGTTGTGTACAAGAAATCTTGCTGAGCAAAGGATCAGATAACAGCAAACTGTTCACCAACATTACTAGACCCTTTTCTGTTTGCCAACGAGATGTGGGTCAACTTTATTCAACACTTATAGGTGACCTTTTTGATTATTTTGTCCCATAGGCTTAACATTGGGAACTCGTTCTCCATGCCCTTACGAAGAGTGTTGTCTAATCTGTTAGTGTGTACAGGGGTGAGATAAATACAGAAATCAACTCGTTTTGGTCAAAGAAGTCATTCTCTAATTAGTTTGAATGCTACGTTATATTTACTCAGTTGTCGCCTCGTTCATATCACTCCGCATCAAACTCCCGGAGAAGGACAACTCGTTGGTTTCTTCTTTCGTCATAGCGAACAAGCTTGAATACCTTTTAACGACAACCCTCGTCTCCTTGTACCCTGTACTTTCACAGACAGAAGCTATTCAGAACCCTGACAAGATCGTTTTTAGGCCACTCAAAAAAAAAATTGTTTCTCATCACAAAGCCATGAAAAATATGACAAGGGCGCTATTTCTTTTTTTTTGCTATATTAAAGATGGCTTTTGAAGTGCCATAAAATGGGCTTCAGACATACAGTAAAACCCCACATAAGCAGACACCCTCCGATCCGGGCAAAAGTTGCCGCTTACGCAGGGTGTCTGCTTACAAAGGGTTTCCAGATCATTATTGGCTATACATTTAATGCATCCTTGACATCAGGAGGTTTAATCTGATAATAAATACACATACCTTTCATAATTTGTATCAAGGTTCACCTATTTTTAAAAAAATCATTTTTTTTTTTTCTGATGCGCGCGGTGATGAGAAACAATTTTTTTTTTTTTTGAGTGGCCTTAGTTTTTGAGTGGCCCTTCTACGGTAGAGGGGTGTGGGGTCGGGTTAAATTACACAAGGTATCACTCTGTGTGTGCCTCAAGCCAAATACATTTGTTTTATGTAGGCTCTTAAAGCAGATATACCTAATAGGTAAAATTCATAGCTTAACAAATTGATAATGGAATCTAGCTTCATGGTGGTTCCATTCGGAAAAATAGGGCTATACACCCTATTTTGGGCTAAAATTGGGCCCAATACAATTGGTTTCTAGGGGAAATTAGCGGAAGTTGCATACCTCTAGGTTATTCCTAGAAATACAGCAGAAACCACCAAAGTTAGCATGCTAAGACCCATTTTTGGGCCATTTTTGACCCTTGGGAGTCCCCTGGGGGCCAAACATCGTTTTTCCCCCTGTAAAAATGGGTGTCCCCCTCGAGATCTCATTGAGTTCTATAAGATCAATAACAAAAAAGATACAAACAATACTCCTGGAAAAAGGTCCCAGGTCTGCACAATGGCAATTTGGCCCGTGCACAGTTTCGGTGAGAATAGGCCAATACTTTCTGGGCAAATTTCTTGTTACTCCATTATAGTATTGCCTTGAAGAACGATTTGTAAGAATCGAAAGCAATAATAACTTAAAAGTATAGATATATATATATATATTGGTCTAAAAAAAGGTAATTATATAGAACGTCCTGACCATGCTGTACAATTCACACGAGATGGTAATTTACAGTTTGTACGGACCGAGGCATTTTTGCCGAATTATGTACAAACGGTGAATTATCATCGAGTTCTGTGACTTATACAAGCATTGTTGGACGTCATATATTTACTATATACCTGAAATCTAAAAATAAATCAATTTCATTTGGCTTAACAACCAATATCTTAATGAACGTGTATGGCAATGTGGTCCATATTTTAGTGTACGGACCACTGGTCTGTACAGTATTTTTACCTCATATGCCGAAACGGTGTGTATTTACAGCATATATACGGCATGGGTATATAGTAAATGATCAATAGTAAGCGGTTTACAATGATTGGTGATTATTGATTTACCATTAATTACTTCATGGTGCAGTCATAACCACATCCAAATAAAAGGGGTATGATAATACAATATTGATGTTTTCTCTTTTCGCTCTGCGATTTAAGATTTGGTATGTTGGTATACGGTTGAGTCGGAAAACCAGAATAATGTACCCTTCAGATGCTGTCCTGATGAGAAGTTGACATGATAAACCCTGCCTTTCACCTGTACATAATGACAGAGGACCACACTGCAGGCCTCTGTCTCAGGCCGCTTATTGAACACCGCTGTCCCTGACAAAGAAGCCCCAGCAGTGTCCCCGTTATTGACCCCTGATCTGACGGCCCTTTGTCTCCAGTCTTCAGACGAGGGGAGGTGGGGCAGGTGGGGGAAGAAAACACCTGACCAGTTGTAAAGTTTAGGTATTCACTATATACCCATGCCGTATATACTATAAATATGCACCGTTTCAGTATATGACATAAAAATACTGTACGGACCACTGGTCCGTACACAAAAATACGGACCACTTTGCGATACATATTTATTAAGAATTTTATTTATTTTTTAATTTTGGGTATATAGTAAATATATAACGTCCAACTATGCTTGTACAAGTCACAGAACTCGATGATAACTTACGGTTTGTACGGAACTCAGCATAAATGCCTCAGTCTGTACAAACCGTAAATTACCATCTCGTTCTGTGACTTGTACAGCATGGTCAGGACGCTCTATATAAGTATGTCCCTTATTTCTATGAGTACAAAGTAATCATTAAAATCAACCGTAATTATTAGTGAAGAAATTTAATGAATTGGAACAGTCGACATTTTGGTTTATTCTCCTGCCCCCCTGAGGTTTAGAGTTCGGCTGCCATGCTTTGAATGGCATATTTACCTTTATTGTCGCTCAGCTCTAGTTCCAAACCTGTCCATTCAGCTCCATTCACCACTGCCGCTGCCCCCTCCCTGTGGAGGTTGTGGTTGTTACTGTCGGTTCAGTGTTTTCCTGCCCCCCCCCCCCCCCCGCTGGTCTCCCTCTCTCTGCGCCTGAAGTCCTCCTCCCGATTCAAACTCTGACGCGGAGCAGGGCCATTATGTACTAGACCTAGACAGATAACACATAGAAATGGTGGTTTAAAGTAAAATCTATTAGAAAAAAGGTTAAAAAAATCAACTCAATGAAGGGTTTATTTTGTGTAATTAATCAGTTTATACTCAATAATGTTTGATAAATATTTTATAAAATAAATTGGTAATAAAAGATTGCATATTAAAAACATAATACAGACTTGGATGGTTAATGGCTCTAACAATGACACTCTGGGTAGTTAGTGTCAGGAGCATCTAACCTGCTCTAACACTCTGAGATGTTAGTGTCAGGAGCACCTAACCTGCCCACATGGTGGCAGGGTGCTCTAACAATGACACTCTGAGATGTTAGCGTCAGGAGCGTCTAACCTGCCCACATGGTGGCAGGGTGCTCTAACAATGACACTCTGAGATGTTAGTGTCAGGAGTGTCTAACCTGCCCACATGGTGGCAGGGTGCTCTAACAATGACACTCTGAGATGTTAGTGTCAGGAGCATCTAACCTGCCCACATGGTGGCAGGGCGCTCTAACAATGACACTCTGAGATGTTAGTGTCAGGAGCGTCTAACCTGCCCACATGGTGACAGGGTGCTCTAACAATGACACTCTGAGATGTTAGTGTCAGGAGCGTCTAACCTGCCCACATGGTGGCAGGGTGCTCTAACAATGACACTCTGAGATGTTAGTGTCAGGAGCGTCTAACCTGCCCACATGGTGGCAGGGCGCTCTAACTATGACACTCTGAGATGTTAGTGTCATGAGCGCCTAACCTGCCAACATGGTGGCAGGGCGCTCTAACAATGACACACTGAGTTGTTAGTGTCCCGAGCACCCTCATAGGCCTGTACGTTGGACCGGAAGAGCACTCAACTGGAAGGAGTCTGGTCATCCTCTACTGACTGTTGGTTCAACAGCTAATCACACTGCACGAAAACCACCGTTTTATTCATATATACGCCATCACGGAAGTGCATGTATTGGCTGAATATTGACTTGTTTTCATTTATACGCCCAGGCCTTATATACGACAGACGCGTCTTGGCTGTATTTCACACCCGGCATATATGAGAGAAAATACCCTCTGCCCCCACCCCCTCCCGCCCCCTTGCCTTGGTGGAAGTACTGGTGTCCTCAGTAGGACGCCCTCCCTGTCCCCCCGCCTCCTCCCCCCACCCGCTCTCAGTGAAGCCCTGTTCACAGGACGCTTATAAATATAGCCCACAGATGAGGTGTATACACATGGGGATTAAGTTGACCTTGTAGACGCAAAATACCTACTCATATACGCCCGGCGCATTCATATGTAAAATGATGGTTTTCGTGCAGTGTCAGAGTGCAGAGCTCACAGATGCTAAGCCTGCACTGTCAACCCCAGGAGTCTGTATATAAGCCCTTATGTCTGTCAATAAAATCAGTTTTCTCCTGTCTCTTGTACACAGTACTTGGTTTGACTGCCTGACTCAAGGTCTCCACTTATCTAGTCTAGGCTGCTAGACACAGTATTTATTTTGAAAATCAATATCATCGTGGTCTTTGTATTCCCCTCACCTAAAATGATCAGTTCTTGGTGGAAAGCCCAGAGTGATGTTGCAGCTCATATATATATATATATATATATATATATATATATATTGATTCCATATCTACATGCACAGATAAACACGATTGTCTCCCTGCCAACAGGGACCTGAAATTGCCTCGTTTTGGTATTGACCAGCGACGCCATCACAAGGACCCGGATATTGCCTCGATTTCGGAATGATAGATCTAGACCTCAAAGGGTTCTGTTCTGTTTATTTTTGGGGTTTTTTCTTCTAAATTTTCATTCAACTAGTTCTAACACGAGGTTAGATGTGATGTCAACTTAATCCTATGTCCCTGTCATGGTTGCACATGAGAATCGATAGAAAAAAGGTGAAAAGGTTCACTTTTAAGCACTACATCCTTTACAATGTGGACGGTTTGTATTCACCCACTGTTTAACCTTACAACAGTCTAACAAGTCTTGCAACAGGCTTACAGCAGTCTTGTATCAGCCTTACAGCTATCTTACAACAGTCTCCAACCAGTCTTACGACAGCCTTGTACTACTCTTACAACAGTCTTACAACGGTTTTGCAACCATCTTACAACAATCTTGCATCAGTCTTGCAACAGTCTTGTATCAGTCTTCCAACAGTTCTATATCGGCCCTATACAACAGTCTTACAATTCTCGTTTCAGTCTTACTACAGTCTTACAACAGAGATACAACAGTTTGCAAAGGTCTTGCAACAGACTTGCAACAGTCTTACAACAGTCTCGCATCAGTCTTAAAACAGTCTTACAGCAGTCTTACAACAGTCTTATAACAGCCTAACAAGTCTTGCAACAGTCTCACAACAGTCTCACAACAGTCTCACAACAGTCATACAACAGTCTTGCAACAGTCAAACAACAGTCTTGCAACAGTTTTGCAACTCTTCTGTATCGGCCTTACAACATTCTTGCAACAATCTTGCAACAGTCTTGCAACAGTCTTGCAACAGACTTGCAACAGTCTCACAACAGTCTCACAACAGTTATACAAGTCTTGTATCAGTCTTACAACAGTCTTGAATCAGCCTGTGGTCACTAAAGCACAAGGGTGAATAACTGGTCAAACAGGTTTGCTGGCTCGTGCCATGAAGGGAATCTGTCCCATCAGTTTCTGATTGTTAGTAGAAGTCAGTGAGTAGGTGTGGGGGTGGGGGTAGGAGTGGGCAGGGGGAGGGGGTTGGACTGTAGTCACTAAAAGCACAAGGGTGAATAACTGGTCAAACAGGTTTGCTGGCTCTGTGCCATGTAGGGAATTTGTCCCATCAGTTTCTGATTGTTAGTAGAAGAAGTCAGAGAGTAGGTGTGGGGGTAGGGGTGGGAATGGGCAGGGGGAGGGGGAAGAGAACTGGTTTTATAGCTCTTTGCAAAGTGGGTTTGATTACCACAGGCTCAAGTGTGTCATATCAGATGTGACACTCTGAATACAGTGTCTTTAGGTGTGTCCCATCAGATTTGAACATGTATATATATATATACCATATTTAGTCATTATTATCATCTAATAGTTTCCTTTTCTAGTAGCAGATGACAGTATCCATAACTAAGTGTCTTTTATTTAATGACAGGATTGATATAGTGAATATTGTGTCCCCAAAAAGACTATAAATTAAAAAGTATATTTTTAGGAACCAAGTCAGTAGTGGGGCAGGGGTATGGTCAGACTGGGATACTGAACCCCTGCTCATTTAACCAGGCCTTTATAGTTGATAGTGAAGGGTTAGATTCTATGCAGTAAGCTGAAAGCCTGTGTGAGCATTCTAACCCTTCTAGATGACGTATATGAGCGTGATTTTCCGCGCTAAAAAAACTGGTGGTTTTCGCGCAGTGCCACGCTCTAGGGGGTGAGAATATCATGATGCGACAATCATGATTGTTTCATTAGTATCCCCTTAAAACAATATGCCTTACCATATTGATTTACATTCTTTTGGCTCTCCTGTATCTATTGAAATACCTTTGAAATACCACTGCCTTAATGCTTTCTTATTCCCCCTTGACATACTGCCTAAAGGCATTCTCACCCCTCACTGACATACTGCCTTAGGGCATTGTCATCATCCCCTGACATACTGCCTTAAAGCATTCTCACCCCTCACTAACATACTGCCTAAAGGCATTCTCACCCCTCACTGACATACTGC
This sequence comes from Alentia gelatinosa, assembly GCA_950022655.1. Lineage (NCBI taxonomy): Eukaryota > Metazoa > Annelida > Polychaeta > Phyllodocida > Polynoidae > Alentia > Alentia gelatinosa. The sequence continues at coordinate 65,765,719 of OX465584.1, read as the reverse complement.
CTAAAGGCATTCTCACCCCTCACTGACATCCTGCCTTAAGGCATTCTCACCCCTCACTGACATCCTGCCTTAAGGCATTCTCACCCCTCACTGACATACTGCCTAAAGGCATTCTCATCCGTCACTGACATACTGCCTAAAGGCATTCTCACCCCTCACTGACATACTGCCTTAAGGCATTCTCACCCCTCACTGACATCCTGCCTTAAGGCATTCTCACCCTCACTGACATACTGCCTTAAGGCATTCTCACCCCTCACTGACACACTGTATTAAGGCATTCTCACCCCTCACTGACATGAATGCATAAAGACATTCTTATGCCATCTGACATACTGTATTAAGGAATCATCACCACACACAGGAACATTCGTCTGAAAGGGTTAGGTCTCTGCCATACACCTACATTTGCAGAAATCGATTATGTTGTACATCAAGCAGACTCTTTTGATCAATGATGGCATCTATTTGCATGTGAAGCTTTTTGCCCATCTCCGCCAGACAAGCCAGCAAACAAAGCCCACCGCGTACACACATCAGAGGGCTACATGACAGTGAATAGTCGTGATGACATTAGAGGACAGCATAATTCCATCACAGGCCCATTTGATAGTGCACAGTCCTGATGATTTTTAGTAGAAACTGAACGAGAGTTGGACTTGTTAGTGTTTATGCCACGACGGGAAGGTCGTGTATTACTACGCGAAGCATTAGCTGAGCGTAGTGAGGAACAGACCTGACCAGAGGTGACCAATCAGAATCCATGTTGTATTAGCCCAAGGCATAAGGCCTGGTCAAGGTCAACAACACATGCAGTGAACAATTGAGATAAGGTGTAATTTCTACATTCTACGCACTGCATGAAAACCACCAGTTTATATATGTATACACCCGGCGTATATAGGTATGATTTTGCATATACAAGGTAGTCCTATTTTCCGTTTTGTATACTCCTCATCTATAGACATGTAAAATGTATACAACCCGCGATTACATGTCCCGCACATGATATTTCTCTTCATATATGCTTTGCGGCAAATACATTCATTACGCTGACGTATAGAAGAGGAAACGTGTCAATATACAGCCGAAACATGCACTTACACAATGGCGTATATATGAATTAACTGGTGGTTTTCGCACAGTGATGGTAGAGGTTCATCTGATCCCCATTTTACCCCATATTTTTCATGTGTGAAGAGAGGAATTATGGGTTACTTATCGACTCTGTGTGATAATCTTTTTGTTCATGCTTCCCTACGCGGGAAACGTTGGAAAGAATTTTATGACCATATGTGGCAAAACTCTGTTTCCATGTATTCTTGCTTGAGCCTACACACAAAGGCTTTCCTTTTTTCCAACCCACCCATACCTATTCTACTTCACCTACTCTCGTAGGCCTTTTCTCTTCTATTTCATAATATATATCATATAGTTATAATTGCCAATTATCATAATTACCTTGTTATTAATCATTGATATCAATAACTTAGAATAATAAGCAATACTCATATAGACGAACAATTTTTTTTATCTTCATTATAAAATTTGATAAAACTCTGCTTCTCTGTTTATCCAGGGATAAAGGGTAATCATTTCTCAATGAGCCAATTTTTACAATTACTTTATTATCGATCATTAATATCAATCACTTGAAACTAATAACCAATATTCATATGGACGAACAAAAATCCTTATCTTCATTATAAAATTTTATCAAATCTTGTTTACCCAACTCTGGCTTCTTCTCTGTTTATCAAGAGAATGTTTCCGTATTCTACGCTGGGGAAATTGAGTCATATTTGTCCAAAGTACCCCTGGTGAGAGTGTGTATTCATGCATCGTCATACCTCAATGCCAGCTGAAAGTCGTGACGTCAAATATTCACGTTGACGAACGCGCCGAGCATTATCCCCTAATATCGCTCATAATTCAGCCCTAGTCGCTGAGATTTGAGAGCGGGGGGAGTTCTGTTACTCCATGGTGTGCAGTACGGGGTTCGCATGGAGGTAAACAGGGTCGTATATTTGTGCGGGACAAGAGGCGTAATGCGGGGCACACTACTCAGGTGAAAGGCTAAGTGTCGCTTCACCATTCATGCTGTGTTTACGACTCGCCACTGAGACACCATGGCGCATGCGTGATAGGGTGGCCGGAACCGGAAACGTCCATGAGGGCCCGAGTTTCTCATATTAGTATGTATATACCTGTGTAAATTCTGTTGATTACCAAATAACTTGGCGAGCCTGAAAATCAGTTTTACAAAAAAAACTGAGCTCTTCCAGTCAAAATAAAAGACTTAAAAAAAAACAACCTGTGGTGGTTGCCGCCTAGCCTGACGTCGGAAGGCCTACTACCTCTGGAACGCTAGTTCCCAACGATATCCTACCCTACGTGCTATTACGTCGGTAAGTTTGGTTTTCGGAAAGTATGAGCTAACCTAATCACACACAACACAACTCCACGCCTTTAAATAAATAAGGATGCTTATTTATTACTTCCCGAAGTGATCTTTACAGATCACTTCCACAAGTACAGTACCCCAGTACGGTGTGCCGGGTAACGCTGGAGAGGCTTATCTAAAAGACTCGCCTAACCACCAGGAAGGTTACGAGAACCCGCCTGCCAAGTGAGGGTCCAAGGGTCTGCTCCTGTAGAGAGATGCGAGAGGACAGCCTGTTGACTCGCTGTGAACGTGGAGTATATATACCCAGCGTTACGTAATCCCGGCCCCCGCCGTGCCACTCTCTTGTGCAGCGTTGCCCGGAATCACTACACAGCAAGGATCGGCTTTCCGCGCCACCTTCCGAGGAATGGACAAAACACTGCTGGATCCCTGCCCAACTACCTATAAGGCCATTTTGCATTAGCTAACCCAAACCGCACCAATTCATTGAGTTCCCTAAAACAATGTTTCCATTGGCCGATGAAAAGAACACAGACCGTACGTTTTCTCATATCACCCACCTTTTAAAAAAAAAAGATTTGTTGAGGATATTGTTTATTATGGAGTTTGACTCCTAGGACTGGGGCGTCCTATTTTCAGTAGGCTCCAGGGCCATTTATGTTTTCCTTATTCGTGCATACAGTATAGTGGTAATAGCTATGTACATCTAGGTGATTTCTAGTTCATATAATTTACAAAATTTCAGTAGTACAGTTTTTTTGGTTATATCATCCCGTATGAAACATGTATTTGTAAGTCTCCCTACACTTTGTTGATATTATAGTGTACTGCCTTTAATGGACATCTAGCGTGATCGTCAAAATCATGTAAATTAGTGCGGGTTGGGGTTCCATGAGAGCAGTACAAGAACATCATAGAGCACTTTCTGGTGAGGTATGGGTGCAATCATTACTCGGCTTCAGAACTTCACCAGACCTGGGTGGGGTTTGAAGTATTATCCTACCCCTAATATAAAATCCCATAGGCTTAACATTGAGTTTCCGTATGCCACCCTGACTGGCATACAGAGTTTTATATGCCATTAGTTGCATACAGAATTGTGATACACGTAATATTTCAAAATCGAGGAGATGGCATAGGATAAAATCAAAACCTGATTTGTTTTAATCTTAGCGACCACATGCCACTCCTGGAGTTTTGGCTCCGGACTTCACTCGGCTTCGCCTCATGAAGTCACTATGCTAAACTCCAGTCATGGCATACGGTGGACAAGATTAAAACTCATCCAGTTTTACAATAACATATTCTTTTTTGTCATTTTTGTCATTTTTATGGTTCTTGGTTGGAAAAAGGTAACATTTGTTTTTGGGTTTCAATCTTCATTAGAGAAGTGCTTTGTACCACGATTGATGTGATTTGCAGCGATTGCTAAAAAATGTGCCATGATAGTCTATGATTAGATGAAATATATAACGATAAGACGCGTGTAATACTTAATAGAAACCAAACGAGAGTTAGCCTTGTCAATGTTTATGCCACGATGGGCAGGTTGTGTATTACTACACGAAGCCAGAATGGTATAAACATTGAGAAGGCTAACTCGAGTTTGGTTTTGTATTTATCCTAACCCATCTCACCGATATACAAGAGAAAATTTGTAATTATCCATGTTAGTAGTTATCAATGCTGCGAGATCTACTTTCGTTATCTGGTCCCTGATTGGTCCGTTTTTTTATTCACCTCGGTGCATAAATAACACTTTATCCAACGCCATGTCAAATACATTGAGTCAATGTTAAACCTATGGCGTTTTTTATTAGGGGTAGGATAAATGGACAATAAGCAATGGTACTGTGGACAGGCAGGCGTAAGCCACGAGAGGTTGACGCGTAGTAATACACGAGCGTTCGAGTTGTTTACAGAGCCGTTTGTCCACTAAACCACCATTTGTTAGAGCGTGCTTGATTTAAAATTGCACGCTAATTCATCAATGATGAACATACTATTTGCTCCTAGTTTTATCGATTATCCATAATCTTGAATGAATTAAAACTTAAAACTAAGAATTACCGTATTAAACGATATATCAATAGGACTATTTTTCTCTACAGCACAAAGGATCATTTTCCTATATACCATGACTTTGAGATTTTAATACACATACAACGGTTATGGTATCTGACAAGTTTTAAACAGTGGGTAGTGGTTTAGTCCTCATACATTTTGAAGTCCTCATACATTTTTAGTGTATAAGATGGATAATAAAATGTCATTATATCCTACCTTAGGAAACCCAAGAGGCACGATAGAGAGATACATACCTGCAAAGACAGAAAGAAGACATTCATTCATACGACATTCAACTTCAATGGAAGTTTATTAACTCAAGATTAGTTATCTTGATATCATTTGAACATGAGTCTAAGGGGGTGCGTCCACCAACCACGACAAGGCTGCGACAACGGCTTTCCAACAAGGTCCACGACAGCTCTACGATTGGAAGCCTTGTCGTAGCCTTGTCGTGGTTGGTGGACCACAGTTCCCGACAAGAGGCTACGACAAGGCCACGACAGGCTGCGACATAAAGCTTGTCGGGGGCCTGTCGGGGGCCTTCCGACAAGGTTACGACAAAATCGAACATGTTCGATATTGGAGCCGTGTCGTGGCGTGTCGTGGCGTGTCGCAGAGGTCTACGATAGAATATTTAGGTGGTGCGTGCACTTCCCGACAGGCTGCGACAAGGGCTCACGACAGCTCCCCTCCTCACGACAAGGCTGTGACAAGGAGCCGATAGAAACTTTCTTGTCGGCGCGTGTCGCAGCCTTGTCGTGGTTGGTGGACGCCCCCTCTTAAGGGCCGGCCTCCACTGAGCTCCCGATACAATCCGATATGCTCTGCGATGCACTTCTCCATAAAAAAAATCTGGAGCAGTTGACCACGTCTCTGCGATTATGCTCCGATAAAATGCGGGTTTTGACATAGCGGTGGCTAATCGTGAGCATCGCAGATTATTCGGCCAGGAAAATCGCTCTCACATGGGGAATACTGATCAGAAGATCATGAAATCTTTGAAATAGATAGGAGATATATCCACATGTATGCCTTGCAAATTCGGTGATTTTCAGAATGGTTTAAGTGTTTCAAATCACTACTTCTTTTTTCCCCTTGGAACAGAGCTTTAAGTGACTGACAAAAAGATACAATGTTGTTCCATGTGTAATGCTAATCGTAATCGATGCGATATTTCATGAATTTTAGTGTATCGTATATCAAAAATGAAAAGGCTATGTTGTCATTCAAAATGAAGTCATTTGCATTGGAAGGGGGAACCAACCAACCCTGAACATCGCAAGTCAAACCTCTCACCCTCATATTACCCCCAACATAGCTTATTTAGACTCGTTTAAAAGAAATGACAATACAAAATATTGGATTGACAACCTTACAAAAGATAAAATTGAAATTATTAAAATGTTTTCCGAAAATTTCGCTGGACCCCCTAGCAAATGACCGAGTAAACGGTATAACATAAATATACAACTAGTATAAGTCAGGCACAAGCTCAATGCAATCCCACAATGCACTGGAAAAATGGCGGTCGACACCTGGCCCAATGTGTAATGAGCATATACACCAGGGGTCTGTTTAATAATCCCTTTTTTGTATGCCATAGAGACCCAAGGACAATGTGGGTTAAATAGATTCAACATTTATGGACCACCTTCTGGACGGTTCAGTCTTTATCTCAGCCTGATATAAACGTCCAAAGGCTTAAAATTAGTTACTCGTTCTCAACAGACTTGTGAGTACGGTAACTCATACTCAATGGGTGATAGACATATGAATATTTCCAGGCTAAGATAAAATCAGCAACATATATTGATTCGTGCTTGGTCAGAGTCCCTGTTTCAAGAGGAACTTAAATATAATCAAACTATAACCCTTGTACAGGGTACAGAAAAGGGGCCTCATGTACGATCCTTTTTTTTTTTTTTGAAAAGGGTTTTATTTTCATGATTTCGAATACTGGATTCGTTCTTCCATTCACGAAAAACAGGAACAGATATACAGACATTTTACATGAACAATACAGTAAATATATGGTGAAAGACAGGTCATGCCCAATCTATTTACAGAGTAGATTTAGTCATATAATCCTCATACATACAATCTATACTCTGACTTCCTGTCTGATCAACATTATGGGTGATACAATTATTACAGTTGGAACGTGACACACAATCAATGACAGTTATATGCTTAATACCTAATTAACCATATTTTGATGACTTCATATATTTGTACTTAAAATTTATTCATGACCGCCTTCTTAAATTCCTTCTTTGATCCGGTTTTTTTTATAAATAGTGTCTAATGAATTCCAAAATGTTATCCCTTGATAAATAGCAGATTTCCTATATTTTTCTTTCTTAGGTCGGTTCAATATCAGATTCTCCTTATGTGATATCCTAGTATTTCGCCTATTGTCTCCTAAATATCCTTTTTTCTTTAACCCGCCTGTTCTATACAGACTACGTATTATTCCCAACAATAAAACTTTCCTCCTTATATTAGGATGCACTATTTTACATTATTGATTATTCAACAGGCCCCAGACTTCAAGGCTATATGAAAGCCTACAGCGAATGACAGGTTAGATTACATCTGAACGATGCGACCCTCCTACAAATATAATAATCACTGCTTCCCCTGCGGCAAGGTGCTGAGAGATGACTGCAGTACTCCAGGAAAATAGACCGGATAGAATCAGATCTAAATCAAGGGTAGACTGTACCGGATAATATACAGGATAAGCCAGATCTAAATCAAGGGTAGACTGTACCGGATAATATACCGGATAATCCAGACCTAAATCAAAGGTAGAGTGTGCTGGATAATAAACTGGATAAGTAAGATCTAAGTCAATGGTAGACTGTACCGGATAATATACAGGATAAGCCAGACCTAGATTAATAGTAGAGTGTCCCCGATCATATACCTGATAAACCGGATCTAAATCAATGTTAGAGTGTTCTGGATAATAAACCGGATAATTTAGCCCTAAATCAATGGTAGTGCGTACCACATAATATACAGGATAAGCTAGATCTAAATAAATGGTAGAGAGTTCTGGATAATACCCGATAAGTCAGATCTAAATCACGGGTACTGTGTTCTGGATATTATACCGGATAAGTCAGATCAAATCAATGGTAGAGTGTCCAGGATAATAAACTGGATAAATCAGATCTGGAGTGTCCCGGATGATATAACAGATAAATCAGACTTAAATCAATGGTATAGTGTCCCGGATAATATAACAGATGAATCAGATCTACATTAATGGTAGAGTGTTTTGGATAATATACTGGATAAAATCAGATCTAAATCATTGGTAGAGTGTCCCGGATAATATAACAGATAAATCGGACTTAAATTAGTGGTAGACTGTATTGGATAATAAAACAGATAAAATCAGATCTGAATAAATGGTAGAGTGTCCTTGATAATATACCGGATAAGACGGATCTAAATCAATGGTAGAGTGTCCAGGATAATAAACTGGATAAATCAGATCTAAATCATTGGTAGACTGTACTGGATGATATACCGGATAAACCGGATCTAAATCAATGGTAGAGTGTCCTCGATAATATACCGGATAATCCAGACCTAAATGAATGGCAGACTGTATTGGATAATATACAGGATAATCCAGACCTAAATGAATGGTAGACTGTATTGGATAATATACAGGATAATCCAGACCTAAATGAATGGCAGACTGAACTGGGTGATATACTTGATAATCCAGACCTAAATGAATGGCAGACTGTATTGGATAATATACAGGATAATCCAGACCTAAATCAATGGTAGACTGTATTGGATAATATACTGGATAATCCAGACCTAAATCAATGGTAGACTGTAGTATAAGGAACCAGTAACACGACTGTACACCACTCAATTAGCACCAAACAAGACGGTAATTTAGTCACTAACGGTATATGATCGTTAACGGCGCGTCCAAACACTGGTTTATTAAGCGGCCGTGTGGTGGCGCTGACATTTATCTGGCCGCTAGGTGGCATTTGTGTTTTGCCGCCATAACTGTGTAATTGGTCTTTAGTGGCGGTTTTTTGTGGCGCCCATTTTCTCTCTCACGTTTGTCGCAGCGCTCGCTCGCGATGAGAGGGAGACACGAACTATGCCGCGTTTTTCTAATTTTGTCTCTTTTTCTTGTGATTTATTTCATTTTGTACAGGATGTTAGAGTCAAGAGTATTCAGTAGTACATGGCCTAGACAAGGAAGTATAAAGCTAGGGGATTGTTTTAGAACTCTGCTGTACTCAATCCTTTGCAATTGTACAGGTTCTGGGTTATTTTGAAGGTCATAGGATATATATATATATATTGAAGGTCATGGCATATTTTACAAGTCACTGCATATTTTGCATGTCACTACATATTTTGCAGGTAATTGCATATTTTACAAGTCATGGCATATTTTGCAAGTGACTGCATATTTTACAAGTCATGGCATATTTTACAAGTCATGGCATATTTTGCAAGTCACTGCATATTTTGCAGGTCATGGCATATTTTGCATGCCATGGCATATTTTGCAAGTCATGACATGTATTGAAGGTCATGGCCTATCTTGCACGATACTTGTACAATACCCAGGACATGAGGGATTTCGCAAGTCCAAGCACCTGGATGATAGCCTAGCGACAAGAGCTGGAACTATTAGAGGCGCACGGGCATAGTTTATATGCGGAGGGAGAGAATAACGGACAGTAGAAGAGAGAGAGAAAGAGAGAGAGAGAGGAACAGAGAGAGAGGGACAGAGAGTGAGAGAGAGGGGACAGATGAGTCACACATAGAGGAAAAGAAGAAGAAGAAGAAGAAGAAGAAGAAGAAGAAGAAGAAGAAGAAGAAGAAGAAGAAGAAGAAGAAGAAGAAGAAGAAGAAGAAGAAGAAGAAGAAGAAGAACAAGAAGAAGAAGAACAAGAAGAAGAACAAGAAGGAGAAGGAGGAGGAGGAGGAGAAGAAGAAGAAGAAGATGATGGGTGAGGGGTATAAAGTGGAGGGAGAGAAAATGGGAAGAGAGGGTGAGGGACAGAGAGAGGGGGAAGAGTGAGATTTGGAGGGGGAAGAAGTCAGTGTTTCATACTCTAACCAAACTCGAGACAAAATACCCGATGATTTATGAATACACGAGGTGCCTTGTGACGTACACCCCACGTGACCACGTGCCTCAGTGGCGCCCCCTTTAGAGGTTTCCACTAATTACCCCGCCCTCGGCTTCACCTCGATGGCGATTGCAGAGCATCAAAACACGTGGAGTATTGTGTATTTATGCGATTCTCGATGCAGTTATCAATGAATATTCTTCCATGAGGATTATATATTTATCCTAACCTTAATATGAAATCCCATATGCTTAACATTGACTTTCCGTATGCGCCCGTGTGTCGCATACGGATAAAAAATCGCTCCTAGGAGCATACAAAAAATGGACCAATCAGAGATCAGCAGCTGAAAGTAGTTCCAAGCGCCTTCAGAGCAGCAAGGAGAGCTATATGGAGGACTTCAGAAAGTTTTTATCATGTTTTTTTGTTATCATCCTCACATAAAAATATAGTTCACAGGGGGTAGGATAAAATCAAAACCTTATTCGTTTTAATCTGGGCACTCGTTTGCGACAACTGGCGTTTGGCGTAGTGATATCCGGAGCCAAAACTCTAGGAGTCGCATACGGGAGCCCAGATTAAAACTCATCCGGTTTTACGATAATACGGCTTCCTGTATCTTTCCCGAGTAAAAGAACCTAAACGTTTTGAACGATGATGTATATAGTATAAGGTGGTTGATAAAAGTTAGATACATACAACTAATAATCGATGAATAATTGGTCTGCGATCAATTGGTAACGTTTGATCATATCTTGTGACAGGAACAAGTTAACAAATACGGATCATCGTAAGATATATCATATACTGTAATATGTATAGTAAGATTCAAATGTGATTGCAATTGAGAAAGGACATCGTTACTAGCACATGGACACATCACCTAATCCCCATTTCCTTCTAATGTCCCAAGTATCCTGAGATCTAACGTTAATGTCCGCCGTTTCACTATTGGAAACTTTATTTTCAATAGACCCGGACAATGGGAACTGCTGTAAAAGATGACTTTCGATTTACTGCTTTCCCCTCACGCCGATAGGAGTCGCTGCCCATTCAGTAGGCACGGCAGTCAGCGCACCTAGCGGGGACCGCCCACACTGCCCTAATTGAGCCAATCACCATTCAGGACGCCATTCTCTGCCGAACTGCAATAGGAAATGGAGCTGCACATGCGCAGTTGCGCCTTGAGTGGTTAGGACGGCGAGTGAAAGTGGAGTGAGGGGGAAGGGAGAGAATGGGTTTTGATATCGGGATGATTGAAGTAGTCTGTAGAGAAAGTAGAGTGAGGGGGTGGGAAGGGAGAGAATGGGTTTTGATATCGGGATGATTGAAGGAGTCTGTAGAGAAAGTAGAGTGAGGGGGTGGGAAGGGAGAATGGGTTTTGATATCGGGATGTTTGAAGGAGTCCGTAGAGAAAGTGGAGTGAGGGGGTGGGAAGGGAGAGAATGGGTTTTGATATCGGGATGTTTGAAGGAGTCCGTAGAGAAAGTGGAGTGAGGGGGTGGGAAGGGAGAGAATGGGTTTTGATATCGGGATGTTTGAAGGAGTCCATAGAGAAAGTAGGGTGAGGGGGGCGGGAAGGAACAGAATGGGTTTTGATATCGGGATGTTTGAAGGAGTCCGTAGAGAAAGTGGAGTGAGGGGGTGGGAAGGGAGAGAATGGGTTTTGATATCGGGATGTTTGGAGGAGTCTGTAGAGAAAGTAGAGTGAGGGGGGGCAGGAAGGAGAGAATGGGTTTTGATATCGGGATGTTTGAAGGATACCGTAGAGAAAGTAGGGTGAGGGGGGCGGGAAGGAACAGAATGGGTTTTGATATCGGGATGTTTGAAGGAGTCCGTAGAGAAAGTGGAGTGAGGGGGTGGGAAGGGAGAGAATGGGTTTTGATATCGGGATGTTTGGAGGAGTCTGTAGAGAAAGTAGAGTGAGGGGGGGCGGGAAGGGAGAGAATGGGTTTTGATATCGGGATGTTTGAAGGATACCGTAGAGAAAGTGGAGTGAGGGGGGAGGGAAAGAATGAGTTCTGATATGGGGATGTATGGAGTAGTCTGTAGAGAAAGTGGAGTGAGGGGGGTGAGAAGGGACAGAATGGGTTTTGATATGGGGAAGTTTGAAGGAGTCCGTAGAGAAAGTAGGGTGAGGGGGGCGGGAAGGGACAGAATGGGTTTTGATATCGGGATGTTTGAAGTAGTCTGTAGAAAAAGTGGAGTGAAGGGGGCGGGAGAGAATGGGTTCTGATATGGGGATGTATGGAGGAGTCTGTAGAGAAAGTGGAGTGAGGGGGGTGAGAAGGGACAGAATGGGTTTTGATATGGGGAAGTTTGAAGGAGTCCGTAGAGAAAGTAGGGTGAGGTGGGAGAGAAGGGAGAGAATGGGTTTTGATATCGGGAAGTTTGAAGGAGTCTGTAGAGAAAGTAGGGTGAGGGGGGCGGGAAGGGACAGAATGGGTTTTGATATCGGGATGTTAGAAGGAGTCTGTAGAGAAAGTAGGGTGAGGTGGGAGAGAAGGGAGAGAATGGGTTTTGATATCGGGATGTTTGAAGGAGTCTGTAGAGAAAGTAGAGTGAGGGGGGCGGGAGAGAATGGGTTCTGATATGGGGATATGTGAAGGAGTAGATTGAGGGGGGGTGAGAAGGGACAGAATGGGTTTTGATATCGGGATGTTTGAAGGAGTCCGTAGAGAAAGTAGGGTGAGGGGGGCGGGAAGGGACAGAATGGGTTTTGATATCGGGATGTTAGAAGGAGTCTGTAGAGAAAGTAGGGTGAGGGGGGGCAGAGTAAGTTCTGATATCAGGATGTTTTAAACAATTTGGAAATAAATAATCAGTTGCGCCTTGAGTGGTTAGGACTGCGAGTCTGCACAGAAAGTAGAGTGAGGGGAGGGAACAGAATGAGTTAAGATATCAGGATGTTTTAAGGAATTTGGAAATAAGATAATCAGCATCTGTTATAAGACTAGGAGCAAATAGAATGTTCATCATTGATGACTGAGCCTGCAATTATAAATGAATAACAATTGAAAGGTTTGGTTACATTCACTGCATAAATCATTCTCTGGAACCCACTTGCCATTTCTCCAACTGCCTATGTCTAGGATTCAAATATTTCAACCACTTGTAGGTCAATCATGTATTTCAGGCTTGAGTGATTATTCATGGTCAGCTGAACACGCTTCTAAGCAGCATGGAGTTGTCACATTACACTAAGTCCATATAAGGAATAGAGTAGACCGAGTAGCCAATGACTGCATTCGCAGTAAACTCCGACCTTGACCCTGACCTCCTTACATGATATTTATAGCGCCTTGGGACAGTTCTACGGTCGAGAGTTGACCTCGAATCTTAGGGGCCACAACCACCCTCTGAGACACTGGCACCCTGCTCATTTACCAGTATCACAGTGAGTAGCACACAGATAGTGAAAGGATAGTGTCTTTGCAGTACGCTAGAAACCGATGTGGCCCATCTAACCTTCAGGTAATATAAGAACGTATATAGGGCGTTTAAGCAAGCTCTAATAAAGAACCATAAAGGTTCGGATATAGTAGATAGATCAGCCCAACTCGATATGGGTAGTGGTAGCCAGTGTACCCGGCCCTGTCCCAAACAGGGCCGGGTTCCTCTGCCATAGAGCCCTCCACCGGAGTTGTCATTTCATACTGCGCCAATCTGACATATATGGAAAAAAAATCAAATCGATAAATATATACCCATTTGTCTTTGCCAACCTTCAAAACAGCTATATCTTATGTTAAAACTGTGTATTTAGACGTAGTTTTCCAGTGAAGCTTCGCTGGTTCTCAGGTCCAGCCATTTTGTTCAGTCTTCCTCACTGGTTCCCTAACTGCAAAGAGCCTCGCCTATTCTAATAGGACAGCTGTTCACCCCTGAATGGAGATCAGGGGTGAATACTTTACCTAGGGTAGTAGTATTCTTAAACCCCGGTCACACTGTGCCACTGGAGGCCTTACAACTAGCGGAACGTGGCTTGAGACTGGACGTTTCAAATAGCTTGCGACTTGCCGCACATCCAGTATGCCCGGTCACGTGAAACGCTCAAATATGAATGTGAACCATTGCCCCTGAGACTAGAAAGCTTGCGACTGGGTGTACCTATGTACACCTAGTCTGAGGGAAGTAGTACCAATTATCTCACCCCAGATATTTTTTCTCCATAGACTTAACATTGGGAAGTCGTACCTAACGCCCATGAGATATTTAGGAAAAATATCCAATGGTAGATTATGTCACAAATGTTAGCCCATTAGTCAGTGTAAAGGGTGAGATAAATTCAGAAACTCATTCGAGTTTATGGTCAGAGCTTGATCCCATCTCATTTGAATCGCTTCATAATTCACGCGGCTTCGCCTTGTGAATTACTACGCGATTCAAACTCGATGGGATACAAGCTCTGACCCTAAACTTTCATGGGTTTCCTGTATAATATCAAACATGTTTGATATTCTAAAGAATTATTGCAACTGGGCATACCAGTTATCTCCTGTCTCAGACATGAGGCACATAAGGGAAACATGTTAACATAATTGGGATGGCTTATCATCCCGCGTGACTTTTGGTGATATTATCGCCTGAGCTCGCAGAGCGAATGTGATAAAAGTTATAAGGGACAGGGGCCCGTTTAATAATCTAGGATCGCTCATGTAGACCCTTTTCTGTATGCCAAAGGAGACCCAGGGACGATGCGGGTCAACTTTATTCAACACTTACGGATGACCTTATGGACGGCTAATACTATCTTAGTGAACAAACTTTAAAATTATTGAACAATGATTTAATAATTCACGTACCATATGATACGTAACATAAAGGTACGTGGATAGGTGTATGATAATTAGCTTACTCATGTTTATGTCTCCCTCTTTGTATACGTACATGTATATGTATGTATACATGTATGCATTTATTACCCACCGATTACGGAGTCTCCATAGGAAATGTATAGGGCACCTGGAAACAGCTACCTGGAGATTCTGACATGTCAGAATCTCCTGCAGGAGATTCCGGAAAAATAGTCCTGTCCATAAAGAGGTAGAATCAGTGTGTACTTCAAAATAAGTTTCTTGACTGTTCCTCCAATGCTAATTATTTGGAATCAATCATAATAATCTCATTTACCATCAGAGACCACTGTAATAACACACTTTGCATGCTAAAAGTGCAGATTAATGGCGAACTATATTATTGGTGTATGTACACCGAATGACTGCCAGACTTGACAGTGCTGTGATGTCTTGAACTAAAGGGCTTACAGAAACTTTTTAATTGCAATAGATTTGTTATCAATCTTGTAGGTGGGTAATAAATACAATAACAACTGGTTTTGTATACGAATGACCGTAATCTCCTCGTAGTTGACGACGTAATATCCTCGCTAATGGCTCGGATATTACTACGTGTCAACTACTCGGAGATTACGGCCACTCGTACACAAAACCAGTCATTATTGTGTATGTATACATACACATAGTCGTGAATTCAAAGGAAATGCCTTCAATTCTCTCAGTCTATCCTACCCTTTCACTGGGCAAAAATACTGAATGCGAACGGACCAAAGCAATATGGAAGCCAATGGAATAGGATTAAAATCAACATAAACTGTTTCATTACCAGTTCCTTGGAATTCCTAATACGATTGACCGATAAAAGCAAAGAAAGTCTCCTCTTCTGAATTATTGTCAATGCTGAAAGTTTTCGAAAATCCAATAGAAAGAGACGAACAAACTCCAATTTCCCTTGAATTTAATCAAATGGGAAAATGGGTTTATCTGAAGAAGACAGACAAATGAATAATTGGTCTGCGATTTCATTTTTATCATTTTTCCTCAGTCGCGTAGAAAGGAGACTTTTGCAGTAATCGTTCATGAATACAGAGTTATTGGAGGAAGTATTTCGGAGTGAATTTATCAGAGGTCAGACCATCATGGGTCACCGATTTCTCCTTTTTTTTAAATGAACTTAACTCCCTTTATCTCACCTCTGAAACAAGTTTAGCCACAGGAATATTAGGAAACGTCCTTACTGTGGACGAAATGCTTCCTGTTCGAGGTCAGTCATTGATTTTATACTCCCTTACGCCATAGGTGGAAGGCAGTATGAAATCGATGACTGACCGAGAATGAGAACCGTTTTGTCCACAGTTAGACGTTTTCCTATTATCATGTACCTCAAATCGATGAAAAAATGCCATTTTAATGACTTATTAAGTCACAGTCACAGCGGGCACGAATATTATTATTACTGCACCCCTAGCAGCGGGCAGTATTTGATAGACATTCACAGACAGGTTTATAATAATAACATTTAATTAAAAAGAAAAAAGAAAAAAAGATTATAACATTTAGCACAACAATTATACACAACACTAACCCACGTAAAGTGACAATACTACACCATGGTGGTGGCAATTGACCAATCAGCAGCCAGGATTTCAGAGAACAGATGAGACAACAATATTGAGATTCACACGTTCCTAACTGGGTATGTTAAGTTATTTGAATTAGTCTTGATATATTTTATTCTAATAAATCAAGAATGTACTTAAATCGTATAGTAAACAATATTCCACTGACTTGGATTCGTCGTAATCGTCACGTGACTTAGCCTTATAGGTGCTATAGCAAGTTTTGTTATTTGCTGTTTCCTATGTTGGCTGAATATTCTACTATATTTGTATATTCTTGTATGTATTGATCTTGGATCTTGTATTGCGAACTGACCTGGGTTAAAAAAAGAAAAAAAAGTTCTACAGTAGGCTTTCAGTGCTATAGCAAATTACTGTTCCTTTATCGTCGACTGAATTTATCAACATGGTGATAAACTTTTAGCCACCGATTTAGGAACATATAGTAACCACAACTTGTCAGCGGCAAAACAACATCTGAAGGAGGTGGTTCACTAATCGCTGCCCGGCTGCGCTACATCTACCGACTAAGGCCGACTCCGCTAGGATGCCTCGCCTGAAGCCTGATGCCCATCTACCGATTCAGGGTTGAGCGATTAGTTTGCAAATCGTATAGAAGTCGGTGAACTTGTCGCAGGCAAATTACGTAACTCTTCGCTCGATCTGCGGACATTGAGGAGATGGGGTGGTGGATATTAGTCCTTAGCAAATCTGTCTACTAATCGGTGGCTCACGCTTGCCTAGCTGTCCTACATCTACCGATTACAGCCGACTCCGTTAGGATGCCTTGGCTGAGACATATTACTGTCCGTTTGTCGCCGACAAAGGAACATGAATGTTCCGAAATGGGTAGATGGGCATTGGGCTTGAGACAAATTACCGGCCGTTTGTCGCCGACAAAGGTACATAAATATTCCGAAATCGGTAGATGTGTATTGGGCTTGAGACAAATTACCGTCCGTTTGTCGCCGACAAAGGTACATAAATATTCCGAAATCGGTAGATGTGTATTGGGTTTAAGATGATATTGCAGATCTTTTTATGATACAACATACCTTTAGGTGCTACATAAGACCTTAAGGTGCTACATGAGACCTTTAGGTGCTACATAAGACCTTTAGGTGCTACATAAGACCTTAAGGTGCTACATAAGACCTTAAGGTGCTACATGAGACCTTTAGGTGCTACATGAGACCTTTAGGTGCTACATAAGACCTTTAGGTGCTACATGAGACCTTTAGGTGCTACATAAGACCTTTAGGTGCTACATAAGACCTTTAGGTGCTACATGAGACCTTTAAGTGCTACATGAGACCTTTAGGTGCTACATGAGACCTTTAGGTGCTACATAAGACCTTTAGGTGCTACATGAGACCTTTAGGTGCTACATAAGACGTTTAGGTGCTACATGAGACCTTTAGGTGCTACATAAGACCTTAAGGTGCTACATAAGACCTTTAGGTGCTACATGAGACCTTTAGGTGCTACATGAGACCTTTAGGTGCTACATGAGACCTTTAGGTGCTACATGAGACCTTTAGGTGCTACATGAGACCTTTAAGTGCTACATGAGACCTTTAAGTGCTACATGAGACCTTTAAGTGCTACATGAGACCTTTAGGTGCTACATGAGACCTTAAGGTGCTACATGAGACCTTTAGGTGCTACATGAGACCTTTAGGTGCTACATGAGACCTTTAGGTGCTACATGAGACCTTTAGGTGATACATGAGACCTTAAGGTGCTACATAAGACCTTTAGGTGCTACATGAGACCTTTAGGTGCTACATAAGACCTTTAGGTTCTACATAAGACCTGTCACTCTACTCCCAGTCCTTCAAGCTCAGGAATATATCACCATAAGTCCCTCTGGGTGTATTCTCATGTGGGATTAGTTATCAACATGCCACCATACTTTATGTATGAGATCCTAATTTCATGTATGCAGAAGAACCCCAGGAGGCGGGCACTCCGCTAAGGCCGCCAGCCTCAGCTAGGAAGGTTTTTATTGGTTGACAAGTCTCCCTGCTGACACATACGTGAGTCGTCGTCCGTCTGTCATTGGTCGTGGCTCAGTTACAAGTCACAGTTCAGTACTGCGATAATTAGCTGCTTTGTGAGCTGTACTATGAGCTGTACTGTGAGCTGTACTGTGAGCTGTATAGTGAGCTGTACTGTGAGCTGTACTGTGAGCTGTACTGTGAGCTGCTCTGTAAGCTGTACTGTGAGCTGTACTGTGAGCTGTACTGTGAGCTGTACTGTGAGCTGTACTGTGAGCTGTACTGTGAGCTGCTCTGTAAGCTGTACTGTAAGCTGTACTGTGAGCTGTACTGTGAGCTGTACTGTGAGCTGTACTGTGAGCTGTACTGTGAGCTGTACTGTGAGCTGTACTGTGAGCTGTACTGTGAGCTGTAATGTGAGCTGTACTGTGAACTGTACTGTGACCTGTACTGTGAACTGTACTGTGAGCTGTACTGTGAGCTGTACTGTGAGCTGTACTGTGAGCTGTACCGTGAGCTGTACTGTGAGCTGTACTGTGAGCTGTACTGTGAGCTGCTCTGTGAGCTGCTCTGTGAGCTGTTCTGTGAGCTGTACTGTGACCTGCTCTGTGAGCTGCTCTGTGAGCTGTACCGTGAGCTGTACCGTGAGCTGTACCGTGAGCTGTACTGTGAGCTGTACTGTGAGATGTACTGTGAGCTGTACTGTGAGCTGTATTGTGAGCTGTACTGTGAGCTGTACTGTGAGCTGTACTGTAAGCTGTACTGTAAGCTGTACTGTGAGCTGTAATGTGAGCTGTACTGTAAGCTGTACTGTGAGCTGTACTGTGAGCTGCTCTGTGAGCTGTAATGTGAGCTGTACTGTGAGCTGTACTGTGAGCTGCTCTGTGAGCTGCTCTGTGAGCTGGACTGTGAGCTGTACTGTGAGCTGTACTGTGAGCTGTATTGTGAGTTGTATTGTGAGCTGTACTGTGAGCTGTACTGTGAGCTGTACTGTGAGATGTACTGTGAGCTGTACTGTGAGCTGTACTGTGAGCTTTACTGTGAGCTGTACTGTGAGCTGTACTGTGAGCTGTACTGTGAGCTGCTCTGTGAGCTGCTCTGTGATCCGCTCTGTGAGTTGTACTGTGAGCTGTACTGTGAGCTGTACTTCGAACTGTACAGTGAGCTGCTCTGTAAGCTGTTCTGTGAGCTGCTCTGTGAGCTGCTCTGTGAGCTGCTCTGTGATCCGCTCTGTGAGCTGCTCTGTGAGCTGTACTGTGAGCTGCTTTGTGAGCTGTAATGTGAGCTGTACTGTGAGCTGTACTGTGAGCTGCTCTGTGAGCCGCTCTGTGAGCTGCTCTGTGAGCTGCTCTGTGAACTGTACTGTGAGCCGCTCTATGAGCGTCTCTGTGAGCTGCTGTGTGAGCTGCTCTGTGAGCTGCTCTGTGAGCTGCTCTGTGAGCTGTACTGTGAGCTGCTCTGTGAGCTGCTCTGTGAGCTGCTCTGTGAGCTGCTCTGTGAGCCGCTCTATGAGCGTCTCTGTGAGCTGCTCTGTGAGCTGCTCTGTGAGCTGCTCTGTGAACTGTACAGTGAACTGCCCTCACAATGACCTATGGACGCAAGGTGCCATGAAACCGCCAGCGGATAAGCTTCCCACTGGCTGAGGCACCTGAGGTCCGTTTGATAATCTAGGCTCGTACATGAAGTCCCTTTTTCTGCACCTTATACAAGGGTCATTGTTTAATGCTATTTAAATTCACTAAGATATACCTAGACGCCCATAAGGACGTCCATAAAAGTTGAACACAGTTGATCCACATCATCCCTGAGTCTCGTTGGCGTACAGAAAAGGGTCTACATGTACGACCTTAGATTATCTTAATGCTGGCCTGAATGTTTTTTTACTTCTTTTTTTTTTAATTTCTCAAAGAGATCCTCCAGTATCATACAGGGCCCCAAACGTCATTCCCAAAAGTTTAGGTTCAAAATAAAAATCTACCACATAAAATTATTATCTCTGCTAATTCAATGATTAGAGTAACTCGCACACAGTGTGAACCTTGTTTGATATGTATTGGCATAGTTTTCTTACTAATATTTAATTCATGTTCTTTGCACGTATATATCCAATGAGGACTTGATGCATACAATGGACATGTAAACGTACTTATACAGAACGTCCTGACCATGCTGTACAGGTCACAGAACGAGATGGTAATTTACGGTTTGTACGGCAACGAGGCATTTATGCCGAGTTCCGTACAAATCGTAAATTATTATCGAGTTATGTGACTTGTGCAAGCATGGTTGGACGTTATATATTTACTATATACCCGAAATTAAAAAAAACCCTTTAATTTCATTGACCTTAACAACCAATATGTTAATAAACGTGTATGGCAATATGGTCCGTAACTTCCTGTACGGACCAGTGGTCCGTACAGTATTTTCACGTTATATGTCAAAACGGTACGTATTTACAGTAAATACGGCATGGGTATATAGTAAATGATTTAAACTTTGCACATCTCTGAGTACATATAAATGTACACTGCCCTTAACGTACACTTGATGTACTTCTCCTTCAACATGCCCGCTGTGTACTTATATAGAACGTCCTGACCATGCTGTACAATTCACAGAATGAGAAGGTAATTTACAATGTGTACGGACCGAGGCGTTTACGCCGAGTTCCATACAAACTGAAGATTACCATTGAATTCTGTGAATTGTACAGCATAGATGGACGTTATATATTTACTATGTATAGTAAAAAGAACTCGGGTATATAATTATATACCCGAAGTTTTTTTTTAAATCATTAATTTCATTGACCTTAACAAAAAATATGTTAATAAACGTGTATGGCAAGGTGGTCCGTATTTTAGTGTTCGGACCAGTGGTCCGCACAGTATTCTTACGTTATATGGTGAAACGGTCCGTATTTACAGTATATACGGCACGGGTATATAGTAAAGAATGATCACCATCAGTCTCAAGTCCTGTCTTTTATTTCACCCCTGGTATTCTATCCCCTTAGACTTCACACTGGGAACTTGTATCCAACATCCGTTGAGTATTTAGAAAAAATACTCACTAGGGGATTATGTCACAAAGATTAGCCCATAAGTTAATATGAAGGTTAAGTTAATTCAGAAATCAACTGAAGTTTAGGGTCAGAGCTCGATCCCATCTCGTTTGAATCGCTATGTGATTCATGCAACTTCGCCTTGTGAATTACTGCGCGATTAAAACTCGGTGGGATACTATAGAGGAAACCTATAAGAGTTTAGGGTCTGAGCTCGTCTCCCATCGAGTTTGAATGACGTAATAATTCACAAGGCGAAGCTGCGTGAATTACATAGTGATTCAAACGAGCTGGGATCTAGCTCTGACACGAAACTTGAATGGGTTTCTGAATTTATCTCACCCTTAACATTGACTAATGGGCTATCATTTGTGACATAATCCCCCATTGTATATTCTTCCTAAATATCTAATGGGCGTTAGATACGAGTTCCCAATGTTTAGTCTATGGAGAAAAAATATCAGAGGTGAGATAAAAGCGCTGACCCTAAACTTTCATAGGTTATCTCTATAGTATCATTGTGATGCACACTGTACACAGAATGATGGCCGACCCCGCAGTCCCCGGTCCTGCCTGGTCCTAATGAGATGCACGCACAGCGCCGACCAGACGTCCTGCACTTCCCGATCACGTTTGTTTGTGTTTTTTGTAGACGGAGGAAGCATGTGCTTCTGACATTTGCGGCTTCCACATATGAGCAGGACGCCTGCAGCCTGTCTGCCTCACCTGCCGGTCTGTCACAAAGGACGGTCTGCAATCTGCGCAAGGCCTGGTCCCCGCAATGCGTCTAAAGCAACTCTCCACATAATACACCTTCTACAGAATACACCTTCTTCAGAATACACCTCCGACAGAATACACCTCACCTGCCGGTCTGTCACAAAGGACGGTCTGCAATCTGCGCAAGGCCTCGTCTCCGCAATGCGTCTAAAGCAACTCTCCACACCTCCTATATTATACACCTTCCACAGAATACACCTCCTACAGAATACACCTCCTATAGAATACACCTTCTACAGAATACACCTTCTACAGAATACACCTCACCTGCCGGTCTGTCACAAAGGAGGGTCTGCAATCTGCGCAAGGCCTCGTCCCCGCAATGCCTCTACAGCAACTCTCCACATAATACACCTTCTACAGAATACACCTTCTACAGAATACACCTTCTACAAAATACACCTTCTACAGAATACACCTTCTACAGAATACACCTCATACAGAATACACCTTCTACAGAATACACCTTCTACGGAATACACCTTCTACAGAATACACCTTCTACGGAATACACCTTCTACAGAATACACCTTATACAGAATACACCTTCTACAGAATACACCTTCTACGGAATACACCTTCTACAGAATACACCTTCTACGGAATACACCTTCTACAGAATACACCTTATACAGAATACACCTTATACAGAATACACCTCATACAGAATACACCTTCTACAGAATACACCTTCTACAGAATACACCTTCTACAGAATACACCTTCTACGGAATACACCTACGGAATACACCTTCTATGTAATACACCTCATACAGAATACACCTCATACAGAATACACCTTCTACAGAATACACCTTCTACAGAATACACCTTCTACAGAATACACCTTCTACAGAATACACCTCATACAGAATACACCTCATACAGAATACACCTTCTACAGAATACACCTTCTACAGAATACACCTTATACAGAATACACCTCCTACAGAATACACCTTCTACGGAATACACCTTCTATGTAATACACCTCATACAGAATACACCTCATACAGAATACACCTTCTACAGAATACACCTTCTACAGAATACACCTTCTACAGAATACACCTTCTACAGAATACACCTCATACAGAATACACCTCATACAGAATACACCTCCTACAGAATACACCTTCTACAGAATACACCTTCTACAGAATACACCTTATACAGAATACACCTTCTACAGAATACACCTTATACAGAATACACCTTCTACAGAATACACCTTATACAGAATACACCTTCTACAGAATACACCTTCTACGGAATACACCTTCTACGGAATACACCTTCTACAGAATACACCTTATACAGAATACACCTTCTACAGAATACACCTTCTACGGAATACACCTTCTACGGAATACACCTTCTACGGAATACACCTTATACAGAATACACCTTCTACAGAATACACCTTCTACAGAATACACCTTATACAGAATACACCTTATACAGAATACACCTTATACAGAATACACCTTATACAGAATACACCTTCTACAGAATACACCTTATACAGAATACACCTTATACATAATACACCTCCTACAGAATACACCTTATACAGAATACATCTTAAACCTGCCAACATGATTATGAACAGCAGAAAACGGTGTCCACGGAGAAGCGATCCCAACTCAGATATCATTTTCTTCCCGTCATATCAACAGAAATCCCAGACGACTAAACTGAAGGCCCCGCGCCGCCTGATTTAGGCCTGTCTGGCCTATGACGAGGCTCGGGGGGCCGCGGGGAGGCCTGGGGCGGGCGGACGGAGGAGAGGGAGGCGGGCGAGGTTATGAACGAGCGGATGACTGACGATCATTCCACCAACCATAGACCCTGTTGCACAGAATAGAAAGCGGGGGAAATTGAGCGGTGGCGGAATAGGCTGGTGCAGGGATCGACACACACCTGACGGCAGCGGCGCTAGAGTATAGAGACCAGGGTGTGTCGAGTGACTATATACCCATGCCGTATATACTCTAAATACGCACTGTTTCAGCATATAACGTATATATTATGTATAGTGGAATTCGACTGAACTGTTATTGCTGTACTTGGATTATACACTTTGTACTATACCAGCGGACCAAGGGACATTGGATGTTTGACTGAGATCCCTTTTCTCTTCTTTTCTTATTTCTATTTTATGTTTGTAAAATCGAGCCGAATTCAGTTTATTGAACATGCTGCTGGGGAAGGTCTAAACCATGAAAATCAATTGATTCCAGTTGAGGTTTGGACCTTTTTTTTATTGGTTCTCGCTAAAGCAGACATATACATACATTCATGTACGACTCCAGAAAATGTGCACCTATTGAGACTAATAAAAAGAATTTGAAAAAAAATCCCCAAAAAAACCGTAAAAATACTGTACGGACCACTGGTCCGTACACTATTATACGGACTACCTACCCATACTCGTTTATTGAAATATTGATTGTTATGCCGAATTAATTTTTTTATTTTTTCAATTTCGGGTATATAGTAAAAATAGAACGATCTTCCATGTTTGTACAAGCCACAAAACCCGATGATAATTCAGGGTTTGTACGGAACTCGGCATAAATGCCTCGGTCCGTACAAACCGTAAATTATCATCTCGTTTTGTAGCTTGTACAGCATGGTCAGGCCGTTCTATATAAGTACGGGTGTGTCTAGGTACGGGTGTGTATAGGGACGGGTGTGTATAGGTACGGGTGTGTCTAGGAGAATGATTATGTATAAATAGATTTTATAGATATAATTATTATGAGTCTGTGTATGTTTGTGGGTTGATAAAGAATGGTGAATGATCATATATACAATTCACTGTGTCGCCACCTGGTGATTTTTAAATATTGTCAATTATTAGTAAAAAATCTGCTTTCTTTCTAATTCTACATGAGTAAATTTAACATTTTGTCCAGTTTATCCAATCTTAAAAGGTAAAATAGGCCAATTTACATGTGATTGTTTTACATAGGAAATGTACTGAAAAATATGGTTTTCTTCAATTCTTTTAAAAAACGAGGACGGTGACCTATGATTTTTAAAGCCTAGATATATAGTACAATATATGTACTATATTCTGTGAAAGTTTGGGGAAAATAACATGGGTTTTACTATGTGAAAAAAATACTTTTAGAATTTCTATTTATTCTAATATTAAATTATCATAATACTGATCTATAAATCAAAAACCAGCACAGTGACCCCCCATTTTTAAGTTAGATATCTGTTCTTCAGCACTTGGAGATCATCATATTCAAATATCAGAAAATTGACATGGGTCATATTGTCCGATATGCCATTAATTGATTCGCCTCGGATGTGTAGCACTCTCCACTTAGGTATCCCTGGAGGCGGCAAACAGGGAGGGAGTGACGCCATCCGTGCTATAAGTTGTGCAGGAGATGGGTCGGTAATAAATACAGGAAAATTACTCACTATGAGCGATAATAGCGGAAAGGACGCCCATCCATCACCCCGTGTTGTATACACCACACCGGAAGTGCTTTTACAGCTACATGTACACAATGCGCCGTCCACACCTGATTATTACCGAAACCCATTATCGCTTTGGGCACCGCCGACCGATTTTTTTACACTTTCTGGGCGCGTAGTTGTCGGGTGGAAACGGGGATAAAATTTCGTCGATTTTTTATCACCATTTTATTGATAAAGGTGATTAGGCACCATATGGTGACAGTTTTTCCATGTGATTTTCTCAGTCAGTTGACGTTATATATTGATCTAAAATAATGTACTACGGCAACTGAGAAAAATGAAGATTTATGAACGGTTACAAAATAAAAAAAAGACTATTCGCCTGACCAATAAATTCAAACTGGGTAAATATAATCGGGGGTAAGTTGACGATTCAATTTTACTGAATGAAGGGTAAATACAGTGAAGTTCAGAAACAAGACTACTGATCTTTTCGCATTTGAAAATGACTAAGTCTAATTTTGTAGTAGTCTAGTTTCAGGAGTCAAACTATTCCTCTACCAACATATAATGTCAAAGTCTGAATTTTTAGCGTGCAACAATGGCTAAGCCTGGACTTTTCGGCATTGAAAAATGTCAAAGTCTGACTTTTTAGCGGGCAACAACGGTTAAGCCTGGACTTTTCGGCATTAAAAAATGTCAAAGTCTGACTTTTTAGAAATGTGAAATTTTTACCCAACCGCGGAATTAATCCTCCACTGGAACGGAAAAAATTGTATGAAAAGTCTGACTTTTTAGCAGGCAACAATGGCTAAGCCTTGACCTTTCCGGTTGAACAGGCCACTGTCAAAGTCTGCCTTTAACCATGTGAGAAGAAGGTCAGTAATTTCTCAGGTCGCTCCTTCACGTTCAAAACGTTCTGACGCCCGTGTAAAGTGCTACGAAACATACTAGAGATCTCAATCCTCCTGTACAGTACTCAGTGGCTCTACTGTCAGGTTGACCCACGTCGTCCTGGACTGGTTCCCTGCCCTAATGAAATAAGGGACAGGTAACGGGTTCCTACGACCTTCAACTAGACTGTAGTACGTCCCGTTGTCGCTAGGGCCAGGGCACTAGTGGACAAGTGGTTTGGCTGGGTTCCGCATATATCTCCACCGAGCCCCCTAGTGGATACCCAGGGAACCAGTGTATCTGGTGGGCTGCCAATCCCACAATGCAACAGAAAAATGGAGGCGTTACCAATAATGCACCACGAAACTGCAACCCGTTACCTGGCCTTTAGTCTAACTAGGCCTGGCTGCCAGGCTAACGTCGCCCTTGCTCATCTAGACGCAAAGCTAACAATCGTAGCCGAGGATGCCAACGTTTTTGTCTTATCCGAAGCACTCTTACGTAAATAAGAAAATGAGGCCCGGCGTCCACCTACTACGATATGGCTCCGATATGGTCTACGATGCACCTCCCGATAAAAAAACAAAATCGCGTCGGAAGGTCCCCAAATATCGGGGCAGTTGACCACGTTTCTGCGATTAGACACTGATAAAAATATTCATACAAAGCGTGGTGGACTGGCATGTCTAGACCTATGTGTACGATTTTGCACCTTCCCGATATGTCTCCGATATTTGCTTTTTGCATCGGTGCCATATCGGTAAGTGTAAATTTCTATCGTAGTAAGTGGACGCCAGGCCTTAGATAACACACTGTATTATTTCGGAACATTAATGTTCCTTTCTCCGCGTCAAAAGAACAAACATAAGCTCAGGCGAGGTCTAAAATCGAGTCGGTCAGTGTGACAACCCCCTCCAGAACCTTGCCTGAAAACCATAACACACTCTATGATTTTGGAACAAGAACGATCTTTTCACAACAACAAAAGTATAATTGTAAGCTAAGGCAAGGCCTATAAATTGAATTGGTCAGTGTGGCAACCCCCTCCAGAATTTTGCCTAAGATTTTAAAATGCCCCCTGTGTACCTTGGTCGCCAATAAGTTGAAGTCCAATATTCCGAATCGCGAATGTTAAGCCTGATGCCCATCTACCGATTCAGGGTTGAACGATTAGTTCCCAAATCGTATAGGAGTCGGTGAACTTGTCACAGGCAAATTATGTAACCCTTCTCTCGACCGGCAGACATTGAGGAGATGGGGTGGTGGATATTAGTCCTAGGCAAATCGGTCTACTAATTGTTGGCTCACCCTTGCCTAGCTGTCCTACATCTACCGACAACGGCCGACTCCGTTACGATGTCTTGGGTGAGACAAATTATCGTCCGTTTGTTGCCGACAAAGGTACATGAATGTTCCGAAATCGGTAGATGGGTATTGGGCTTTAGATGTCCTTCAGAGACTGACTTGTTCCTCTATCAGTAGCCTCTATAGTCTCCAAGAATATCGTTAGTCAATCGTCCAGTGTGGACCGAATTAACTCCCGATTAACTCCCACTAATGACCACCACCACCATCCATAAATCCCGCTGTGATGTTCGACACCCTGCGCGCATTCTCCTGAGACACGTTAAGACTAGCTTACGATTAAGGGAGTTAACCCTTTAAAGACGCATGATGCCTGGAGGCATCACTGCACTAAATACGCATGATGCCTTGAGGCATCATTGTTCCAATATCAACACAAATGTTTTAACAAAAATGTAATAGAGCAATATTCATGAAATCTTCAGGTAATACAGATATAACATTACATTTGGTATCTTTATTCAAAAGAAATAAGATTTTTATGATTATGTATCCTATTGTAGGATTACAAACTTGTATTATCAGTTTTAACTATTATGTGGACGTCCTCTAGCCGGACAAACTGCCACCAGCATCGTCCTTATGGGAGTGGTGGGACCTAGGCAGCCGTCCTTAAAGGGTTAATCAGTGGGAACGAAATCGTGCAGCGTGTTTCCCACTTTATGATTATTTCAACTGATTTAAGAAAGCAGTACTCTCCTTACTGTGGACACTCTGTCTCTGCTCACAGCCAGCCCCAGCAGGATGTGTCCTCCCCCCCCCACCCCTCCCGCACCCCCCCCCCCCCCACCTCGTGGAGGCCAGCCGCGTCGAGTTGATGTGGCAATAAAACCAAATGTAGTGCCTCAAAGTAGTCTGTAGGCGTGAGGCCTCGCACCAGGAGCGTCCTCAAGACGGTGATCCAGGAGAAGGAGACGGCCAGCCATTCATCTTATGAGAAGTCTTGACCTTATTCTGACCCCATTGAGAGGACATTTTTACCCTCTTGACCTCATTGTTTTGACCTTTATTTTGACCTAATTGTGATTTAATCATGACCTTATCTTGACCTCATTGATAAAGATTGTGACTTTATTTTGGCCTTATTATGATCTAACCATGACCTTGTTTTGACATCATTGATAAAGATTGTGACTTTATTTTGACCTAATTATGATCTAATCATGACCTTGTCTTGACCTCATTGATAAAGATTGTGACTTTATTTTGACCTAATCATGATCTAATCATGACCTTGTCTTGACATCAATGATAAAGATTGTGACTTTATTTTGACCTAATTATGATCTAATCATGACCTTGTCTTGACCTCATTGATAAAGATTGTGACTTTATTTTGACCTAATTATGATCTAATCATGACCTTGTCTTGACCTCATTGATAAAGATTGTGACTTAATTTTGACCTAATTGTGATTTAATCATGACCTTGTCTTGACATCATTGATAAAGATTGTGACTTTATTTTGACCTAATTATGATCTAATCATGACCTTGTCTTGACCTCATTGATAAAGATTGTGACTTTATTTTGACCTAATTGTGATTTAATCATGACCTTATCTTGACCTCATTGATAAAGATTGTGACTTTATTTTGACCTAATTATGATTTAATTATAACCTTATCTTGACCTCACTGTTAGAAGACTGTGACTTTATTTTGACCTCACTGTGACCTGATCATGACCTTATCTCTACTTGATGATGATATTTTGACCTTAAATCGGATCATGTTAACATAACTGAAAGTCATGAATTGATTCAATGTGAATTTCTTTAAAATCTACTTTGTACCCAGCTCCCTTCATGACTTCACGCTGATACAGGGTGGTTTTAAAAAAAAACTGGATTTTTTTTTCTTCAGTTTTTATTTTTTCTGGAGGAATCCACTAGGATTTAATAGCAATCCTATTTTCAGTAGGCTCCAGGGCCAAAGTGTGATAGATTCATGATATCAGAAAAAGTTATATCAGCAAAAGTAGGCGGTATATATTGTCTAAACTTTATTGCTTTTAACCATTGATCGGTTCGGAGTGCTAGTCAACCACGTACAAAACAGGAAAAAGGGGTATGATATATACAATGTTAATGTTTTTATTTTGTTACAGCTAGTTTCTATATGTTGGTAAGTGGTTGAGTTTGGGAAAACAGAATATTGTACCCATTAGTATAAAAGACGTAGGGCATTAAGATTTTCTTTCGTGCTTTGTTTGAATTCTTCATATTTGGTTATTGATCTTGTTGTTGAGTTTAAATTGTTCCATTCCCTAGAGGTATTGTATCAGACACAGGATTCACTTCAACTAACAATACATGGATCAACCCACCTGCCAATGACTGTATTCAGCACTCTCCCAGCAGAGATCCTTTGTTTGATTGTTTCTTTGGGTAGTTTAACGTCCAATTTGTTCAATGAGACTTACTTTGGATTTGACTGAAGCTATGAGATGAATGTAGGTAGAAATCCCACCCCTACACATTTACCGAGGTGAGCGATCTATTACTTCCCACACCACATAGACATGGTATGAGCAGAGATCCTGTGCTCTACTTCCTGTGGCCGCTTATATCTCTGCCCCAACCTGCCAGTTTGGGCCCAAATCTGGCCCCTACGCCAGTTTTTGTAATATC
The DNA here is from genome assembly GCA_950022655.1 of Alentia gelatinosa. Lineage (NCBI taxonomy): Eukaryota > Metazoa > Annelida > Polychaeta > Phyllodocida > Polynoidae > Alentia > Alentia gelatinosa. Next base: position 65,735,515 of record OX465584.1, on the reverse strand, counting down.
TTAAATTCTGAGGGCTTTTGGGATATTTTGTGTTCTACATGTAGATAGAGATGAACATATTTATATGGTAAATAAAGTACTCTCATTTCTGTTATCATTTATTCCAAACCAGACACATTCTCTGGGATCACTTACTATAGTGGAAAGCACCTCATTTGTTGCAGGGCTTTGTTTTGTCAACAATGCCATGTGCTCCTCTGAAGGGGCAGTCTAATCCACTGTGAATTCCCGTTATAAAATGGTTTAAGTTTGAAAAAAAACCAACCAGATTGTCTGTGAAGCTCCTTTAACAATCACTGTATTTCCATACTCATGATATGTGAGTTGTTTGACTTGTACTACTCATGAGAGTTGCCTTGTTTTGAATCTGAAATGTTCGCTGGTCTCCCCTGTCTTATAGTGGATACCCAGGGAACAGGCTTTGGGTTGTGGCAGAGACTAAGTCAGCGCTAGCCCCGTAAAAGATCTGGGGGGAGAGTGTGTATTCAGAGTAAACCATGACCTTCACCCTCACCTCCTTACATAGTCTTAATAGCACCTTCTACAGTCTATAGCTGACCTAAATTTCTTGGGCAAAAACTACCCTCACTACATTAGCTGCTGGGTCAAACTACCCCTACTATATTCCTTATATGGCAGTGAAGGGAGAGGGACAACTGCAGCAGTGAGTAGACGGATATGGAAGTGAGGCTACTGACCTACTCAGACATAAGCCGGCGGATTAGGCCGCTTACAGCCTTGTTAATCAGATAATACGGGTGTAGGTATTAAGGCCAAACAAGGGACTCACAATGTACCGATGACTGCCACATCTATACTGCACCTATTAGTTGCTGTTACATGTGTACACAATGCCAATATTGATAACTGTCATATACACAAGGTCACTATTCATTGATATCAATAGCTGTTACATGTACAATGCCCTTATAAATAGCAGTAACACATTATCCCCATTTACAGCATGCATGTTGTCCGTATAAATAAATATCACAGAATGGTGAAAAAAGATCAATGAGGTCTTTTAGTACAATGTCGCTTCCACATTGATTTATGGCCTGATAATACCAGAGTCTGCCGATAGGTGGAGGGCCTAGAGTGAGGGAACGGCGGTGTTGTGGTAAATATAAACAATATATATATACATATATATATATATATATATATATATATATATATATATATATATATATTTATATATATATATATTAATAAATTAATTTAACGCCATTCACGAGTGAATTGTTTGTATATATGCTTATACTCACATATATCATTCCAGACAATGACTAGGACGATTATATATATATATATGTATATATATATATATATATATGTGAGAAATATACCCAACAAGTATTTATATATAAAGGACACCTGTCGCCACCTACCGTCTAATTATTAGTTAATCACACTGCCTCCGACACACTACGATAGCCTTACGACAAGCGTTCCGATGAAAAAATGAAAAAGATGAAAAAAATTTATCGGAAGGAACAGGTCTATCGTGAAAGCTAGACTCGTTCCTTCCGATAAAAAATGCATTTTTTTCATCGGAATGCTTGTCGTAAGGCTATCGTAGTGTGTCGGAGGCTCAAATCATGATAGTGGGATACGCCTTTTAGTTAACCTAAAGCCCAGGTGTGCCTCCTTATAGTTATTGGTTTATTTTCCAACGGCAGGTGAAAGTAGGCCTTAAGTCCAATACACATCTAACAATTTCGGAACATGGATGTTCTTTTATTGATGACAAAGGAACATTACTGAAGCCGAAGTACCCTGATGGAGTCAGTAGATGTGGGCCAGCTAGGCAAGGGTCAGCCAATGATTAGTAAATGTCTCCCCTTGACATGTTCTTTTTTCACCGACGAATTGTTGGTCGATATGCCTAAACAGCTCGCTAAAAGTTTATCAACATATTGATAAATCCAGTCGCCAATGATGAAACATTGGAAATAGCCCCTGTTCGGATGGCCTCCGTTGGAGCCATTGGTTACGTAATTTGCCTGCGACAAGTAATGAGAGGGGTGCAGCTTGTGCTAAAGGTCAGGAAGGCATATTAGGGACTATGATGGGATCCGAATTCAATTAGTGTTTCACTAAAAGATCTTATAGATTAACTTGAGCTACATATCTAATTAGTTTAAGTAAGCATCTGGATGTAAATGATAACTAAAGGAAAAACATTCTCTGAAATCGCAATATGAAAATATTGCATCATTTCCAAGCAAGCCTTTCTTCCCCATGTTCTGCCTACCATGACAATGCTTTGACATATGGCAGATACCACAAAAATGGGGCTTTTTGCTATTTTCTAATTTGATAAAAAAAAAAGTCCATTTTGATTTCTACTATGAGTACAACAGAAGTTAAGGTATCAAAATGATCGTAACGGAAATCTCTACTTGATTAAACTGGGTTTGTATTTTGCGTCCCTATGGAATTCTATAGAATCTTCACTCATATTCTAGAATTCAAACATTTTGCCTAACTTTAAACATGGTTCCAGAGAAAATACTTTATAAATTAAAACAGATAGATTATCTAAATAACTTGAAAATATGTATGACAACAAAGCCCATAATCTCTGGTTTAATATGCATATTTTGTAGGGTCCATGTTATGAAAAATTGTGTAAATCAAGTCAAAAATAACTAGTTTGCAGTCGCAATATGGTTGCACGGCCTATAGCTGTATCTCTTGTATAATGTGTATCACTGTGTCAGTGCTAGATGACTGTGTATGTCAGGTATTCCCTTGATGCTGTTTCAGTTTGCTTTCCTCCCACTGAGTATCCATGACAAGGAGACAGCGAGGCAGTGCGCTCATACCACCGAGCGCGGCATCAAAATCGATGGAGCTGCACCGCTCTGACGGTGACACACTGCTGTACTCGACGTACGGTTTTTAGAGGAAGGTAACAATAGTGGCAGGAGACACCAGTAATTAATTGTGGAACTGTGGACAGATACTACGGAGAAACCAAACAAGAGTTAGTCGTGTTGTTGTTTATCGCACAATGGCAAGATCGCGTATTACTGCGCAAGGCGAAGCCGAGAGCAGTAATACGCGATCTTGCCACCATGTGGGCAGGTTAGACGCTCCTGACACTAACATCTCAGAGTGTCATTGTTAGAGCCCCCTGCCACTATGTGGGCAGGTTAGACGCTCCTGACACTAACATCTCAGAGTGTCATTGTTAGAGCACCCTGCCACTATGTGGGCAGGTTAGATACTCTTGACACTAACATCTCAGAGTGTTAGAGCACCCTGCCACTATGGGCAGGTTAGGCGCTCCTGACACTAACATCTCAGAGTGTCATAGTTAGAGCACCCCGCCACCATGTGGGCAGGTTAGACGCTCCTGACACTAACATCTCAGAGTGTCATTGTTAGAGCACCCTGCCACCATGTGGGCAGGTTAGATACTCTTGACACTAACATCTCAGAGTGTTAGAGCACCCTGCCACTATGTGGGCTGGTTAGATGCTCCTGACACTAACATCTCAGAGTGTTAGAGCACCCGCCACCATGTGGGCAGCTTAGGTACATGAATTTAACTTTATATCATGGCACATCACATAAGATTTGCCTATGTTAAATCAATGACAGTTTCTTATTAGGGGTAGGATAAAGGACACAGACATATAGAACTGTGGCCGCCGTCAGAGCTCGCTACAGTGCCGGGAGTCGCTGCTAGGTGGGGCGGGTAGATTGAGGCGGCCGTTAGCGGTCTGGTGATCGGTAACGGTGACATCAAACACTCTAATCCCGTCTCTGTGTTTGTGGCAGTGCCTTCCGTCTCCCCATCTCCGGTCACGGATTAAGGCCGTGTTCGCTGCGGGCGTTCTAGTGTGTCTCTCTCCCCGGCTCCCTTTTTTGTAATATCCTTTATTGGTTCTTTATAGTTGTTACAGTTTTATGGCATCAATACGTTTTCATCTTCCAATAAAGAGACAAGCTATTACGCTGGTGTTCATTGGTTGTTTCTCATTCAGTCTCTCCCTTCCTTCCTGCCTCTCTACCTCTCTGTCTCCCTTCATCTCTCTTATCCTATCTCCCTTATTTTCCGCACTTCTCCTCTCTCTACCCCTCTCTTTCCCTCTCTTTGCCTTCCTCTCTGACTCCCTTCCCCACTCTCTCTACCTCTCTCCTTCTCCCTCTCCCTCCCTTACCCTCCTCTTTCCCTCACTCTTTCTCTGCCTCCCTCTTTCTCCCTTACCGTGTCTCTCCCTCTCTGTGTCTCCTTCTCTCACTCTTCCCTACTCTAGCTTTCTTTATCGATCTTCCCCCCTCCCTTTCCCTCTCTCTCTCTATCTCTCCCTCTCTCGTTTTCCCCATCTCCCTCCCTCTCCCTGCATCTCTACCTCTCTCTGTCTTCATTTGTCTCTCTTACCCTTCCTCCCTTTCCCCTCTCCCCCATGTCGCTCCCTCTCCCTTTCTCTCCCTCCTTCTCTGTCTGCCTCTCCCCCTCTATCTCCCTCTCTCTTTCTCTTCCTCTTTTTTCCTTACCCTCTCTCCCCATCTCTCTTCTCTATATCTCCCTATCCCTGTCTCCTTCTCCCTCTCCTCCTCGTCCTCCTACTTACTCGTTCTGTTCTCTCTCTCTTTCTCTCTCTCTCTGTCTGTCTGTCTGTCACATCCTTCTCCCCATCTTAACTTCAGTTCCTATTTAACATCCCTTTTCCATTTCAGATGTATACAGCACAACCTCTTACCGTAAGAAATTCCAAAAGGTTACATTATTATTACAGCAACTGGAATATACTCAATATAAACATACAGATCATCTTTGGTGAACTGTAGCGATCGATTCGATTCCTCGGCTTTGTCTGAGCGACTCTCGGTGACTGTCTGAGTTGCTCAGAGCGAGTTGATCAAAGACTGGCATGTGACTGGGGGGTCGGGCTGGGGGAGGGGGTGGTTGTGGGGGGAGGGTGACTGTCAGAGCCCGGTGTGGCTCGCGGCCTCGTCCCAGCTACAGGCCGATGATTCATCACCGCAGCCAAGAGAGGACACCTGCTCCCAGCAGGTCCCGTCGGTTCGGAGCAGCTCGGAGAATTTCCGAGCAATTCCGAGCAGTTCTGAGCTGCTCTGAGCAGTTCCAGGAAGGTCCTGACGGTTACAAACATCTGAGAGGAGATTCAGGGACGTTCTGAGCGGTCCTGTTCAGCAGTTCTTATAAACTCTCAACAGCTTTGAGCAGTTCACAGTAATTCCACAAATATCTGGAGAACACGTTAGATCAGCTCCGAGCAGCTCCGAGCAGCTCCGAGCAGCTCCGAGCAGCTCCGGGAAAATGGGAGCAGCTTCGGGCAGCTCCGGGCAGCTCCGAGCAGCTCCGAGCAGCTCCGAGCAGCTCCGGGCAGCTCCGGGCAGCTCCGAGCAGCTCCGGGCAGCTCCGAGCAGCTCCGGGCAAATAGGAACAGCTGCAGTAAGTTTTTTGCATCTTCAAACATAGTTTGAGGGGTTCCTATACCTTAATAGATAACTTGGAGGACTTATTTTTGCTCCGAGCAGCTCCTAAATCCCCTGAGCAGCTCCGAGTACCCCCGAGTCCCCGCGAGAACTTCCGAGTCGCCCCGAACACCTCCGAGCAGCACCGAGTAGCTCCGAGTTGTTGTGGGAAGTTATGAACACTTTGGAGTTTTTCCGTGTCTACTTAAAACAACTTCTTGGCACACCGAGGAGAGAACCGAGCAGTTCCGAGCAGTTCCGAGCAGTTCCGACTGTGCCCGACGTGGGCAATGAACGCATGTGTCGGACGCGTCTCACGGCTTGTTGCCGGCGACCGTCGGTGACAAACGACGGAAGGTACCCATCATGCCGAGAATGCTGAGTCATAGCGATCACCCTGCCAGACAATGTAGGCCATGGGGGACCGGGGGGGGGGGGGGGTTGACCCACTATCATGCCAGAGGTCAGCAGTGAAACTAACGATTGTTTCATTTGTGTGCTATTATAATGAGGTATGGCTAATAAACTTCTAAGCATGGAATGTTTTTCATCCAAATGTTTTCTTAGGTTAACTCAGTATTAATCTATTAATTATTAAGTATTAAAACAGATTATGATTTTATTTTCCTCTCATTTCGTAGGGTTCAGTTTCTTAAGAATAATACATAAATAGAGTGACCAAATAGATATAATCACACACACATATGATATATATTTATATATATTTTTTTTTTAGAGGAGACCTATGAAAGTTTAGGGTCAGAGATTGTATCTCATCAAGTTCGAATCGCAAAGTAATTCACCAGGCGAAGCCACGTGAATTGTGTAGCGATTTAAACGAGATGGGATCGAACTCTGACCCTAAACTTGAATGAGTTTCTGAATTTATCTCACCCTTCACATTGACTAATGGGCTAACATTTGTGACATAATCCCTCATTGGATATTTTTCTTAAATATCTCATGGGCATTATCAGAGGAGACCTGGGCCCCGGATCATGTGACAAAATGGCGGTCCTGAGGCAGACACCAGGGGTGATGCAAGAAGAGATTAATAAGACACATTAAGACATATCCTCCACCATCTGTTCTTCCATAAATCAATCATAAGGCCACTCAAAAAATAAACTTGTTTCTCATCATCAAGCCATGAAAAATATGATGAGGGCGCTTTTTTTTGGGGGGGGGGGTTGGTCAAAGATGGCTTAAAAGTGTCATAAAATGGGCTTTAGACATACAGTAAAACCCTGCGTAAGCAGTCACCCTCCGTTCCGGGTCAAAATGTCCATTTATGCAGGGTGTCGGTTTTCAGATTTATACTGCTTATACATTGAAAGCATCCCTGGCATAAGGAACTTTAATTTGATACTAAATACACATACTTTTCATAATTTCTATCAAGGTTCATCTTATTTTAACCAAAAAAAAAAAAAAAAATCTTCTAAAATCGTTTTTGCAGATGCGCGCGGTGATGAGAAACAAGTTTTTTTTTGAGTGGCCTACACCACAGGACAGTTGTGCTATTTCTTGTTTTCTCCACTGAGGGTGTCCTGGTCCCTGTGTGGTATGGTGTGGGCAGGTAACAATAGTGGCAGGAGACACCTGTAATTAGATGTCGAACTGTGGACAGATACAGAGCAAGCCACTGATAGTCTATGCCACGGGGACTTTTTATGTGTACCCCTCTCATAAGATCTCACACTCTCTAAGTCGTATTCTGTACCTCCACTACACTCTATGGATAAAAGTTCTTATCAAACTAGGCTTAGAGCCTTGAGAATCCACTGGCCTACCTCCCGTACTAAAGACGTACATCAATGCAACCCAAAGATTCCTATAATCTCAATGATACCACCTAGTGGGAATACAATGTAGATACTCAAGGCTCTAAGCCTAGTTCGTTAATAATTATTCTTCCATAGAGCGTAGTGAGAACCTTGTACAGTATACGACTTATAGAGTGTGAGATCTTATGAGAAGGGTGCGATTTTACCACCTATTTTCCACGGCCATCTGAGTAACAAATGGCCGCACCTGGAAAAAAATGTGAAAATAATTTTTGCGAAAAATATGTTCTCACGACGAATGCGAAAATATGTAGGAAGAGGAAGTGAGAACCTTGTACAGAATACCACTTAAAGAGTGTGAGATCTTATGAGAGGGGTGTGTAGTGAGAACCTTGTACAGAATACCACTTAGAGAGTGTGAGATCTTATGAGAGGGGTGCGTAGTGAGAACCTTGTACATAATACCACTTACAGAGTATGAGATCTTATGAGAGGGGTGCGTAGTGAGAACCTTGTACAGAATACCACTTAGAGAGTGTGGGATCTTATGAGAGGGGTGCGTAGTGAGAACCTTGTACAGAATACCACTTAGAGAGTGTGAGATCTTATGAGAGGGGTGCGTAGTGAGAACCTTGTACAGAAAACCACTTAGAGAGTGTGAGATCTTATGAGAGGGGTGCGTAGTGAGAACCTTGTACAGAATACCACTTAGAGAATGTGAGATCTTATGAGAGGGGTGCGTAGTGAGAACCTTGTACAGAATACCACTTAGAGAGTGTGAGATCTTATGAGAGGGGTGCGTAGTGAGAACCTTGTACAGAATACCACTTAGAGAGTGTGAGATCTGATGAGAGGGGTGCGTAGTGAGAACCTTGAACAGAATACCACTTAGAGAGTGAGAGATTTTATGAGAGGGGTGCGTAATGAGAACCTTGTACAGAATACAACTTAGAGAGTGTGAGATCTTATGAGAGGGGTGTGATTTTACCACCTATTTTCCACGGCCATCTGAGTAACAAATTGTCGAAAAAAAAGTGAAAATAATTTTTGCGAAAAATATGTTCTCACGACGAATGCGAAAGTATGTAGGAAGAGGGAGTGAGAACCTTGTACAGAAAACCACTTAGAGAGTGTGAGATCTTATGAGAGGGGTGCGTAGTGAGAACCTTGTACAGAATACCACTTAGAGAGTGTGAGATCTTATGAGAGGGGTGCGTAGTGAGAACCTTGTACAGAATACCACTTAGAGAGTGTGAGATCTTATGAGAGGGGTGCGTAGTGAGAACCTTGTACAGAATACCACTTAGAGGGTGTGAGATCTTATGAGAGGGGTGCGTAGTGAGAACCTTGTACAGAATACCACTTAGAGAGTGTGAGATCTTATGAGAGGGGTGCGTAGTGAGAACCTTGTACAGAATACCACTTAGAGAGTGTGAGATCTTATGAGAGGGGTGCGTAGTGAGAACCTTGGACAGAATACCACTTAGAGAGTGTGAGATCTTATGAGAGGGGTGCGTAGTGAGAACCTTGTACAGAATACCACTTAGAGAGTGTTGGATCTTATGAGAGGGGTGCGTAGTGAGAACCTTGTACAGAATACCACTTAGAGAGTGTGGGATCTTATGAGAGGGGTGCGTAGTGAGAACCTTGTACAGAAAACCACTTAGAGAGTGTGAGATCTTATGAGAGGGGTGCGTAGTGAGAACCTTGTACAGAATACCACTTAGAGAGTGTGGGATCTTATGAGAGGGGTGCGTAGTGAGAACCTTGTACAGAATACCACTTAGAGAGTGTGAGATCTTATGAGAGGGGTGCGTAGTGAGAACCTTGTACAGAAAACCACTTAGAGAGTGTGAGATCTTATGAGAGGGGTGCGTAGTGAGAACCTTGTACAGAATACCACTTAGAGAGTGTGAGATCTTATGAGAGGGGTGCGTAGTGAGAACCTTGTACAGAATACCACTTAGAGAGTGTGAGATCTTATGAGAGGGGTGTGATTTTACCACCTATTTTCCACGGCCATCTGAGTAACAAATTGTCGAAAAAAAAGTGAAAATAATTTTTGCGCAAAATATGTTCTCACGACGAATGCGAAAGTATGTAGGAAGAGGAAGTGAGAACCTTGTACAGAAAACCACTTAGAGAGTGTGAGATCTTATGAGAGGGGTGCGTAGTGAGAACCTTGTACAGAATACCACTTAGAGAGTGTGAGATCTTATGAGAGGGGTGCGTAGTGAGAACCTTGTACAGAATACCACTTAGAGAGTGTGGGATCTTATGAGAGGGGTGCGTAGTGAGAACCTTGTACAGAATAACACTTAGAGAGTGTGGGATCTTATGAGAGGGGTGCGTAGTGAGAACCTTGTACAGAATACCACTTAGAGAGTGTGAGATCTTATGAGAGGGGTGCGTCAGATGGTGCACGTTGATACGCGCCCCTCCCTCACCACTCACCCTGATACGCGCCCCTCCCTCACCACTCACCCTGATACGCGCCCCTCCCTCACCACTCACCCTGATACGCGCCCCTCCCTCACCACTCACCCTGATACGCGCCCCTCCCTCACCACTCACCCTGATACGCGCCCCTCCCTCACCACTCACCCTGATACGCGCCCCTCCCTCACCACTCACCCTGATACGCGCCCCTCCCTCACCACTCACCCTGATACACGCCCCCTAAGCACCTGTTCACGTCAGTGAGAGGGAGATTCACGGCCCCCAACACGTGGAGAAATACCTCGGCACACCTCACTATCAGAACCCCTACTGACTCTACCCTCTCTGTTCTCTAACTCACTGTAACGTCTTCATGTAGAATCTAGGTTACCCCTGGGCCTTTATCAGCGGACTCATTATCCCTCAGCAGCCATGTTGCCGCCTTTTCAGCGTCAGTCTGTGCCTGGATAGAGTTATTTTTGTTTCCAGGAAATTACAGTAGTACGCCCAATGGAAGTCTTTCTAGAGCTGAGCTGACCACCTAGTTTATATCTCTGACCATCGAGTTAGAAAACTGCCCTTTTTATCCAAACACGATGCAGGCTTGATACTGAGGTAAAAGAACAATTGTTTTATCCAAACACAATGCAGTGTAAATGCAGTCTTGATGCTGAGGTAAAAAAACGCCCGTCTTATCCAAAGACGATGCAATGTAAATGCAGTCTTGATGCAAAGTCAGAAAGCCGCTTGTCTTATCCAATCACAATGCAGCATAAGCACAGCCTTGATGGTGAGATAAAAAGCCGCCCATCTTATCCAAAGACGATGCAGTGTAAACGCAGTCTTGATACTGAGTTGGATAGCTTTCCGTCTTATCCAAAGACGATGCAGTGTAAACGCAGTCTTGATACTGAGGTAAAAAGCCAATCGTCTTATCCAAGGACAATGCAATGTAAATGCAGTCTTGATGCAAAGTTAGAAAGCCGCCCGTCTTATCCAAACACAATTCAGTGTGACCACAGTCTTGATATTGAGGTAAAAAACAATCGTCTTATCCAAAGACGATGCAGTGTAAACGCAGTCTTGCTGCTGAGTGGGAAACCTTTCCTGGTGGCAAATTGAGACCTCTATAGAAGCGCCTCTATAGCAGGGCAGGCGAGGAGGGGATTGAACAGCGAGCTGATCTCTGCTGCTTTCCCGGAGAGACATCTATTCAGGTGCGTCTGATTTATGTCTCGCTTTCACTCAGAAAGGTGTGTCTCGATGGATATCAGGGCAAAAAGCTGCAGCGAGGCTCTCAGAGGAGACCTGGACCCCGGATCACGTGATAAAATGGCGGCTCTGAGGCAGACAGTAAGACTCATACACATCTGTCAGGGCATCAAATCATAGCCAGGTATTCTCAGGGTGGTCCATGTACCTCACTCCACCCCAGATACGTGGTTTTATCTCACCCCAGATATTTTTTCTCCATAGACTTAACATTGGGAACTCGTCTCTAATGCCTATTAGATATTTATGAAAAATATCCAATGGGGGATAATGTCACAAATGTTAGCCCATTAGTCAATATTAAGGGTGAGATAAATTCAGAAACCCATTCAAGTTTAGGTTCAGAGCTCGATCCCATCTCATTTGAATCATGCAGTAATTCACAAGGCGAAGCCGCGTGAATTACTACGTGATTCAAACTTGATGGGATGCGGGCTCAGACCCTAAACTTTTATGGGTTTCCTCTATATTATCTCACTCCTGGTATTTACCCATAGACTCAACATTGTAACCATTATCATATACCTGTGGCTGTATAAACTACGTATACCCATGACGTATGTATACCCGTACGCCACACTGTGACGTACTGGGTATTTGATCACGTGAATAGGTATAATATAATACGAAAGCAGGCTGACTGTCTGCGTACATCAAAATACTTGGTAAAATTAATGATCACATACTATCGTAAAACTGGATGAGTTTTAATCTTGGCCACCGTATGCCACGACTGGAGTTTGGCATAGTGACTTCATAAGGCGAGTGAAATCCGGAGCCAAAACTCCAGGAGAGGAATGCAGTGGCCACGATTAAAACGAATCCGGATTTGATTTTATCCTATTCCGTCTCCTCTATTTTGGAATTTTCCGTGATAACAATTCTGTATGCCACTAGTGGCAGATAAAACTCTGTATGCCAGTCAGCGTGACATACGGAAACCCAATCTTAGGCCTATGGGATTTTATATTAGGGGTAGGATAAAAGCTATGGTAGTTATACATTTATATATCTGTGATGGCAGAAGTGAAGGTTACCTTGAGTCTAAAACAGACGATACCCTTTCACAAAACACTCATTGCATGCAGTCCTTGATGTGGCTCTAAAGACATCAAGAGATTCTCTGTTACTTAATCTCCTTCTTTCATTTGCCTTAAACATGTCTGACTCTTCAGTGAAAAACATGGCTGCCGACATGAACTCTAACGTATAAGATGTGTATGTGAGATTTATCAAGCGATTTCCCCTCTGACACACCAGCGGTTCATTGAATAATCCAGGGCCCTGTTTTTTAGTCATGACAGCCTATATGTAAGACATCTTACAGCTGTCAGTGTACTATAGAGAAGACATCTTTGGGGAACGGCCAACGATTATCCCTCAACGACACTTAGGCTGCAGCCAGGTGTGCTATAGACAAGACAATCTTAGGGTCACGTGGTTCAAAATGTCTTCCAAAGTGTCTTAGACCTAAGACATCTATAGACATGTCGTACAGAGATCTCAACAGGAGTAAGGGATACATATAACCTATAATTGTATTAAATGTGAAGAAGATCGGCCTCACCGGTCCGCCGTTATTGGCGTTTGAATTTTGTCATAGCAAACGTCTGCTCTGGTGGCCAGTGTCTATCTCCCATGTCCCAGACCATCAGAGCACGCCTCTGCTAATTTATGCGGCGACCTTGACAGAAGAGTACACTTTCAACTCTAAATTCATATGGAAGAGGTCTTGGACAATATACACCAAATTGGACGTTAAACTACCAAACAAACAAACACACCAAATATCGTTTAATAAATCAGATCCCTAGTGGACAGCAAAATCTCTCTAGGAAATTGTCCTAAGTGCGTCGCGGATGTCTCTAAAGGATAAGTCTCTTGAACCTAAGCCTGAGGTCCGATAGACATGGGACAATTTATAGGATATATCCTGGATTATTCAAAGGGCCACATGTCCGAGGAAGTGTTGAATGAACTTACAATCATTCAGCTCCTCCAGAGCCTCTTTTCTGTCTTTAAATGATGGACATTCCCTTCTCTTCCACCATGACCAGCCATTTTATAACAAAACCACTGATAAAAATTAAAATCACAGCTTAATATGTTGTATTTTAAGAAGACACTAAATGTACGACAGCCCCACAGGTGTCCTGGACCAAGGAGAGTTTTAGGAGACTTAGAACAATTTGGAGGACGAAGGAGAGTTGTACGATAAATTTATGCAGCGACATCTTTGAACTGTCCTAGCCCTAGGACCAAAGAGCTTTTACGACGACATAGGCTTGAGGACGATCGAGGACAATTTCTATGATATATCCAGGATTATTTAACAGGCCAACGATCATAGATTGTTAAACAGGGCCCTGGATGTATCTTCAGGCTGGAGGATAAGATCTAACTCAGGACTGAGGAGATCTTGGACGATCTTTGACAAATATTATTTCCAAAACGATATCCGTGGTGGGCAGGTAAATCCCTCCTACAAATTGTCCTCCTTGTGACACAGATAATTTTTCCGGAAAAATCCGGGACGATTCCTAGGAGACTAGCAGACAAGCCACCCCTTATAGTAGACAGAGTTGAGCAATATTCTGAGGCTCCACAAATCTGGGACATGTCCCAGGATCCAGTCAGAATCGTTGCATAAATATACGATCATCGAGATCATCTAAAGGGTTCTTTCTATATTTAAAATGAGGCTCAGCCTTTCACATTAGATTAAGACCATCTTACTTAAAATATATACTGCTGATTCCAGTAAAAATATCCCCTTATTATACTATATTTTGAGAACTAGCTGCATCTAGGACTGCCCTCTAGCTGTCCTTCTCGGAGGACAGGTTTGAACGTGTAAAGACAATTTGGAGGAGAAACCCCACCTTCAGGATTATGTTATAGAAAGCCTTTTGTCCATCCAAATTTGATCCTGTCCTTAACTCGTCCTGGCTGTAGGATTTAAAATGATATGCAGCAACATTTCACCAAAGAACGTCCGAGGATCATTTCTAGGACATGTCCTGGATTATTCAACAGGCCACTTGGAATCATCGACATTCCGTTCTACCATGCCATATTCAGACCACGTTTTCAATTCCCTCATTGGACAGTCGACCCCCGATCTTCTCCAAACTGAAATTCATTGCATTACAAAAGCTGGTATGAAGTATTGATACACGGCCGATTGCTCCTACAGTGGTATTGTTGCTTGTGTAAATATTTGACGCCCGGTCGTTCATCACCCGTGCATGGCGTGGTTAATGAGGGTAGTTTGGTCGCATCTGCTGAGGTCAGAGACCCTTCCTACTCTTTACTATATACCCATGCCGTATATACTGTAAATACGCACCGTTTACTATATAGCCATGCAGTATATACTGTAAATACGCACCGTTTACTATATAGCCATGCCGTATATACTGTAAATACGCACCGTTTACTATATAGCCATGCCGTATATACTGTAAATACGCACCGTTTACTATATACCCATGCCGTATATACTGTAAATACGCACCGTTTACTATATAGCCATGCCGTATATACTGTAAATACGCACCGTTTACTATATACCCATGCCGTATATATACTGTAAATACGCACCGTTTACTATATACCCATACCATAAATATACTGTAAATATGCACCGTTTACTATAAACCCATGCCGTATAAACTGTAAATACCCACCGTTTACTATATACCCATGCCGTATATACTGTAAATACCCACCGTTTACTATATAGCCATGCCGTAAATACTGTAAATACGCGCCGTTTACTATATAGCCATGCCGTATATACTGTAAATACGCACCGTTTACTATATACCCATACCGTATATACTGTAAATACGCACCGTTTACTATATACCCATACCATAAATATACTGTAAATATGCACCGTTTACTATATAGTCATGCCGTATATATACTGTAAATATGCACCGTTTACTATATAGCCATGCCATAACTGTAAATACACACCGGTTACTATATACCCATACTGTACTGTAAATACGCACCGTTTACTATATAGCCATGCCGTATATACTGTAAATATGCACCGTTTACTATATAGCCATGCCGTATATATATACTGTAAATACGCACCGTTTACTATATAGCCATGCCGTATATACTGTAAATACGCACCGTTTACTATATAGCCATGCCGTATATACTGTAAATACGCACCGTTTACTATATACCCATGCCGTATATACTGTAAATACGCACCGTTTACTATATAGCCATGCCATATATACTGTAAATACGCACCGTTTACTATATACCCATGCCGTATATATACTGTAAATATGCACCGTTTACTATATACCTATAACATATATACTGTAAATACGCACAGTTTCCTATATACCCATGCCGTATATACTGTAAATACGCAACGTTTACTATATACCCATACCGTATACTGTAAATATGCACCGTTTACTATTTACCCATGCCGTAAATACTGTAAATATGCACCGTTTACTATATACCCATGCCATATATACTGTAAATACGCACCGTTTACTATATACCCATACCATAATTTATATACTGTAAATATGCACCGTTTACTATTTACCCATGCCGTAGATACTGTAAATATGCACCGTTTACTATATACCCATACCGTATATAATATAAATGTGCACCAATTACCATATACCCATGACATATATACTGTAAATACGCACAGTTTACTATATACCCATGTCGTATATACTGTAAATATGCATCGTTTACTCTATTCCTATATACCTATGAGCCTACTGCCCAGGTTGACGTTTACTGCCCAGGTTGACGTTTACTGCGCAGGTTGACGCTCAGAGACATTCGGTTTGTATCGATATTAGCAGACAATTGAAGGTATATAGGAATAGGGAAACCAGGTACCAGTGGAAATAAGTCAAAGTTACTCGGTAAGGCTTCGAAAAAGTACTGCCCGCGGCTACGCCTTGGGCAGTACCTCGTAACTTTGACTTATTCCCACCGGAACATAGTTTCCCTCTATACCCATGCCCTATATACTGTAAATACGCACCGTTTACTATATACCCATGCCATATATATTGCAAATACGCACTGTTTACTATATACCCATGACATATAATATAAATATGCACCATTTACTATATACCAATTACGTATATACTGTAAATATGTACCGTTTACTATAAACCAATGCCGTATATATATATACAGTGATCATCGCACCCCTGGTACAATTTTCGCCGTAGGAATAACGTTAGACAGAAATTCTCAATGATCATCCCCGTAAAGGGACAATACTACGTCATAGTCATGCTGGAGTGAATAACTACAAAGCAACTGGAATGAACCTACTCTTTACTTCATACCCATGCCGTATTTATGTAGAACTGTATCATGAATCGTATAAAAACACAATATTCCACAAGTTTGGATAGGCCGCAATCGCCATCGAGGCGAAAAAACTCAATATAAGGTCGAACAAATTGTATTGATGGTGCCAAACCAGGCTGTGTCCACCTGCCGATTATGACCACCGATCATGGTATTTCGCACCACTGACCGATTATGCACCACTGACCGATTATGCGATACATTTAGTGCTATACTCGTTAGGTGGAAACAAAACTGGTTAAAGATTTCTCTCTCCCATCGCCAACCGACTTCAGCATCCAGCAACGACATCAGAACGAATTGATTTATTTGTTGGCAGTTTGCATTTAACTACCAAAGGTCAGTGAGCGTCCACCGTATTTTTGTAGTTCAAAATTTGACCAAACAGTGGCCAGAACGTTAGTGACGTCACACTAATGCGGTCTATGAATTGTTGACGACCTGTGGCCTTACCTGGCAATGTGGCTCACTCGCTCGAGCAACTTGGATGACCTAAAGTGGTAATTACGCAATAATAACTGGATATCAGTGAGTGTTCACGCCTTTCCTATCATTCTAAAGTCATGCAGGCAGGGTAGACTAAGTACTAAACTTGGCGTCCACCAACCACGACAAGGTTACAACAAGCCCCGACAAGAAAGTTCCAATCGGCGCCTTGTCATAGCCTTGTAGTGAGAAGGGGCGTCCGTTCATTCTCTCCGTCGTGGGCCCTTGTGGTAGCGTGTCGGGGAGTGCACGCTCCACCAAATTATCCTATCATAGACTTCTATGACAAGCTCACGACATGCCAAGACAAAGGTCCAGTCGTGGCAAAAATCGAACATGTTCGATTTTGTTGTAACCTTGTCGGAAGGCCCCGGACAGGTCCCGGACAAGCTTCCAGTCGCAGCCTGTCGTGGCCTTTCGTAGACCTAGTCGGGAACTAGGGTCCACCAACCACGACAAGGCTATGACAAGGCCTCCAATCGTAGGCCTGTCGTGGACCTTGTTGGGAACCCATTGTTGTAGCCTTGTCATCGTTGGTGGACGCCCGCCTTTAGTGTTTATCACACTGCGGTCAGGTCAGCTACTCACTGCCCTCAGCTAATACCTCGGGCAGTAAAGCCTGATGCCCATCTACTGATTCAGGGTTGAGCGATTAGTTACCAAATCGTATAGGAGTCGGAGAACTTGTCGCAGGCAAATTACGTAACTTTTCGCTCGATCTGCGGATATTGAGGAGATGGGGTGGTGGATATTAGTCCTAAGCAAATCTGTCTACTAATCGGTGGCTCACCCTTGCCTAACTGTCCTACATCTACCGACTACGGCCGACTCCGTTAGGATGCCTTCGGTGAGCCAAATTACCGCCCGTTTGTCGCTGCCAAAGGCACATGAATGTTCCGAAATCGGTAGATGGGCATTGGGCTTTATACGTGACCTGCCCATCATGCAATAAACACTCACCCTACTAACTCTCGTTCAGTTTCTACTAAGTATGTTTTACTTGACTTGAGACTCTGGAATGTGCCTATTTCCAGCTCTCTCCATTGGCCTGGTAATTTATACTCCCTTTCTTTACGGAGTTTAAAAGAGTTTCAGAGAGACTTTTACCGAATAGTTCACCTCCTTAATGCACGCGATGAATAGTTCATGTCCCTGTGCCAGAGAATAACAGGCACGGAGGCCCAGCATCCATGAGCGCATTGAGTTGTCCCTCTGCCTTCATTGCTATATAAGGAGTATAGTCAGAGGAGGTGTGAAGTGTAGCGCCCCCTATCGTTTTGGCATGGTCTCAAATGACAGCTGAATGTGGATTCCTATACTAAAAAAGGCTAACTAGTAACAGCTACTACATACAAACTGTTAGAGCTCTATCAAAAATCTTTTCAGATATTGATAGAGTGATATCTAATGTACTCCAAACCACAATAGAGCTCAATAGAGCTCCACGTTTTATGGCTGTTTGGTGTTGTTTAATACAACGTTATTTCTCATAGGCTATGGCTTACAAGCCTCACACAGTCTATTCTCAAGAGCTCCTTCTCCTCTGCTGGCAGGTTTGAATGTGGCGCCTTGAACCTTGCCACGATCGCATATATGAGTTGGGTCCCTATAGGGGTGCTGCGCTTCACACCTCCTCTGGAGTATAGTAGGCTTGGTTCGACCCAGCGACCGATGACTGCATTCACAGGAAACCATGACCTTCACCCTGACCTCCTTACATAGTGTTTATTGGGACGGTTTTACAATCTATAGTTGACCTGAATCTAGTGGGCCAAAACCACTCTCATGGTCCATACATGAACTCATGTGAACAGAACTTCTCGTTTAGTAGAAGAAACCAATGAGATCGGTTCAGGTTGACTAATATGCCATAAGTTCGATGTGTCGTAATTTCACGAGGAATCATGTGGCCATCAAACCCTGTATGTATTCATGACAACATCTCACGGTCTCTGGTCTAGATAATGAAAGGAGCAAAGATTTGTCATCTCAGGTCCATCCCTGAACTCCTGCGCATCTTATTATTGCGCACCATACTTTAGATGACTTTTACGAGACCATGAAGGGTGACTGCTTGATGGCGGACAGAAGTTGTTAGCGGAGAGAGGCCCTGGTAATGATATCGCCATGGCGAAGCGTGTGGGTGGGGTGGGCGGGGTGGGGCCTGATGGGTCTGGGCGGGGGCGGGGCTGGGTGGGGCAGGGCTGGGTGGGGTGGGGCCCCATGGGTCTGGGCGGGGTGGGGTTGGGTGGGGGCGGGGTTGGGTGGGGCAGGGCTGGGTGGGACTGGGTGGGGCGGGACTGGGTGGGGTGGGGCTGGATTGGGCAGGCTTGGTGGGATGAGGCGGGGTGGGGCTGGACTGGGCGGGGCGGGGCAGGGTGGGGCTGGGTGGTGCAGGGCTGGGTGGGGCGGGGCTGGATGGGGCTTGGTGGGGCAGGGCTGGACTGAGCGGGACTGGGCAGGGCAGGGCTGGATGGGATGGGGCTAGGTGGGGCTGGACTGGGCAGGACTGGGCAGGGCGGGGCTTGGTTGGGTGGGGCTGGACTGGGCGGGACTGGGCAGGGCGGGACTGGGTGGGGCGGGGCTGGGTGGGGCGGGGCTGGGTGGGGCGGGGCTGGGTGGGGCGGGACTGGATGGGACGGGGCTGGGTGGGGCTGGACTGGGCAGGACTGGGCGGGGCGGGGCTTGGTTTGGTGGGGCTGGACTGGGCGGGACTGGGCAGGGCGGGACTGGGTGGGGGGGGGCTGGGTGGGGCGGGACTGGGTGGTGCGGGGCTGGGTGGGGCAGGGCTGGGTGGGGCAGGACTGGTTGGGGTGGGGCTGGGCGGGGCAGGGCTGGGTGGGGCGGGGCTGGGCGGGGCGGGGCTGGGTGGGGCGTGGCGGGGCTGGACTGGGCGGGTCTTGGCGGGGCGGGGCTGGGTGGTGCGGGGCTGTGTGGGGCGGGGCTGGACCGGGCAGGCTTGGTGGGATGAGGCGGGGTGGGGCTGGGCGGGGCGGGGCTGGACTGGGCGGGTCTGGGCGGGGCGGGGCGGGGCTCGGTGGGGTGGGGCTGGATGGGGCGGACTTGGTGGGATGAGGTGGGGTGGGGCTGGGTGGGGCTGGGTGGGGCGGGGCGTGGCTGGACTGGGCGGGTCTGGGCGGGGCTGGGTGGTGCGGGGCTGTGTGGGTACGGGGTGGACCGGGCAGGCTTGGTGGGATGAGGCGGGGTGGGGCTGGGCGGGGCGGGGTATAGCGGGCTGGCTGGGCCGTGGCAGGACGGCCTCATGCTCACAGTTATAAGGTGATAAGAAGGTGATACCAGCCCGGAGAGGTGTACACCGCCACCAGGGGTGACGACAGATACCCCGCTATCACCTCTCATCATCAGGGGCCTGCTCCTAAACTACGACTCCACACTAACACCTGCCTGCCCTCTATCGGCAATAAACGCCGGTTCTGCTGTATGGGGGCTGACCATTATATACCTACTCAGTGAGGGGGGGACGGGATGCAAATAATATGATTTTTACACGAATCCCTTCTTTAATATATTGGTACAAGATTTTGTTGGAAATCAGATACTTCTGTCAGACGCTTGAGTTGTATCTTCTATTCATTTATTTTTGTTTTGCTATAAGAGCTTTATATCCATGATTGTTGATCATGTTAAAGTATCTTGATAATCGTATTTTCCCCTAACAGGAAGAATCTTTTCTACATCACAAACCATTTATGTTCCATTTATGAGTTCCTCTATTAGGGTTTTATCTTCAAATAACTTCTGGTCAAATAACCATATATAATAAATTAATTTCCCTGTACAACTTCGTGCGTTTTCATCGAATTTGTTTTCTTATTTTTTTAACTTCTGGTCAAATAGCCATATATAATCTATTAATTAGCGTTTCAACCGATTCGCGTTGTCAATGAATGACTTGTGGTTTCCCGCGTTCTGATTTCCTCGACCATGGAGTTCTGACAGACAGGAAACTGGCATCTTATCGCAGCAGACGAAATTGTAGTTGGAATTGACTGAAAGAATAAACTGATAAATGAACGAAATCCCCATTTTGATGATCAATTTCGACCCCGTTAAACTGACCACCCCGCAACACGGACCACTTACAGCCAGAGCTGACATCATGTTGTTCCTAGCTGGTTCCCACTGAGCGATTTTGGGGCATCGAGAGGGCTCCTGTCAGCAACTATCAGCTCAAATTTCTAGGAAATTGCTGAGTCGCCAAGTGGGAAAGCGAAATGACAAAATCGTCAGCGACTATTGCCCTACCCCCCATTGTTCTGGCTTGAGTCGGTGACGGGATTCCCTCTAAATGGGGCACAAGTCTCTTGAGATTCAATTCCAAACATCTTTGAAATATATCAGGGCATAGTCGCCAATTGGAAATTGGATACAAAAAACAAATATCGGAGACATATTGCGAAGATACAAAATCGCAGACATATGTCTAGACATGCCAATCCAGCACGCATTGTATGGGGTTTTTATCGGTATCTAATCGCAGAAACGTGGTCAACTGCCCCGATATTAGGTTACCTTTCGACGCGATTTTGATTTTTTTTATCGGGAGGTGCATTGTAGACCATATCGGATCCATATCGTAGTAGGTGGACGCCAGGCCTTATTTTAACATTGTCAATACGTTCGTTTGGCTGTGAGGTAGAGCCAGTATCAGTGCGGTGTTGTACAGGCACATTGTACCTCCCCTTCAACTGCCAGCAGCTCTCACAATGCTAAGAGGGTGCGTCAACCAACCACGACAGGGCTGCGACACGCGCCGACAAGAAAGTTCCAATCGGTGCCTTGTCGCAGTATTGTCTTGAAGAGGGGAGCTGTCGTGACCCCTTGTAGCAGCCTGTCGGGAAGTGCACACTCCACCTAAATATTCTATCGTAGACCTCTGCGACAACCTCCCGATACGCCACGACACGCCACGACACGGCTCCAAAATCGAACATGTTCGATTTTGTCGTAACCTTGTTGGAAGGCCCCCAACAGGCCCCGGATAAGCTTCATGTCGCAGCCTGTCGTGGCCTTGTCGTAGCCTCTTGTTGGGAACTGTGGTATACCAACCACGACAAGGCTACGACAAGGCTCCAATCGTAGAGCACCGTCATAATATGACCCAGCTTTTCGCCCATAGCTGAAATCTTTCCCAGGTTTTCGGTGACTGAATGAGTCTCAAATGAGATTCCTGGAGGTATTTGGAGAACGTTAAGCTCCTAGTTCATTGTTAATAAAATCCTCCTCACAAACCTGTTCACAATGGGATAATCTGTGAGTAGGGACCATCTGTTAAAATCCCCTGATGATGTCGATCATTTTTTTATCATATACTTATGTGCGAATATTTATAAAATACTACCCGCTGCTAGAGGTACAGTATAAATAATATGCATGCCCGATGACTGCAAGGAAATTAAACACCTTAAGGCCTGGCGTCCACCTACTACGATATGGCACCGATATGCCCTACGATGCACCTCCCGATAAAAAATCAAAATCGCGTCGGAAGGTTACCTAATATCGGGGCAGTTGACCACGTTTCTCCGATTAGACGCCGATAAAACCCCCATACAATGCGTGGTGGATTGGCATGTCTAGACATATGTCTACGATTTTGCACCTTCCCGATATGGCACCGATTTTGACATTTTGTATCAGTGCCATATCGGGAGGTCTATGATTCTATCGTAGTAGATGGACGCCGGGCCTAACTGTCAGCTTTGTTTTTGTGTGTTTTTATAACGTGACATGCGCAGAATCCCATGACTCAATCCTCATATCACACCATAATACGCATGACTTATGAATATTATTTCCTCAATAATATTCATACGTCCCTCCGTACCATGCGACCATTCATTCTGCTATTTAGTGAGATTTATAATGGCATTCTCAACGATTTCTAGATATATAATAATAAAGAGACACAATGAGTGTGACTGTATACCATCTGTTCCTTAATATTTTGGTTAAAAATCTTCGAACGAGGTGAGTTTTTCTAAGCAAAATATCTCTGAACAGATTCCATACAATCACACTAACTATGTCTCTATATATTACTCAACATTACATGTTCATACAGTTCAGTCGTATAGTGGGAACACAGCTGACAGTACACCTCATACTGAACATTGACGTGTTGAGACAGTTCGGTCTCACAGTGTGAACACAGCTGCCAGTACATCTCATACTGAACATTGACGTGTTGAGACAGTTCGGTCTCACAGTGTGAACACAGCTGACAGTACACCTCATACTGAACATTGACGTGTTGAGACAGTTCGGTCTCACAGTGTGAACACAGCTGACAGTACGCCTCATACTGAACATTGACGTGTTGAGACAGTTCGGTCTCACAGTGTGAACACAGCTGACAGTACACCTCATACTGAACATTGACGTGTTGAGACAGTTCGGTCTCACAGTGTGAACACAGCTGTCAGTACACCTCATACTGAACATTCACGTGTTGAGACAGTTCGGTCTCACAGTGTGAACACAGCTGACAGTACACCTCATACTGAACATTGACGTGTTGAGACAGTTCGGTCTCACAGTGGGAACACAGCTGACAGTACACCTCATACTGAACATTGACGTGTTGAGACAGTTCGGTTTCACAGTGTGAACACAGCTGACAGTACACCTCATACTGAACATTGACGTGTTGAGACAGTTCGGTCTCACAGTGGGAACACAGCTGCTTGTTTTACCTCGTCCTGAACATTGACGTGTTGAGACAGTTCGGTCTCACAGTGTGAACACAGCTGCCAGTAAACCTCATACTGAACATTGACGCGTTGAGACAGTTCGGTCTTACAGTGTGAACACAGCTGACAGTACAACTCATATTGAACATTGACGTGTTGAGACAGTTCGGTCTCACAGTGTGAACACAGCTGCTTGTTTTACCTCATACTGAACATTGACGTGTTGAGACAGTTCGGTCTCACAGTGTGAACCCAGCTGACAGTACGTGTCATACGGAACAATAATGTGTTGAGACAGTTCGGTCGCACAGTGTGAACACAGCTGTCAGTACACCTCATACTGAACATTGACGTGTTGAGACAGTTTGGTCTCACAGTGTGAACACAGCTGCCAGTACACCTCATACTGAACATTGACGTGTTTAGACAGTTGGGTCTCACAGTGTGAACACAGCTGACAGTACACCTCATACTGAACATTGACATGTTGAGACAGTTCGGTCTCACAGTGTGAACACAGCTGCTTGTTTTACCTCATACTGAACATTGACGTGTTGAGACAGTTCGGTCTCACAGTGTGAACACAGCTGACAGTACACCTCATACTGAACATTGACGTGTTGAGACAGTTCGGTCTTACAGTGTGAGCACAGCTGCTTGTTTTACCTCGTCCTGAACATTGACGTGTTGAGACAGTTCGGTCTTACAGTTTGAACACAGCTAACAGTACGCCTCATACTGAACATTGATGTGTTGAGACAGTTCGGTCTTACAGTGTGAGCACAGCTGCTTGTTTTACCTCGTCCTGAACATTGACGTGTTGAGACAGTTCGGTCTTACAGTTTGAACACAGCTGACAGTAAACCTCATACTGAACATTCACATGTTGAGACAGTTCGGTCTCACAGTGTGAACACAGCTGCCTGTTTTACCTCGTCCTCTCCGAGCTGTAGACGGCGGACTGATGGCTCACGTGGCCGTCTTATCCTCTGTAAAAATCTAATCAGGATCAATTTGCGCCGCTGACAACAACAGGCGCGGCCGTGATCGTTCAGCATCCGCCTCCTGTCACCGCCAGATCCTTATCAGGGAGTCTTCATCACTCAGCCCTTATCAACTGTTATCACTAATATCACTTATATGTAAGCACTAATCCATAATCACTAATCTCTTATCACTAATCGGTATCACTAATCTGTTAGCACTAATATCTTATTACTAATCCCTAATCTGTTATTGATAATCTGTTATCACTAATCTGTGATCACTTATCTTTTATCACTAATCCTTTATCACTAATCCCTAATCTGTTATTGCTAATCCCCTAATCCGTTATCGCTCATCTGTGAGCACTAATCCGTGATCACTAATCCGTGAGCACTAATCTGTGAGCACTAATCTCCTAGCACTAATCTCCTAGCATTAATCTCCTAGCATTAATCTCCTAACTAATCTCCTAGCACTAATTTCCTAGCACTAATCTCCTAGCACTAATCTCCTAGCACTAATCTCCTAGCACTTATCTCTTTACTGATTTCAAATGACTGATCCATTATCACTAATCGTGATCACTAATTATTTATCACTTGGATTCTATCGGTAATCCATTATTGCTAGTCCCTGACCTCTAATCCTATCACTGATCTCAAAATACTCCACTGTCACTCATATTTTATTACCTATCCAATATCACAAATCCTCTATAATTAATCGTTTATAACTGATCTTTTTTTGTTTGTTCTTCATCAATAAAGCTGAGCCCTTATAACACTTTATTACATATCTCACTTCGTATCATCTTTCACTGATCCCTCACTGTTGATCCCTTATCATTAATTTACTATCACTTGTTTTTCCTAAAATATGAAACTTATATCAAACTCCTCACCACACACCCCTCACCCCACACCCCTCACCATACATCCCTCACCCCACACCCCTCACAACACAACCCTCACCACACACCCCTCACCCCACACCCCTCACCACACACCCCTCACCATACACCCCTCACCAAACACCACACACCCCCACCACACACCACACACCACTCACCCCCACCACACACCCCTCACCACTCACCTCTCACCACACACCCCTCACCACACCCCCCTCACCACACCCCCCTCACTGCACCCCCCTCACCACACCCCCCTCACCACACACCCCTCACCCCACACCCCTCACCACACACCACACACCCCCACCACACACCCCTCACCACACACCACACACCCTCACCCCACACCACACAGCACACACCACACACCACACACCACTCACCACCATACACCATACACCACACACAACACACCACACACACCACACACCACTCACCACACACCACACACCACACACCACACACCACACACCACACACCACACACCACACACCACTCACCACACACCATCACCACCACCACACACCCCCACCACTCACCACACACCACACACACCACACACCATACACCACACACCATACACCACACACCACACACCACACACTACACACCACCACCACACACCACACCCCACACACCACACACCCCCATACACCATACACCACACACACCACACACCACACACCACCACACACCACCACCACTCACCACCATACACCACACACCACACACCACACACCACACACCACACACCACACACCATCATTCACCACCACACACCACACACCACTCACCACCATACACCACACACCCCCACCACCACACACCACACACCACACACCGCACACCATACACCACACACCACACACCACACACCACACACCACTCACCACACACCATCACCACACACCACACACCACGCACCACACACCATACACCACACACCACACACCACACACCACACACCACACACCACACACCCTCACCCCACACAACACACCACACACCCCCACCACACACCCTCACCATACACCCCTCACAACACCCCCCTCACCACACACCCCTCACCACACACCCCTCACCACACACCCCTCACCACACACCCCTCACCACACACCCCTCACTGCACCCCCTCACCACACACCCCTCACCACACCCCACTCACCACACATCCCTCACCACACACCCCTTACCCCTCACCACACCCCCCTCACCCCTCACCACACACCCTTCACCACTCACCCCTCACCACTCACCCCTCACCACTCACCCCTCACCACTCACCACACACCCCTCACCCCTCACCACACAGCCTTCACCACTCACCCCTCACCACTCACCCCTCACCACACACCCCTCACCACACACCCCTCACCACACACCCCTCACCACACAACCCTCACCCCTCACCACACACCCCTCACCACACAACCCTCACCATACACAACCTCACCACACACCCCTCACCACACACCCCTCACCACACACACCCTCACCACACACCCCTCACCACTCACCTCTCACCACACACCCCTCACCACACACCCCTCACCACACACCCCTCACCACACACCCCTCACCACACACCCCTCACCACTCACCTCTCACCATACACCCCTCACCACACACCTCTCACCACACACCCATCACCACACACTCCACACCACACACCCCTTACCACAATCCCTCACTACACACCCCTCACCACTCACCTCTCACCACACACCCCTCACCACAATCCCTCACTACACACCCCTCACCACACACCCCTCACCACTTACCACTCACCACTCACCCCTTACCCCTCACCACACACCCCAACCACACACCCCTCACCACACACCCCTTATTCTTTTGCTCATCGCATATATTCTTTTCTCCTTTAATATAACCCCTTTGCTAGAAATTAGACAAGAATACTCACTCTCAAAAGGCCTGTTTCGATTGGCTGACGCAAAATGGCACAGATTTTTTAGTTACCCAGAAAGTTACCCAGAAAGTCTGTCGGTGGTGCTACTTACTGCGCGTCGGTATCGAAAATTTGGTGAGGGTAGTAGATTGTCACTCAGTGTCCAAGCTTTCACTCAGTGGTGGATGGTGCCACATTGCATGATATTAGCAGAGAGAGAGTTGTTGGTCATGTTTCCATTGACTTATTTTGGGGTTAGTAGTGCCAAAGGTCTGTCAGTGGTTCCTGACTGTAGATCGGTGATGGGGAATCGCCCTTTACAGAGGTTCTTACAGACCTTTTTTATTTTCTATCGGTACACATATACGCCCAGCGTATATATATATATACATATATATATATATATATATATATATATATATATATATATCGCGCAGAGGAAATTTCCTGTCGTATACGCCTGGTGTGAAATACAGCCAAGATGTGTCCGTATACACGAGGAAACAGTCTTGTATACGCCTCATACGCTGGCGTGAAATACGGACGTATATATATGAAAACAAGTCAATTTACAGCCGATACATGCACTTCCGCGATGGCGTTTTATCAAGAGTGGTCACGAGTTTGAGTCTAAGTTTATTTATGCCACAAATGTCACGACTCGTGAAATTATCGAGCCAATAAAATGAGTGGCATAAGTAAACTCAAACTCAAACTCGTGACGTCTAGATTTTATCCTACCCTCTTTCCATATTTTTTCAGTATAAGAAAGTAGTGGCATAAACAACACTTCATGTCACACCCTTGACATAAACAAATCGCATGTTAAGCCTATGTGTTTATTTATTAGGGGTAGGATAAATAGGAATTTATAAACTGGTGGTTTTCACACAGTGTTGTAGATATTTCATCACTGGTCTCTCCTATAGGCCAATGCCCATCTACCGATTTCGGAACATTTATTTACGTTTGTCGGCGACAAACGGAGGGTAATTTGTCTCAGGCGAGGTATCCTAACGGAGTCGGTAGATGTAGGACAGCTAGGCAAGGCTACCCGACGATTAGTGAAACCCCTCCTTCAGACATCCTTTTGTCGCCGACAAGTTGTGGTTTTTGCCTTCCCCCAGCGATTAGTGGACCATACACCGATTTTATTAGTGTGGGTATATATTTCGGTAGATGTAGACTGATTTCCTTAGGACTAATACCCACCAGCCCCTCTCCTCGAGGGCTGCGGGTCGAGCGAGGGGTTATGTAATTTGCCTGCGACAAGGTGACCGACTCCTATACGATTTGGGAACTAATCGTTCAAACCTGAATCGGTAGATGGGCATCCGGCTTAACGGCAGAGTGATGCAGGCGCTGGCCCGCAGACCGAGGGTTTGCTGACTAATTAACTTGGCTTAAGAAGTCTGGGACAGAGCTGTCATGGTCTATTGTCTGTGAGAAACGTGATTTCCATATTGTATACATTATTACTAAGGGTTTTTCTCCATTTTATGCATAATATGATAAAGTGAATTTCTATATAACATATAATACAATAAGGACAATTCTATATCATTTTTTATATAGTAAAGGGCATTTCAATATGAAATGATATGATAGGGGTATTTTTATATGATATATATGATATCATAAAAGTATTTCTATATCATAAACAAGATAATTAAGAACCTTCATGTATCATATACGATAGAATGTCTATACCAATCGAGATATACATTTATAATCCACCTAGAACGTAGAGTCCATAGAAAGCACATGGGAACTACATACCCGGAGCATATAGATATATCCACCTAATACAAAGTGTCCATAGAAAACACATAGGGAGTGTGTACCACCATACCCAGAGCATACAGATATATCCACCTAATACAAAATGTCCACACAAAACACATAGGGAGTGTGCATCACCATACCCAGATCATACAGATATATCCACCTAATACAAAGTGTCCATAGAAAACACATAGGGAGTGTGCATCACCATACCCAGAGCATACAGATATATCCACCTAATACAAAGTGTCCATAGAAAACATATAGGGAGTGTGTATTAACATACCCGGAGCATACAGATATACCCACCTAATACAAAGTGTCCATAGAAAACATATAGGGAGCTTGTATCACCATACCCAGAGCATACAGATATATCCACCTAATACAAAGTGTCCATAGAAAACATATAGGGAGTGTGTATCACCATACCCAGAGCATACAGATATATCCACCTAATACAAAGTGTCCATAGGAAACACATAGGGAGTGTGTATCACCATACCCGGAGCATACAGATATATCCACCTAATACAAAGTGTCAATAGAAAAAACATGGGCAGGGTGCATCTACATTCTCGGAGCATAGCGATATGTTGCATGCTCCGAGCTGCAAAGGCAAAACCTCTTCAGAGCATACGAAACAGGTCAATATTGTGTTCATGTATTTTGCAGTAGAGCTGGAGTTGTAATGTCAAATGGTGGTAAGTAAACATCACAGGTTCTGATACTTCCAGACGATGGATGTAAAGTGATGGTGCCGCTGCGCTAGCCGCGATGCCGATCGCGCATGCGCCAGTCTTTACCTGGATAACTTCCTGAGGCCTGTTGTCCAATAGACCATGGATATGATATACGTATAAACCATGGATATGATACGTGTATAAAACATGGATATGATGCACATATAAACCATGGATCTTATACAGGTATATACCATGAAGAGAGAAGATGAGGCAGTATTGGCGGAGTAATACGTTTATATAACAGTGTAAACAAGTAAATAATACAGAACCGACCAACAGGAGGTAATGGATACATGTATAAACCACAGATAAAATACATGTATAAACCATGGCTATGATACAGGTATAAACCATGGATATGATATACGTATAAACCATGGATATGATATACGTATAAACCATGGATATGATACATATATAAACCATGGATATGATATAGGTATAAACGATGGATAAAATACATGTATAAACCATGGATATGATATACGTATAAACCATGGATTTGATATACGTATAAACCATGGATATGATACACATATAAACCATGGATATGATATAGGTATAAACGATGGATAAAATACATGTATAAACCATGGATATGATATACGTATAAACCATGTATATGATACATGTATAAACCACAGATAAAATACATGTATAAACCATGGCTATGATACAGGTATAAACCATGGATATGATATACGTATAAACCATGGATATGATATACCTATAAACCATGGATATGATACACATATAAACCATGGATATGATACAGGTATAAACCATGGATATGATATACGTATAAACCATGAATATGATATACGTATAAACCATGGATATGATATACGTATAAACCATGGATATGATACACATATAAACCATGGATATGATATAGGTATAAACGATGGATAAAATACATGTATAAACCATGGATATGATATACGTATAAACCATGGATATGATATACGTATAAACCATGGATATGATACACATATAAACCATGCATATAATACAGGTCTAAGACATGGATATAACACCTGTATACCGTGTGAGGTATTGACACTTACCTTGAGAGCCGCTAACACGCGCATCTTCACGCCGCACGTGCACTCAGACAGAGGGCCGGTTGGCGCAGAGCTCGTGTGCGGAGACCAGCCTCATGCTGGGAGAGTGTCTCCGGTCCCTCACTCTCCTCCCATGCTACCTGCGCCAGGCCCGGGCCGCCCGCCCTCCTCAGTAAACCCCGCTCGTACTCCCGGGTTCAGCGCTCCCTCCAGGGCATGGCCGGCGCGGCGTGCACGCACGGGGGCGCCCTGACCAGTCCCGGGCCGGGCATGCTGTGTGGGGTGGTGGTGCTCCAGTGAGTGTGGGTGTCTGTTAAAGGCACGTGCTCCTACTGCTGCTCCAGGGTGGCTGTGGTGACCGGGTGCTCCCGTCCCCCGCCCGCCGCGTATACTCCAGTCTCTCCCGTATAAGCCCGTGCCTCTGACTCCTCCAGTAGGCCGTGTACTGCTCTCCGCGCTGTCCAATGCGGAATGCGATGGCGATGCCGCTGCCGCGCTTGTGTCGCCGTCCGCCGCCCGCCGCCCGCCGTACACCGCCCGCCGCCCGCCGTACACCGTACACCGCCGCCCGCCGTACGCCGCCAGCCGTACACCGCCCGCCGCCCGCCGTACGCCCCTCGCCGTACGCCGTACACCGTACACCGCCCGCCGTACGCCGCCCGCCCGCTCCCGCTCCTCCCGGGCTTGATGTACGAATGCAGCGCCCTCCAGCGGACAGTGCCTCCTCCAGGAGGGTCAGTGAAGGGGGCAGCTTGTTGTCGGGTCAGCAGCCACCTGGAAACATGGAGGCAAGGAGGTGAATGAACTGTGTACAGGCGGGGTGCAGGGCGGACGGCGGGCGGAAGGCGGAGGGCGGGCGGCGGGCGGCGGGCGGCGGGCGGCGGGCGGCGGGCGGCGGACGGGGGGCGGCGGGCGGCGTACGGCGGGCGGCGGGCGGCGGGCGGCGGGCGGCGGGCGGCGGGCGGCGGGCGGCGGGCGGCGGGCGGCGGGCGGCGGGCGGCGGGCGGCGGGCGGCGGGCGGCGGGCGGCGGGCGGCGGGCGGCGGTGGTGGGGGGTGGTGTACGGGGACGGGTGGAGAGGACGGTGCCACGGGCGGCGGTGGTACGGCTCTGAGGAGTGATGTGTATAGACAGTGATTTGTGTTTAGTGTGGACAGAGGAACAGCTGGAAGGTTTGATGTGTATAAAGTGTGGTCAGTGGAACAGGTGTGATATGTTTATAGTGCAGACCATGGAACAGCTGTAAGGTGTGATTTGCGCATAGTGTGAACAGTGGAGCAGATGTAAGGTGTGATGTATGTAAAGTGTGCACTGCAGTATGGATTTGAGGTGTGATATAAATATATACAGTGAGGACAGTGGTACGGCTGCAAGGTGTGATGCACTTGGAGTATGGTTGTGAGGTGTGATGTGTATATATAGTGTGGAGAGTGTAATGGCTGTAATGAGATGTGATACATGGATAGTGTTGACTGTGGAACTGCTGTGAGATGTGATGTGTATATAGTGTGGACAGTGGAACAATTGTGAGATGTGTTGTGTTTATAATGTGGACAGTGGTACAGCTGGAAGGTGTGATGTGTATATAATGTGGACCATGGAATGGCTGTGAAGCGCCAAATCCACTAAGGCGACCAAGCGAATGTGTCTGCGATCCGTGCGACTGTGCGAATCACATGCGATAATATTCAATATATTATATATTGTCACAAGGCATTCCCATGTCCATGCGAACGTCTGCGAACGTCTGCGAACGTCTGCGAACATCTCAGAACGTCTGCGAACCCAAATTCGCATGGAAAATCGCCTTAGTGGATCTGGCGCTTGAGGTGTGATGTGTCTATAATGTGGACCATGGAACGGCTGTGAAGTGTAATGTGTCTATAGTGTGGACAGTGGAACGGCTGTGAGGGGTGATGTTTGTATGGTTTGGTCAGTGGATCAGCTTCAACAAGGTGTGATGTTTAGACAGTATGGAACGACTGTAAGGTGTGATTTTTCATGCATATTTTCAGCAACTATGGTTTGAGTCAGGCTCAGATTCTAAGTCACGAGTATACTCATAGTTAACACTAACCGGTCAACTAACATTTGAGACATCATCCCCCATTGAGTTTTTTTTACAATATTCCATGGGTGTTGAGTAAGGCCCGGCGTCCACCTACTACGATACGGCTCCGATATGCTCTACGATGCACCTCCCGATGAAAAATCAAAATCGCGACGGAAGGTCACCTAAAATCGGGGCAGTTGACCACGTTTCTGCGATTAGACACCGATAAAAACCCAATACAATGCGTGGTGGACTGGCATGTCTAGACATATATCTACGATTTTGCACCTGCCCGATTTGTCTCCGATATTTGCTTTTTGTATCGGTGCCATATCGACAATTTCTATCGTAGTAGGTGGACGCTGGGCCTTAGAGTTCCCAAAGTCTATGGGAAAAATACACCAGGGGTGAGATCAAGTATACCAGTGGGAGGACACGAAAGCGATTTCTATTGGCCGACTATTTGGCACCGATCTGCAGTCTGGAACCATCAATAGATCTTTTGGGTACACTGACGCCAGATCGGTGAATGAAAACGAGAACTGCAGAAAATGCTAACAGATTAATATTGCATAGATTATGTAAAAATGCCAATTGAATCTGTTCGTACCTGGAAAATAGAGTAGAAACTTCATACAAAGCACCCTCACCGATACATTGATACCATAAGGGGGCAGAGGTTGGCGAAAGACACACACAGACAAACCACCTGGGCCCTGTTTTATTTTCAACTCTCCTGGGGGAGGAGAGTCCCCACGAGGGATAGCTCCATTGAGGATATTTTTTAGGAGATCTCCTCAATCTCGTTCGATTTACCCTGTCCTCGGGAGGAAGAGAAATCCTTGGGCGTAGTCTCCTTTGAGAGAGCCCCAGGACGAAATAAACCTGTAGGACACTTTTGAGGAGACTTGAAAGAGAGGCTGTGTATACTGCAGGTGA
Organism: Alentia gelatinosa; assembly: GCA_950022655.1. NCBI lineage: Eukaryota > Metazoa > Annelida > Polychaeta > Phyllodocida > Polynoidae > Alentia > Alentia gelatinosa. The sequence continues at coordinate 65,701,575 of OX465584.1, read as the reverse complement.
TGGCACATATTGTTTTTTTTTAAAACTAATTTCATCATTTATGAATGTATGTAAATCTAATTAAATAGCACAGTAGTTCTCCATCTGAGACCTCAAGTTTTTATCAAAATCATAATAAATATATTTCCGATAGTTCAAATGAATAACATAGCTTCTATTTGTTATTTTGAATCACCCATGATACCCCTAGACGTGTCGCCCGCCAGGAGAGCTGCAGGACACTTTTCAGGAGCTCTCTCGGGCCGAGGATTGAAAATAAAACGAAATTTGAGATCTCCTAGATCGTCGCCCATAGTTCTCCTTCCCCACAGTACATTGAAATATCGAACCCAAACTCCCCTAGGACCTCTCCATTTCAAGCCTCCTCGGGCGAAAAATAAAACAGGGCCCAGTACTCACACCTGTTAGACCCTGGAGAACACCGGAAGCCTTCCATGAGGACGTTATGGCGGCTGCAGTGGATGCTACTTACGAGGTGTTTTTTTATTAGAGCATGCTTGCACGCGCTTTATTACCCACCTAATACAAAGTGTCCATAGAAAACACATAGGGAGTGTGTATGGACATACCCAGAGCATACAGATATATCCACCTAATACAAAGTGTCCATAGAAAACACATAGGGAGTGTGTATCACCATACCGGGAGCATACAGATATATCCACCTAATACAAAGTGTCCATAGAAAACACATAGGGAGTGTGTATGGACATACCCGGAGCATACAGATATATCCACCTAATACAAAGTGTCTGTATAAAACACATAGGGAGTGTGTATGGACATATCAGGAGCATACAGATATATCCACCTAATACAAAGTGTCCATAGAAAACACATAGGGAGTGTGTATCAGCATACCCAGAGCATACAGATATTTATTATCCACCTTATACAAAGTGTCCATAGAAAACATATAGGGAGTGTGTTAGGACGTACCCGGTGCATACGGATATGTAGTATTCTCCGGGTGGCGCATACGACATGCCACTTGTCAAAAAGGGTGGATAATAAATACAATATAGACTGGTTTCCGATAAAAACGGTTGTATACTCCGAGGAGATGACTCAATATCGTGACGCAATATCCTCGCATACGCTCGGATGTTACTACACGTCAACTCCTCGGAGCATACGGCCGTTTGTACCTGAAACCAGTCAATTTTGTGAATTTAGGCCCCATTGAAAATGTATGAGAACGACGACCCATTATATAAAACCTGTCAGATCGATAACTGTGGTATACGGATTTAAATCTGTGGTATACCTGTTTCCAAACCATGGTATACGGGAAAAATAGCCCCTTTGTGCCGTAAAGCAAAGAAATAGCCCCTATTGTTATACCCTTTTATATGACAATTAGTGGGTTTAATCTATTCGGAAAGATGGGTAATAAATGCAACAAACGATGATTTTGTGGACAGTCGGCTCTGTGAACTACGCGAGATTGACGTCGTAGCGCACTCGTTTGCGCTTGTGTATTACTACGCGTCAACCTCTCGTGGTTTATGGCCGCCTGTCCACAAAACCATCGATTATTGTCTATATATACATTGCCTAGAGGTTAGAGTGGTCACATTGAGCTCCCAGCTGTTTCCAAAACACTATCCTTCACTATCTGTGTGCTATTCACTGTGATAGTGAGAACAGAGCAGGGAGCCAGTGTCTCAGGGTTTTAGAGGCATGCCCAGCTGACCATGACCAATCACTCAAGACCTACCAGTGTCTGATATACAATGAATGTGAATCCTAGATAGGCAGATGAAGAAATGGCAGGTTGACTGGGTGCAAGTGGGTTACAGAAACGATCCATAGGCGGAATTTTACCCAAACTTTTCAATTGTTATTTATTTATAATTACACGATCATTCATCTCAGTTACCTAAAGTTAAAATAAAAACCTATATATATATATATATTATTATATATATTATAAATAGATATAAATATCGAATGACAACGTATTTATTATTCACTGCGTTATTACTTCGCTTCATAGGCTTGTTGATATGTATAATGCTCATACCATGGTTACTCTTCCTTTCTCGCAGGATCTGAGCTTCTCTAACCGTTATTGCCACTTCTGTTCCAGCCTCCGATCTGCTCACATGAGCTCATACTGTATTTTGAAAAAACTTACTGTTTCGAGGCAAGCTCATATCGATGTACTCTATTTATTGTGGCAGGTTTATAGGTTTTATACCTGTTGTATTTTAAATGAATAAAGTCTATTTATGAATGTTATTATTACCGCCAACTACTGTGTTTCTCTCCTTCTTTATGATTAGATCAATATATATATATATATATATATATATATATATATATATATATATATATATATATATATATATATATATTCACGGTGGCTGGTAGCAGCAGCAGTACGCAGATCTGACACCAGATCAAAGGGGAGAAAGAGCTCAAGGTAAATGGGTTTACAGACCACTGGGCGATAATACGGGAAATGCGGGCAGCAGACGACATTCAATAAAGGCGCGAAAACTTGCCCCGATCCGAAATGGCGCCAATTTCACCCCCCCCCCCCTCCTTCCTTCCCCCAGTGACACACTGCGCCATTCGCACTCTCCCAGCAGAGACCCTGCACTGCTGCCGTAAACTCAATTACCACCAAGCATCTGCTAGGAGAGTGAAATATATCGTCTATGACGCATGCGCGTTTGAGTGTTTGACTTTGCGCGTTTACCCCCTCCCCCCTTTCCTCTCATTACCCGACATGCTTAACCGCATCCGGCCCCCCCTCACGCATGCGTGCTGCCCTCTTCCTGTGACCTCGTGGAGAAGTCACGTGGTACGGCTGGGTGCCATGACAACGCGGTGGTCGCTCACAGACAGGGGATGTGGGGTTCAGGGTGTCCTGGTGACTGCACGCTCACCTGTTAACGAGGTGAGTGAAGGTACGGTGAGGTACTGAGGGGTACTGAGGGGTGGTTAGACTGGCCCCAGTCCTTTTATCCTACCCAATAAAAAACTCCATAGGCTTAACATTGGGTCACTGTATTCGGTCTGGAGTTCAGAAAAATGAAAAATATCGCTCTAGTGGGATACACTTGACAAATGACGTCATTTGTTAATGTACAAGTAATTTAGACAGGCATGGTAGGATAAATTCTAAACCAAACTCGAGTTAGTCATGTTATTGTTCATCGCACTCCGGCAAGATCACGTATTACTGCTCTCGGCTTCGCCTCGCACAGTAATATCTCGATCTTGCTGTCGTGCGATAAACAACAACATGACTAACTCTTGTTTGGTTTCTCCATAGTATCCCTCCGCCTACCCCAACCCTGCTCTCCTCGATACAGAGACTGGTCAAATCGGTAATGGTGTCCGAGTTCTGGCGCTTTTTAACTTCATGTTTGTCCAGCACTCTCCATGCAGAGTTCCTTGTTACTTGTCAGGATATTTCCTTGGAGATAGATATCTGGGATTGTATAGGTTTACGTTTGGCTTCAGTCCCCCTTCCACTCCAACTACTCCTCACGGGGGTTTTAATTGTTAACACAGTCTAAAGGTCGTTCTTAGGCGGGATTTATTATTCTGATAACAGAGCACCCACGGAACTGGAGGAGGGAGAGGGGGAGGTGTAGGAGGAGGTGTAGGGTTACAGGGAGCGGTTGGGGTTGCAATCTACAGGAGGTTTCGTTCTTAATGGACAAGTCTTTGATTCCTGAGGGGTTGTAATCTACAGGATGTTTCGTTCTTAAAGGACAAGTCTTTGATTCCTGGGGGCTTGTAATCTACAGGAGGTTTCGTTCTTAATGGGCAAGTCTTTGATTCCTGAGGGGTTGCAATCTACAGGAGGTTTCGTTCTTAATGGACAAGTCTTTGATTCCTGGACCAGTCACACCGCAACATACTTAATCATAATTTTGTCTAATCACGAATGTCCATAATAAAAGACTGGGGCCAGTCTAGGGTGTGGTGTAGGAGGTCTTGTCTGTGACTCACTGACTCTGTCCTACACCGCCACGCCGCATGAGAGACGAGAGAAATCAGCTGGAGGATGACAGCAGGCACCCACATTGTCCACATTAAGTGGGATTCACACGATGGGATTCATGTACCTCACAGGCCGTTTGTCTGAGACAAATCCTGTTGAGAGTCGGTACTGGAACAAATCTCCTCGTGTGAATGACAGGCTTTCATTTTGCTGAGACAAGTTTTTTTCATTGGAATTGTCGGCGACAATCACCTCTAACAAGGAACAGAATCTCATGAGATTTTGACTTTAAACAGGTTTAAAATTTACAGGGGCATTTGGTAAGACAAATGGACCTGCTGCGACTATGTACCTGAACTAGCCAATAGGAGGCCAGCAATCATAATTATATGTTCGTAACATCCCTCATCTCAAGGGTTCTTGAGTCCCAGGGTGATTCTTCAATGTGACTATGTCTGAGATTATGTACCAGGTGTGTCCTCCCATGTGAATCAAATTCGCCATTTTTCCTTGACAGTAGTCAAAGTACTTTGCCATGAGAATTTTCTACCAACCGAGAATTGTCTGAGACTAGGGAAAAGGTGCGAAGTACACCAGTCTCAGGTACGTGGGTCTCTACGTGTGAATCCCACTTTATCCCTCTCACCGCCAAACTAAAACGGGATTCACACGGTGGGATTCATGTACCTCACAGGCCGTTTGTCTGAGACAAATCCTGTTGAGAGTCGGTACTGGAACACAATCTCCTCGTGTGAATGACAGGCTTTCATTTTGCTGAGACAACTTTTTTCTCCTGCAATTGTCGGCGACAATCGCCCCTAACAAGGAACAGAATCTCATGAGATTTTGACTTTAAACAGGTTCAAAATTTAGAAGGGTATTTTGGTGAGACAAATGTATTTCACACGTTCTCCCCCAATCTGTGAGTCTCAGCGGTCTCAAATAACACCTATTCACACGGGGAAGTACCCTGAGTCGGCGACTGTGTACCCTGTGTACCCTGTGTACCCTGTGTAGGGGTGTAGGGGTGAGACTATGTACCTGTTAAATCTTCTCATGTGAATTGAATCCGCCATGTTCCCCTGAGACTGTAGAACACCCCAATCTGTGAAACTTTGTTCCCAGTTGGAAATAGTAGCCGACTGGTGCAAAGGTGTGAAGTACACCAGTCTCAGGTCCATTTGTCCCACCGTGTGAATCCCATTTAAGAGCCTGAACCCACTGTGCGATATTGGGACTCCCCAAATCGCAGGGAGGTACAGTTTATCGCACGGGTCGTCGAGCTCTACAGTGGGGGGTGGTAGAAGAATCGTACACGTTTTCTGGTACACTGTGCGATTTTTCCCTGAGATAAATCCCCCTCGCCTAGTCGCCGAGAAATGTTCCTTCCAGTAATCTTATCATGGATCACGAAAGGTTTATTTTTATTGCATTTTGTTGAATAATTAAGTGAATGTTCATAAGACTTGAGCAAGTCTAACCGCAAGGGAGCGGCAGCTCTCGGGCAAATTACAATAATCCGATAACTTATAATGTGGTAGGACATGCCATCCTTAACACGAGTATCTTGATCTTGATGTTAGATCTATTTTCTGTGAAAAAGTCATAGATAATAATCGATGGTTTTGTGGACAGGCGGCCGTAAACCACGAGAGGTTGACGCGTCGTAATACACCAGCGTTAGTGAGTGTATTACGACGTCAACCTCTCGTGGTTTACAGAGCCGCCTGTCCACATAACCATCGTTTGTTGTATTTATTATCCATCTTTTCGAATAAATTAAACCCAGTAATTGCCATATTATAGGGTAGAACAATAGGGACTATTTCTTTGCTCTATAGCACAAAGGGACTATTTTCCCCATATACCATGGTTTTGGGGCCGTATACCACAGATGTGAATCCGTATATCACAATTATGGTATCTAACAGGTTTTATACAAAAGGTGGTGGTTTACTGAGTCCCCATAAATTTTTCTATGGGGTCTTTGTATACGATGGGTAATAAATGAGTTTAAATCCAATATAACCAATGTTATTCCGTAAAAACGTAATTCTCTATATCTTGGAAAATTTGGCATCTCCAACTCCTACTACTACTGTCTTTTGGCATCTTCCCGCCGAAAATAGATTAACAAGTCAGGTGTCAGAAATATGTGACACCCTGTGCTCATCAACGAGTCTTCTGCATTTCAGATTTATCATCCACAGAATACAAAGTGTCCGTAGAAAACACATAGGCAGTTTGTATGGACACACCCGGCGCATACGGATATGTTGTATGCTCCGGGTGGCGCATACGGAAAAATAGTGCGTACGGAACAATAGTTCATAACTAATATGAACTGATATCGACATGGTGGATAATAAATACAATATATATAGACTGGTTTCAGACAAAAGTGGTTGTATGCTCCTCGGAATTGACTCTACGCAATATCCTAGTATACGCTCGGATATTACTATGTGTCAACTCCTCGGAGCATACGGCCGCTTGTATCTGAAACCAGTCAATATTGTGTAAATATGTGACAAACTGTATAGCTGTCCTGTGTACGATATTTATCACCAGGATATGCTCGCTGTATCAACACTGTCAGGTAATTATATTCCCTGTCATTGGTACTTATTGCGCAGTTTGCAATTGACACAAAATACCATGAAATGTCGATCAGAAAAGGTTGTGAAGTTTGACTCTCGCCAATTGAAGATTGCGATATTTGTTTGTTTCTGTTACATTGTTTTTCGTCATATTTATCGTTTTTTGTGTCGTTACCACGCGGTATTTCACAGTCAATGAGGTGGAGTTATTGAGGTCACGTGTTTGACAGCGCCAACTGCAGAGTGCATAGTGCGCATGTCTGACCAGAGGACCGGGCGCGAGTGACTCATATGTGACCTTGATATGTGACCTTGATGTGTGACCTTGATGTGTGACCTTGATGTGTGACCTTGATGTGTGACCTTGATTCTTGACCTTGATTCTTGACCTTGATTCTTGACCTTCATGCCTGACCTTCATGCCTGACCTTCATGCCTGACCCTCATGCCTGACCTTCATGCCTGACCTTCATGCCTGACCTTCATGCCTGACCTTCATGCCTGACCTTCATGACTGACCTTCATGACTGACCTTCATGACTGACCTTCATGCCTGACCTTCATGCCTGACCTTCATGACTGACCTTCATGCCTGACCTTCATGACTGACCTTCATGACTGACCTTCATGCATGACCTTCATGCCTGACCTTCATGCCTGACCTTAATGCCTGACCTTCATGCCTGACCTTCATGCTACACGCCGCATCGCGCACCACAATGTCCAGTAAATGATCAGCCATGGAAGGCCTGCAGCATCAGAACGAGCCGCCACTGTTTGTGAAGCTGGAGACACGCCAAGCGAGAAACGCAGCGATTCCCGTAATCGCCGACACAAAAAGACGTATATGTGAGCTATATATTACATATCTCACCTGCCTATTGTTTCAGAGACGCTCAATCATCGGTTGGAGATATTATATGAAATAGTGTCTCACATACATGCTATCTTGTATTGGCGGTACCAGATACCGCCGCCTTGACTCGCTTGGTGTGTCCCTGGCAAAAGGGGAGCAATGATCCAGTTGACGGAAACGCTGTCTTCATTTTAATTGCATAATCTCATCCGTATATTATAAAGGAGACCTATGAACGATTAAGCTGGAGACACACCATGCGAGAAATGCGGCGATTTCTTGAATCGCCAACACAAAATGATGTGTATGTGAGCTATTGTTTCATATTTCACCTGATTATTGCTTCAGAGAAACTAAGTCATTGGTGTGAGAAATTACTATGAAATAATATCGCACATACACGCAAATTTCTGTTGGCGATTCTGGAGATCGCTGCCGGTACTCGCTTGGTGTGTCTCCGGCATTAGGGTCAGAGCTTGTATCTCACCCCTGGTATTTAGAAAATAATACTCAATGGGGGATTATGTCACAAAGGTTAGCCCATTAGTCAATGTGAGAGATGAGATGAATTCAGGAACCTATTCAAAATTACGGTCAGAGCTCGATCACATTTCTACGGAATTTGCGTCGCTGCGCCGTGTGAATAGGCTGGTGTCGCACGTTATCTGCCTAGTTACGCCATGCCTGAAGCCAAACATACCGCTGGCAACGTATACTTCAGCATCACAGGATCACTGAATGTATGAGCGTAATGCGTTTATAGTACCTATGCACATTATGTCTATAGAAATAACAGCGATTGCATCATATTCTATGGTATTCCAACTCCAATTTGATGTGTCATACATGCATATCACCTCAATGATACTTTAGATATACATTAGATTACACAGGTACACCAAAACTGGACACACACTAATACATTGGCAGGCCTAGCTATAATATGCTTATCTTTTTCCAAGTTAAAACCTAAGATATTGATCAACTTTAAGGTTTAGACAGCCCAAACTCACTGATACAATACCCTAGATTGATCCAACAATTTAATCTGTCAAAAAACAACACTCCTGTAATCACACCCACCGTTCACACTTTAGGTGTGATTACTGTATGTCTCTATGGGCAAGTGCCCAGACTCGGACGTGTTTGTCCGAGCAGCCCTGTAACTAGACAGTGGGCCGTTAGGCGGCGCTGAACGGCAACACCTGTATTACTACGCCATTCAAACATTCACGAGCGACAGATAAATCCGTGCCAGGTTCTGTAGACTTCGCTAAGATCGGTTCGTTTAATATATTTATAACCCACGCAATCTCGAGACACTACAACAATGCCTTCACTTCATTCAACAAACTAGAGTCCCATTTCCACCTGACGGCTAAATGATCGGCGATTTTTGTAGAGCACTAAAGCGGGATACACACTAGAGACTAATGTACCTGAGACAGGTGTACTTCACACCTTTAAGTGGGATTCATACATAGAGACTAATGTACCTGAGACAGGTGTACTTCACACCTTTAAGTGGGATTCATACATAGAGACTAATGTACCTGAGACGGGTGTACTTCACCCCTTTCCCCTATTCTAAAGCGGGAATCACACGTAGAGACTAATGTACCTGAGACGGGTGTACTTCACACCTTTCCCCCATTCTAAAGCGGGAATCACACGTAGAGACTAATGTACCTGAGACGGGTGTACTTCACACCTTTCCCCTATTCTAAAGCGGGAATCACACATAGACACTAATGTACCTAAGACGGGTGTACTTCACACGCTTCCCTAGTCTCAGAGAATTTTTTTCTGGTACAGAAATCTTGGCCACCGTATGCCACGATGGAGTTTGGCATAGTGACTTCATGAGGCGAAGCCGAGTGAAGTCCAGAGCCAAAGCTCCATGACTGGAATGCGGTGGCCAAGATTAAAAGGTATCAGGTTTTGATTTTATCCTACCCCGTCTCCTCGGTTTTGGAATATTACATGATAACAATTCTGTATGCCACTAGTGGCACATAAAATTCTGTAAGCCAGTCAGCGTGGCATACGGAAACTCAATGATAAGCCTATGGCATTTTATGTTAGGGGCAGGATAAATCCTGCTACTCAAGTACCCTTGAGGTGAGGGTTCTTACTAACATGTAAAGACTGGCGTCCACCTACTACGATAAAACTTTAGACCTACCGATATGGCACAGATACAAAAAAACGAATATTGGAGACATATCGGGAAGGTGCAAAATCGTAGACATGTGTTTAAGCATGCCAATCCACCATGCACTGTATGGGTTTTTTATCGGTGTCTAATCGCAGAAACGTGGTCAACTGTCCCGATATCAGGTGACCTTTCGACGCGATTTTGATTTTTTTTCGGGAGGTGCATCGTAGACCATATCGGAGCCATGTCGTAGTAGGTGGACGCCGGACCTAATCATGCTTGCTGGCCTCCTACTGGCAAGGGCAGCTATAGATACTTAGTCGGTAACTCCGCAGCAAGTCTAAGTGTTGTAAAACACATATCTAACTTATAAGTCAGAGGTCACCTTGAATTGGATATCAATGTTATGATAAGCTTATTTAAGAACATATAAAAATTTTAAAAAGTCGTCTTCTTGCAAAAACAACTTTGTAAAACCCATGTAATTTTGTCTTTTCTCAGAATCTAGTAAACGTATCATACTACACATATAATCCTTAAAAACTATATATCACTGACCTATATCTTTGAAAGAACTCAAGAAAACCACATTTTTCAGTATATTGTCTACATAAATCGAACAAATGAAAGTGGGCCTATTTTACCTTTTGGGTGAGGTCAAACTAGACAAAACTTAAATTTTGCTTTTTGGAGTCTGGAATATGCCACAAATTTCACCGTATAAATGTCTAGAAATCACCAGGTGGCGCCACCACTTATTGTAGGAAACGCCTTTAAGATAGCATGAAACTGGGAGGCAGATAGATCTGCATTAATCATGCTTCGTGACCCATGAAATGATAACGAGAACAGGATTCGCCCCGGGCTAACGAGTCTCGACACAAGACAGCGCTGTCTGGTTTGATGTGTCAGGAAATCAAATATCAATTAAATATTATATAGAGAGACGCGGCATAGACTTTCTACACAAACCACTGACACGACCACTCTGAGGTAGGCTTGGGGGGAGCGACGCCGTGTTTAAAAAATAAAAAAATAAAAAAATTCCAAGGACCGGAACCAAAGATTTCGGGCCGACAAATATGAATTTTTTCACCAATGAATTAAATATTATTCTAATCAACTTGTGTTGCCTCAAATAATCAGTGGACATTGCTGAATGAAGTCGGTGGCTCGGATTTATCATTCACTGTAAAGCCCTGCCCCCACCTACGCCGATGCACCACGATAGACCTCCCGATACACTACGATTAGAAACACCTAAAGGCGGGCGTCCACCAACCACGACAAGGTTACGACAAGTGCCGACAAGAAAGTTCCAATCGCAGCCTTGTCGCAGCCTTGTCGTGAGAAGGGCAGCTATGTGACAGCGTTGTCGTGGCGTGTCGTAGACTTAGGTGGATGCCGTAAAAAAGGCGTCCATGGTACCGACACACTACGACAGTGATATCGAGGAAACCACAACACTCCACGACAAAGGTCCAGTCGTGGGGAAAATCGAACATGTTCGATATTGTCGTAGCCTTGTCGAAAGGCCCCCGACAAGCCTCCAGTCGCAGCCTGTCGTGGCCTTGTCATAGACTCTTGTCGGGAACTATGGTCCACCAACCACGACAAGGCTACGACACGCTTTCCAATCGTAGGCCTGTCGTGGACCTTGGCGGAAAGCCATTGTCTTAGCCTTGTCGTGGTTGGTGGACGCCCCCCTTTACACTATGGCCAATGGATCAAACTTTGGATTCCAATCATGAAGTCAATGGTAAGGCCTGTCGGGGTCAGAAAAGTTCCAATCAGCCTTGTAACAGCCTTGTCGTAAGAAGGGCAGCTCTGCGACAGCGTTGTCGGGGCGTGTCGTAGACGTCGCTGCGTTCAGTAAAAAGAGACATCTATGGTACCGACACACTACGACAGTGATATCTAGGAAACCATGACACTCCACGACAATGGTTGATTTTGTCGTAACCTTGTCGGAAGGCTCCTGACAAGCTTCCAATCATGGCCTTGTCGTGTTTCATTTTTTTGTTGCACCATGGGTAACGCCTCCATTTCTTGCACTCTCATAGCAGAGATCTGGTACTCTACTTCTGCAAAAGATCTGCTGGGAGAGTGACACATTGGCAGACTAAGACTGTAGAGCCTAGACTGGCCTCAGTCCCTGTATCCTTTTATTTCTTTTATTCTTGTATTAGGCCTGTATTAGGCCTTTAACCCCACTAAACATTGACATAACTTCTTTTGTAGAACAAAACTTTGTATAATTACTGATGAAGACGCCTGGATGGTAGAGAGATATACATTGGTGACTGTTTTTGACTTGTACCGGTAACAAAAGGAACCCCATAGAAAATCAGCAATTGTGAAATACTATGCTGACAGGTATCCTATTATTGGCTCCAGGGTATTGCTGCTTATTGTACAACAAACAAACTGATTGTTAAACAAGAGAGAACCAATAAAATTTTTATGAAAAAAAGGCCTGCAGGCCTTGAAGGATTGCTGATTGTAACACTTTTAAATTGACATATTTTTGTTGTGATCTAGCCTGGATTGAAAACTAAATTAGTATTTGGATCTATGAACTAATGAAATAAAAGAAGATGAGAAAAAGACTTGAGCAAGTCTATGTAGAGCCAAGAGAGCTGGGACTGTCTTAGCCTGGCAGCCTGGCCTAGTTAGACTAAAGGCCAGGTAACGGGTTCCAGTTTTGTGGTGCATTATTGGTAACGCCTCCATTTTTCTTTTGCAATGTGGGATTGCGCAACCTTGGCAGACCACCAGATACACTAGTGGTTCCCGGGGTATCCGGTAGTGGGCTCAGCGGAGATATATCCACTTTGAAAGCATGAGCGCCCTGGCCCTAGCAACAACGCGACGTTCTACAGCCTAGTTGAAGGACGTAGGAACCCGTTACCTGTCCCTTATTTCATTAGGGCAGGGAACCAGTCTAGGACTGTCTGTTCAAGGTCTGAGCTACGTAAGAAGTAGTTACCAGTCCCTTATTTCATATGGGCAGGGAACCAGTCTAGTGCCCAAATGAAACAAGGGACTGGTAACGGGTTCCTACACAACACTTGCGCACAACCATGAACTGTCAGTTACGCCAGTTCTCACGAGAACAGGATAAGGCTATTTCTACTCTGTGGTAGGTCTGCCACCTTGAACACGCCGTCTAGTGAATGGTGGCCATACTACAGGCGCAATCCCACAATGCAACAGAAAAATGGAGGCGTTACCCATAGTGCACCAAAAAAGATTGAACCCGTTACCTGGCCTATAATGTGACTAGGCCAGGCTTCCAGGCTAGAGCTGACGGGGTGCAGTGCGCATGTCCTCACTCAGCACCACTTCCGGCAACAGGTGCACACTCTCCCCCCACCACACCAGCACCTCTACTGAACCCCCTCAGGGCGGCCGTTTGGTCTAAGAGGAGGGCAGCATCCCTGACCCGAAGAATAAAAGACTGGGTTTGTTAAACCCGCTCATTTATCATGACAACCAACCCATCTACCACATAGACTGAAATAAAAGAAATTGTAATCCAGTTATTCATTAAGTTGGTGTTTGTCATTTGCAATAAGAAAAGTTATATACAGTGATTTTAGTTGATGGGTGTTGTAATTTCAACAAAGAGAACAATTCATGTACATGTAGTAAGGTTTCTCAAATCGCAAGCTCGACGCTTCGCTTATAATTACATTAAAAAAACCTGCTGGTATGTTCATATGATCATGTTATTTTGGTTTGGTAGGTTTTTCAGTCTACATGTTCTGTGGTGTACATACTTTATGGGTTTTGGAAGTGTTTTTTTGTTGTTGTTTTTTTTTTTTTTTTTTTCCTTGACACATTCTATGGTGATCAGACTATATGGGTTTGGGAAATGTTTTCCTTGACACATTCTATGGTGATCAAACGATTTGGGTTTGGGAAGTGTTTCGGTTGACACATTCTTTGGTGATCATTCTGACTGGCATGGATGTCACTCCAGCATTCATGATATGACGGCGGATGGCCACCCGTCCCCAATTTCCTCTTCTCCGAGAGGCTGAGTGTATAAATATTGGCAGCATTTCCTGCCAGGGCTACTCTTTGCTATAAATGTATATGCATATGCATTGTTAAATATATATGTGTATGGTTGAATATAAGTATGTGAATGTATACTACTATCTATAGGTATGTGTGTATTGTGTTCTATGTACAAAGTAATCAATAGTGGAGGATTGGCTGGAACAAAGCACTACAAACGGTGATGGTAATTGTGAGTTCTGGACTCCCACGTTTACACTCTACATTTTGTAATAGGTGAGTAATAAAGTTATATAAGTATATAAGCACTGTAGCCTCTAATATATAAGTACTGTGGTCTTTACGTATACAAATACAGTATGTTTGGGTATATGCGTACTTATATAGAACGACCTGACCATGCTCTACAAGCTACTATAGAGGAAACCCATTCAAGTTTAGGGTCTGAGCTCGTATCCCATTGAGTTTGAATCATGTAGTAATTCACAAGGCGAAGCCACGTGAATTGCTATGTGATTCAAATGAGATGGGATCGAGCTCTGACCCTAAACTTGAATGGGTTTCTGAATTTATCTCACCCTTAATATTGACTAATGGGCTAACATTTGTGATATTATCCCCCATTGGATAGTTTTCCTAAATATCTAATGGGTGTTAGATACGAGTTTCCAATGTTAAGTCTATGGAGAAAAAATATCTGGGGTGAGATAAAGAACGAGATGATGATTTACGGTTCGTACGGAACAAGGTGTTTACACAGAGTTCTGTACAAATGGTAAATTATATTCCTATATACCTATGGCTGTACACTCTATGCTTACACCACGCTCTGGGGGGTGGAGTAACTATCTGATACTACCCAAGGTTGGTATACTACCCAAGGTTGCCGTATACTACCCAAGGTTGACATTTAGACCAATCAGATTGTCTCTTATTAAACCACATTTGAAGGTATATAGGAATAGGGAAACCAAGTACCAGTGAAAGGAAGTCAAAATTACTCGGTAAGGCTTGGAAAAATTACTGCCCGCGGCCAGGGCCTTGGGCAGTAATTTTTCCAAGCCTTACCTCGTAACTTTGACTTCCTTTCACCGGAACATAGTTTCCCTCTAAAACCACCAGCCTGATAGGTTTTATAGTTATACCCGAAATGAATAAAATGATTGACGTAATTTTGCCTAACAACTAATCTTTTAGTTGACGCGTACGCAACAGTGTTCCCTAAACCGTATGCTATTTTTTACATTATATGGTGAAACGGTGCATATTTACAAATATACATATGTATACAAATACTTTATCATCCATCGTATACAAAGCCCCGAGTGAAAATGTATGGGGACTCAGTAAACCACGACCCTTTATATAAAACCTGTCAGATACCACAACTGTTTTATACGGATTCAAACCTGTGGAATACGGCCTCAAATCCATAGTATACGGGGAAAAATAGTCCTTTTTGCTATAGAGCAAAGACATAGTCCCTATTGTTATACCCTTTGATATGGCAATTATTGGGTTTCATTTATTCGAAAAGATGGATAACAAATGCAACAAACAGGTGTATTACAACCTCTCGTGGTTTACGGGCGCCTGTGCACAAAACCATCGATTATTGTCTATGTATTCTATAAGTATCCAAATACTGTAGTCTATAATATACAAATACTGTATTCTATAAGTACCCAGTACTATAGCCAATAGGATATGAATACTTTGGTCTTTATGTACACATACACTGAAGTCTATAAGTTTGTGAGTAATGCAGTCTATATAGTGATGTACTTAAGTACAGTTGTCTCATGGAAACGTCCGCCGTCGTGGGAAATCGATTCTTGTTATTGTGGATGTCATGAAGCATAACGATGGCAAAAACAACGGCTGCATTATGGGAATACAACTCCGCTCAGGATGCAGACCGTTGTATTTTGCCAGCTGCATTTTTCACTGTCTCTTGATTTGCCAGCCACACGCTCAACATTTTTCTGTGCTGCTCATGTTTACTGGATATTGTGGTGATCGCAATAGAGCTGTTTACTATGTGCGGGCAATATTTACAGAAGATCATCAATTGAGCTGTCAGATGTATGCTATGTGTGGGCAATGTTTATTGGAGATCTTCAATTGAGCTGTTATACGTTTACTGTGTGTGGGATATTAACTGGAAATGGTGGTGATCGGCAATAGAGCTGTTAGATGTTTACTATGTGTGTGTGATGTTTACTGGATATTGTGGTGATCGTCAATAGAGCTGTTAGATGTTTACTATGTGTGCAATATTTACCGGGGATCATCAATTGAGCTGTTACATGTTTATTATGTGCGGGCAATGTTTACTGGAGATGGTGGTGTCCATCAATAGAGCTGTTTGACATCTACTTTGTGCCCACAATGTTTACTGGATATTGTGGTGATCGGCAATAGAGCGGTTAGACGTTTACTTTCTGCGAGATGTTTACTGGATATTGTGGTGATTGCAATGTCTACTGGAGAGGGAGGTGAGCTGTTTGATGGTAATTATGTTTCCCATGTTTACTGGATATTGTGGTGATCGACAATAGAGCGGTTAGACGTTTACTATCTGCGCGCGATGTTTACTGGATATTGTGGTGATCGGCTACAGAACTGTTTGATGTTTACTATGTGTGGGCAATGTTTACTAGAGAGAGTGGTGATCATCAATAGAGCGGTTAGACGTTTACTATCTGCGCGCGATGTTTACTGGATATTGTGGTGATTGGCTACAGAACTGTTTGATGTTTACTATGTGTGGGCAATGTTTACTAGAGAGAGTGGTGATCATCAATAGAGCTGTTAGACGTTTACTATCTGCGCGCGATGTTTACTGGATATTGTGGTGATCGGCTACAGAACTGTTTTGATGTTTACTATGTGTGGGCAATGTTTACTAGAGAGGATGGTGATCGTCAATAGAGCTGTTAGATGTTTACTATGCATAGGCGATGTTTACTTCAGAGTTGAATTTACGCAATGTCCTTGCATTCGACCAGATTTTACTGCGCGTCAACTCCTCAGAGCATACAGCCGCTTGTATCTGAAACCAGTCGACATTGTGTATGTAACTGTACAGGTTCTGTTCTCTAACAGAGTCTCCTTGATCAGAATACTGTCCAGGAACCACACGGTTCACAGAAACCGGGCACAGTGGAGAACACAGCTCTACAACAATAGGACGTCTCTGATATAGTCCGGTCACAGCGAAACCCGGGCCTCGTGAGGACAAGCTGCAGGGAGGCAAGGACAAGGGGAAGCAATGTGAACAGGGGCAAAGTGACAGGATGCAAAGAGATAGGAGGTAAGGTGACAGGGGGCAAAGAGATAGGAGGTAAGGTGACAGGGGGCAAAGAGATAGGAGGTAAGGTGACAGGGGGCAAAGAGATAGGAGGTAAGGTGACAGGGGGCAAAGAGATAGGAGGTAAGGTGACAGGGGGCAAAGAGATAGGAGGTAAGGTGACAGGGGGAAAATAGATAGGAGGTAAGGTGACAGGATGCAAAGAGATAGAAGGTAAGGTGACAGGGGGCAAAGAAATAGACGGTAAGGTGACAGGGGGCAAAGAGATAGGAGGTAAGTTGACAGGGGACAAAGAGATAGGAGGTAAGGTGACAGGGGGCAAAGAGATAGGAGGTAAGGTGACAGGGGGCAAAGAGATAGGAGGTAAGGTGACAGGGGGCAAAGAGATAGGAGGTAAGGTGACAGGGGGCAAAGAGATAGGAGGTAAGGTGACAGGGGGCAAAGAGATAGGAGGTAAGGTGACAGGGGGCAAAGAGATAGGAGGTAAGGTGACAGGGGGCAAAGAGATAGGAGGTAAGGTGACAGGGGGCAAAGAGATAGGAGGTAAGGTGACAGGGGGCAAAGAGATAGGAGGTAAGGTGACAGGGGGCAAAGAAATAGGAGGTAAGGTGACAGGGGGCAAAGAGATAGGAGGTAAGGTGACACGGGGCAAAGAGATAGGAGGTAAGGTGACACGGGGCAATGTAACAAAATTAAGTTCAAACCTTATCAGCATAGGACATCTCACGACGAGAGGTCCCCGTACTACAGAGGCACGCAAATATGGAATGCCCTGTCCCCGGACACTCAAAAAGCCCCGAACATAAATGTGTTTAAGAGAATGGTCAATGATCAAATGGACAGCATTACAGACTTACATGTAGACTATAGTAGTACAGCAGTATAGTCGAATCTAATTTGTAAATGTAAAGGAATGATGATTATGTATATTATCTTATATCACATAATTCCTACCTACACCTCTATGTTCCAAGTGGAAGAACTACTTTGTAGAATTTAGAATTTACAATAAAACAAAACAGGGGCTAATGTGACAGGGGACAATGTGACAGGGGGTAACGTAAAAGGGGGGAAGTAGCAGGGGGCAAAGTGATATGGGGCAAAGTGACAGGGGGCAAAGTGACATGGGGCAAAGTGACAGGGGAAAAAGTGACAGGGAAGCAAAGTGACAGGGGAAACTGACAGGGGGTAAAGTGATAGGAAAAGAAATTGACAAGGAACAAAGTGATATGAAATTAGGCAAGAAAATGACAAGAGGCTAAGTGACAGGGGCAAAATGACAGGTGCAAAGTGACAGGTGCAAAGTGATAGGCAGCAAAAAGGCAACATAGCGAGGTAGGGCCACTAGGACGTTAAGTATCAAGAGACTGGCTGATAAGACAATGACCTTAGAACTTAAGGTGTTTTTTGTGTGTGTTTTTCTTTTTTACAAAAATACTTGATAGATGTCCAGCGTTATTTTTCATATTCTCTTACCATATTCTCTATTCTTAATACAAATTGTTAGCGACTAAATGCGTTGTCAATTTTTCAAGAAGGGATCTTCATAAAATGGTATGGCTTTCATCGGGTTTCCAAGCCAATAGTGAAAAGTTATTATACAGAGAAGCATTTACGTGCCGGGAGAAAAGACTTGGTGCAGTTTTCGGTAATTTCCATCTTCTCATTTTAAGTGAAATGTCGAAAATATGTCTGAAGAATCTATTCCTGTTGTACGGTTTAAACTGCAGGTGAAAACACCGACATAAATTGTTTTGATTCTTTTTGTTTCTTATTATTGTCTTAAAGAGATGTAAATCATTTAAGCAATAAGTTGATGTATAAAACATTATTCACGTGAACTCTTCGTTATACGTATACAGCTTTTTGTGCGGCCTGATATGGTGTTTATTTGGGTCCTAAACTTGGGCAGAAAAACTAAGTTTTTTATTCGTCCAGTGGCTTGTTGAATAATCTAGGGTCGTACATGTAGGCCCTTTTCTCTGTGCCATTAAGACCCAAGGATGATGTGGGTCAACTTTATTCAACACGTATTTACGATCTTATGGACGGTAATATTGTCTTAGCGAACGGACTTAAATTTTATCGAAGTATAACCTTTGCAGAGAAGGGTCTTCATGTACGATCATAGATTATTAAACGGGCCCCAGGGTCGCTCACCCTTGGCCTGACGTCACATACGTCATTCTACTACCGGAAGTTGATTGTCTGTCATGCGCACAGACGCTCCTTTCAGCAGAGTGGTCCTGACCTCGTTTCCACAGTGAGGCAAAACGTTTACACGAGACGACTGAAAATGTGGCGATTCTAGATCATCTACAGATAAATCGTTATGTGATTCGTCAATACAAGAAGTGCGTCAAGCATTTACACTAGAAGATTTATAACCACCCAAATGAGACAGGGGACAGAGCCATTGTTAGTCCATGAAACAGTCAATAGGTGGTCAGGGGACAGACCCTGTATTCTGGCTCTTTGTTCTTACTAAATTCAACTGTCTTTTCATGTTTGTCCCTTGACTCTCTAGACCCATCCTAGAGCAGGAAGATATAATGCTAAAACCCAGGACATGATGTTTTTCGCATGGAACACTTTATTTACATATGTGAGCAAGGCAAGAAAAGTGACATTTCCCAATTATCACTCAGTTCTTTTGCACCTCCATTATTGAAGAACAGCTACCTTTTCACCTCCATTAGTGAAGAGCAATTACTCGGGGGCGTCATGGCGGCGCCCATGACTCATAGGCTATATGCCGTATATAATAGAAATATTATTTAAACTGAGACAATCCGAATGTGACAACCAATCTTTTGGTAATTATATACGGGGCCATCACCGAACATTCTATTCATATTGATGGAATAAAAAATGCTTACAGAAGAACTAAAATTCAACAAATGTATACACCTAAAGCCCAATGCCTATCTACCGATCCTGATTGAACGATTAGTTCCAAAATCATAGGGGAGTCGGTGAACTTGTCTCAGGCAAATTACGTAACCCCTCGGCCCGTGTCGGCCACCCAATCAAAGGCCATTTATCAACGTTCCGCTGTCGGCAACTGGATTTATCAACATGTTCATAAACTCTCTATCACCGATTTAGGAACATAGAAACCACAACATGTTGGCAACAAAAGGACTTCTGAAGAAGGTGGTTCACTAATAGGTGGCTGACCATTGCCTAGCTGTCCTACATCTACTGACTACGGCTGACTCTGTTAGGATGCCTCGCCTGAGACATATTACCGTCCGTTTGTCGCCGACAAACGCACTTAAATGTTCCGAAATCGGTAGATGGACGTTGGGCTTTAAGCACAAATTCATTTTTTGTAGAACACAGTGCTATGTCTTTCTGGGATGAATGAAAACATTCTCAAAAATGTTACATACAGGAATGAGCACCTCAGAAATAAATAATACAGGAAACAAGGTAACATTGTGCAGGTGTTTACAAGCTGTGTGCTGTGCGTGAGATCCCACCCACCTGTCGGAAAATTTACATTTGAAAGGGTG
Source organism: Alentia gelatinosa (assembly GCA_950022655.1). Taxonomy (NCBI): domain Eukaryota; kingdom Metazoa; phylum Annelida; class Polychaeta; order Phyllodocida; family Polynoidae; genus Alentia; species Alentia gelatinosa. The sequence goes on along the minus strand of OX465584.1, from coordinate 65,681,140 downwards.
TGTGGAAGAACTTTATTCAATACACATGTAGTTATAGCATTGCTTACATAAGTGCTCCTAAAATGTACATCAGTACTAGTATAAGTACATGATTCACACCTGGGACTTGTTTCACTAGTTTCGTGACATGTCTAGATGGCGTCTAGATGCTGTGTCCGGTTTCATAAGAACTAGACATTAGACTTTGTTTTGTCCGTTCTTGCTTGCACGGTTGGTGCCGCTTTTGATATCTGTCTAACACTTTTGTCATGAAACTAGTGAAACAGGGACCTGTTTCAGTAGTTTCGTGACATGTCTAGATGGTGTCTGTGACACCATACTGACAGATCACAAGATTGCAATCAATGACACCCGGAGTTTCACTCACTTCTCGTAGGAATTAAGCAATGACACTTTAATATGGGTAGGGGATACATATATAACCTATAATCGTTCCAAATATGAAGAAGATTGGGCACTCTGATTTTCTGATATTTGGTAGTCTTTGTCCGCTGTTGCTTGCACTGTTGGTGCCGCTGTTGATGTCTGTCTAGGCCCAATGTCACGAGCCTACTGAAACAAGTCCCAGGTCCATGATGTGTCTAGATTTGTCTAATTCTTATGTTTGGGGTTTGTCTTTTCCTAAATGCAGCTACTTGTGTTGTCATAAAACTAGACAACCCTAACCTGTAATCCACCGTAATCTACAAATAAACTACAGCTTATCTACAATCTGGTGTTTGTTGGTTATGTGAGTCAATCATAGAACTAACATCCTCAAAAATATTACATACATGAATAACACAAAAAAACGATACTATAGAGGAAACCCATGAAAGTTTAGGGTCTGAGCTCGTATCCCATCGAGTTTGAATCACGTAGTAATTCACAAGGCGAAGCCGCGTGAATTGCTATGTGATTCAAATGAGATGGGATCGAGCTCTGACCCTAAACTTGAATGGGTTTCTGAATTTATCTCACCCTTTATATTGACTAATGGGCTAACATTTGTGACATTATCCCCCATTGGATATTTTTCCTATATATCTAATGGGTGTTAGATACGAGTTTCCAATGTTAAATCTATGGAGAAAAAATATCTGGGGTGAGATAAAGGAAACAAGGCGGCCTTGTCCAGGTGTTCACAAGGTGTGTACACGTGTGTGTGCTGTACGTGAGAGCCCACCCACCTGTCTGCACGCTGACACCCAGCCCTACCCCCTCACTCAGCAACCAGTTATGGCACGTCCAGTGACAGCAGCTTTTCACCGAGTCACAAAGAGCCAAGTGCCGTGAGAGCAGAGCTGTCCTCCGGCAGAATGCCCCACGTCCACCGCCACCTACCGCTACACCAACCCCTCCTGGGCATTGTCACCTCAAGTGATGCAGGCAGTGTGTGGAGGGCAGAGGTCACGCGGGTGGGAGAGGCTGAACAATGTCGGTCAGTTAGAGGTGAGGGGAAAGGGAGAGAGAGAGAGAGGGAGAGAGAGATGGAGCGAGAGAGGGGGAGAAAGGAAGAGAGACAGGGAGAGAGGGGAGAGGCGGAGAGGGACAGGAAGGGAGAGAGAGAGGGAGAGAGAGAGATAGAGAGAGGGGAGAGGGAGAGAGAGAGAGAGAGGGAGAGAGGGGAGAGGCGGAGAGAGACGGGAAGGGAGAGAGGGGAGAGGCGGAGAGAGACGGGAAGGGAGAGAGAGAGGGAGAGAGAGAGGGAGAGAGGGGAGAGGCGGAGAGAGACGGGAAGGGAGAGAGAGAGGGAGAGAGAGAGGGAGAGAGAGAGGGGAGAGGTGAGAGGCAGAGAGAGAGGGGAAGGGAGAGAGAGAGGGAGAGAGAGAGGGAGAGAGAGAGGGAGAGAGGGGAGAGGCGGAGAGGGACGGGAAGGGAGAGAGAGAGGGAGAGAGAGAGATAGAGAGAGCGGAGAGGGGAATGAGAGAGGAGAGGGAGAGAGGCAGAGAAGCAGAGAGGGACGGGAAGGGAGAGAGAGAGAGGGAGAGAAAGAAAAAGAGAGGGAGGGAGAAAGGGGAGGGGGAGAGGGAAGGAGAGAAAGGGAGAGAGAGGGAAAGAAGAAGAGGGAGAGAGGGAGAAAGAGAGGGGGAGAGAGGGTGAGAGGCAGAGACAGTGAAGGAGGGGAGAGGAAGAGAGGGAGAGAGAGAGGGAGAGAAAGAGAGAGAGGGAGAGGGCGAGAGGGAGAGGAAGGGAGAGAGGGAGAGTTAGAGGCAGTGAGGGAGGAGAGAGGGAGAGAAGGAGAGAGAGACAGAAAGGGAGAGGGAGAGAGAGAGGGTGGAGAGGGAGATAGAGAGGGTGGAGAGGGAGAGAGAGAGGCAGAGACAGAGGAAGGTATACCCGGAAGGCGTGAGGCCGTCAGGGGTGCAGAGAGTGGTAGGCAGGGTGAAAGAGGCACAGAGGTTGAGTGGGGCCGAGAGTGAACGATAGAGGAGAGTAGGTAAGGCGACAAGGAGAGAGTGAGTGAGACAGGGACTGATTGTTGTAGGTAATGGCCTAAAGGAGACAAGGAGAGGGACAGAGGTGACCACATAAGGTAGGGAGAATGATAGGCAGGGGGAAAGAGGCAGAAAGAGTGAGGCAGGGCGGGAGGGACAGGGATAAGGGCAGAGACAGATGGATAAAGAGAAAGGCCAAGGGATGGCAAAGAGAGTAAAAGGGGGACAGAGAGACAGGCAGAGCGCTAGGGGCAGGCAGAAAGTGAATGAAAGAAAAAGGTCGCTATAGTTGATGGAATCTCAATCCGTAAATTTCAGAGGGAAATCTCCCCTTCATGACAACCCTTTTAAGGATATGGCCTCTGCGCTCTCCTAGCCACAAATCAGCAGTCAGACACACTGTTTGGTGAATTTAAAAAACACAACAAAAACAACACAAAAACAACCTTCACGCTTGTTACCGCAGACACGGGATTCTAATGTATTACTCTGCTACTGTCAGAGCTACTGTGCCAGAGCTGAGAGCTTGCTGCGTGCTGTGTCAGAGCTAGCTGCGGATTGTATCAGAGCTTGCCGTGGGTTGTCTCAGAGCTGAATGCAGGTAGTGTCAGAGATGCCAGCTGACTGTGGTTTGTGTAAGAGCGGGTTGTTTCAGAGTGAGCTGTGTCAGAGCTGACCGCTGGTTCTATGAGAACTGACCGCAGGTTGTGTCAGAGCTGAGTTGTGTCAGAGCTGACCGCAGCTTGTTTCGGAGCTGACTGCGGGTTGTGTCAGAGCTGAGTGTGGGTTGTGTCAGAGTGACGGCAGGTTGTGTCAGAGCTGAGTTGTGTCAGAGCTGACTGCGGCTTGTGTCGGAGCTGACTGCGGGTTGTGTCAGAGCTGGGTGTGTGCTGCGTCAGACCTTACCGATGATTGTCTCGGAGATGACTGCAGGTTGTGTCAGAGCTGACCGCAGGTTGCGTCAGAGCTTGCTGCGTGCTGCGTCAGAGCTGACCGTGGGTCGTGTCATAACTGGCTGCGGGTTGTGTCAGAGCTTACCGCGGGTTGTCTCAGAGCTGGCTGCAGGTTGTGTCAGAGCTGACCATGGGCTGTGTCAGAGCTGATTGCGGCTTGTGTCAGAGCTGAGTGTAGGTTGTGTCAGAGCTGACTGCAGGTTAAGTTAGAGCTGACCACGGGTTGTGTCAGAGCTGACCATAGGTTGTGTTGGAGCTGACCATAGCTTGTGTCGGAGCTGATTGTGGGTAGTGTCAGAGCTGAGTGTGGGTTGTGTTAGAGCTGACAGCAGGTTATGTCAGACCTGACCACGGGTTGTGTCAGAGCTAACTGCGGGTTGTGTCGGAGCTGACCATAGGTTGTGTTGGAGCCGACCATTGCTTGTGTCGGAGCTGATTGCGGGTAGTATCAGAGCTGAGTGTGGGTTGTGTTAGAGCTGACAGCAGGTTATGTCAGAGCTGACCACGGGTTGTGTCAGAGCTAACTGCGGGTTGTGTCGGAGCTGGCCGTGGGCTGTGTCAGAGTGAGTTGTGTCAGAGCTTAGTGCGGGTTGTGTCAGAGCTGACTGGGTGCCATGTCAGAGCTGACTGAGGGATGTGTCAGAGCTGACTGGGTGCCATGTCAGAGCTGGCTGCGGGTTGTGTCAGAGCTGACGGTGGGTTGTGTAAGAGATAATCAGGCTTGTGTCAAAGCTGACTGTGGGATGTGTCAGAGCTGAGCACGGGTTATGTCAGAGCTTACTGCAGGTTTTGTCAGAGCTGACTGCGGGATGTGGCAGAGCTGACTATGGGCTGTGTCAGAGAATACTTTGATTTGTGTCAGAGCTCGGTACTGGGAGAAGGTAAAATGTGGATTTGAAGGGCTCAGCAGTGTGTGCAAAGTCAATTATCGTCAGTGGAAGCCCAGAGATCCACACCGGGGTGACTCTAACCTGGGGTGACGCATCGTTAGGCCGACCAGCCTTCACAGCTCAGGCCTCAGGCCTCTGTATCCGCCTCTTTTGTCTGCCCATTACGTTTGGCACGATTCTAATTTTACTGCAAATCTATAATGTTTAGCAAACAGATTGTAGATTTTGCATTTGTACAAATATTTATCAACTTAATTATTCATTTATTCATTCCTTATTCTAGATGTAATTGAGTATTATTTAAAATTACACTAATGTTTGATAAAGATTCCATATAATAATTATTGTTTATTCATACTTATGCAATAGAAATACATCTTATAGGTAATTCAAACTTTATAACCAGGATAAACCGTAAAACCCTGCGTAAGTGGTCACCCCGCGTAAGCGATCACTTTGGCCCGGAACCGAGTGTGACCGCTTATGTGGGGTTTTACTGTAGTGCATGTATGCTTATATTGTTAAAAGTTAATTCTTGATATATAATATGTGGTAAGAAACATGAATTTCTCCTGAATTCCGGGGGCTTAATTCTACATAATAAATGTATCATTCAATCCACAACGTTATATCCCATTTAGAGTTTGGCAAATCCTTGTGAAATGTTGCCTGCTGAGATTGCGTTGAAGAATTTATGGCCTGAACGCTATTTTACACAAATGTCGAGATTGGGTAAGTTGTGATAAATGTCTGCCTTTAGACTGAGCTTAATCACTTAACATCCACGTCACTGACCAATCAGAACACAGCTAGAACCACCTAACTGACCAATCAGAACACAGTTAGAACCACCTCACTGACCAATCAGAACACAGTTAGAACCACCTCACTGACCAATCAGAACATAGTTAGAACCACCACACTGACCAATCAGGACACAGTTAGAACCACCTCACTGACCAATCACAACACAGCTAGAACCAACTAACTGACCAATCACAACACAGTTAGAACCACCTAACTGACCAATCACAACACAGTTAGAACCACCTAACTGACCAATCACAACACAGTTAGAACCACCTAACTGACCAATCACAACACAGTTAGAACTACGTCACTGACCAATCACAACACAGTTAGATACACCTAACTGACCAATCAAAACACAGTTAGAACCACCTCACTGACCAATCAGAACACAGTTAGAACCACCACACTGACCAATCAGGACACAGTTAGAACCACCTCACTGACCAATCACAACACAGCTAGAACCACCTAACTGACCAATCACAACACAGTTAGAACCACCTAACTGACCAATCAAAACACAGTTAGAACCACCTCACTGACCAATCAGAACGCAGCTCAGGTGTTAAAAGGTCGTCTGCTTGAGACTTACATCAGAGGCTGGAACACTCTTTAAAATACTCTTTAAAATAATTTGACTTTGACTTTTCCTATGCTACAAAAACTACGAAAAGAGAAAACTCTCATGTGAAAATATGTATAATCAAACACTCACATCCGTATGCGCCGGGTATGTCCATACAAACTCCCTATGTGTTTTCTATGGACACTTTGTATTAGGTGGATAATAAAATGATTTATAATTCATAAAACAATTAATCACAGCCTAATTTGGGCCCATGAATCATTAATACTTCGACATGGTTTAATTCTATAATGTTGTTGCTATAGAGGACACCTGTGAAGGTTTGAGGTTAGAGCTCTATTTCCCATTGAGTTTAAACCGCGTAGTGATTCCCAAGGTGAAGCCAAGTAAATTACATAGAGATTTATACAAGATGAGATCTAGCTCCGACCATAAACTTTCATAGATTTCTGTATTTATCTCAACCTGACTAATGGGCTAACATTTGTGACTTTTTTTTTCTTTTTTTTTCAGTGGTCGCATGTGGTAGGAGACGGACTCGTAAAACAGATACGCCACGTCTTTTGATATAACATTTGTGACATAATCCCTCATAGATTATTTTTCCTAAATACTCAAGGGGCATTGAATACGAGTTGCTAATCTTAAGTATATGGGGGGAAAACACCAGGGATGAGATTTGATATAAGATCCGGAATAATGTGGATGAGAACATACATACATCCCCTAGAATGAATAAAGAGAGCTATCCTCATTTTGAAAAAGGTCGTCTGCTACTATTTTAAACCGCCATTAACGAACGTTCCGTTCCCGCCAGTCATACTGTGACCTAAGTGCACTTATGACACTCTCCAACCCGAGGACAACTCCGGCCTTTTTACTAAACACACCTCAAATTGAGACACAATGCTTTGAAAACAGCCGCCATTGTCTGAGTCACCCCTAACGCCATGTTTGACCGGCAGAGTGCCGCCCTGCGAGCGTGAGGACCCCTGGTGGCAGGAACACGCGGGTATGGCCTATAGTTCACCAAACTAGTTCTTTAGGATGACTCTACCTCCAAATGACTAAATATAACGTTTTGTATACTGTTTATCCATTCCTAATAGGTAAATTAAGCCTGGTGACCTATGGTTTTTGTAGCTGAAATGTGCAGTATTGAACATCAACTGTATTCTTTAAAAGTTAAAGGAAAATGACATGGGTTTTACTATGTAAAAGACATTTCTACATCTTTTCAATAAGATCATCAAAATATCAATTTCTAAATCAAAGTCTATCACGGTGACCGCAGATTTTTTTTATTTAGATATGTGTTCTACAATGATTTTAGCTCATCATATTCAATTTTAAGGAAAATTACATGGGTTTTAATTTACAACGTAGATCGTAGGATATTCCTTTAAAGACTGAGCATTTTCATAGAATTTTTATATATTCTATCATAATATTATCACAATATCTCCAAATCAAAATCTAGTACGGTGACCTCCGACTTTTAAGTCAGATATATGTTCTACAACATGTTGTAGGGGAACGAGGTGGGTACTCTTAGAACTGTGGTCTTCCTCAAGGTCACACTGTGCCAAGAGAGGATATTGCAGCCCTTCGTCGAATTGTGTGATAATTCGCGAAAATTACGTTCTCTCCATTTTAGTAGCCCTAGCCCAATTTTTTTGACGTGGCATTGTGGCAGTGGGTGAGCTGGCGACAAATATGTTCTACAACACTTAAAGATCACCATATTTGATTTTTTATTATTATTATTTTTTTTTATTTGATCAAATTTGCATTCGAAAACTACAGTCGTTCTTCCACGCAAATCAATTGTGCGTAACTGGTAATATAACATTGGTGAAGCTATTATAATATTTTAAGCAAAATGACATGGGTTTTAATTTTCCAGGTGAATTGTAGGATATGCCTTTAAACACTCCGGGAAGCCCCACTTGGCTAAATAAGCGCCCAGCGGCCGTCATTCGTCTTCCCGCCATCATTCACTGGTCCCCCGCCGAATCAATGGCCGCCCATTCGTCTTCCTAGACTGTAGTACGTCCCGTTGTCGCTAGGTGCCAGGGCGCTCATGCTCCCAAACTGGGACTGTGAAAGGCTGCCATTTTAGGTTGGAATTCCCACCGGTCTATCCCAGCAGCCACCGCGATAATGGCGGCTCGCTGGTTTCAGCTTGTATCCCTAGCTTTCCAGCAACTAGTTTCTCGCGCATGCGCGGTCAAATGTAAACAAACAACAGACAACGATAGCTGTCAAGTCGTAATTCTGTTTCAAAGCTAGATCACTCTAGATCTAGTCTTGTCAGTGCAGTACGGTAGCTGCCAGCAGCAAATGTCAGTTATAACCATGTGACAAAACCCATCCTATAGCAGTATCTTGCTCATTTATTTACAATTTAAAAACGGCAATGCTGCCGTTCATACTCGTTGCAGTGTTGTTCACATCAGTCGAGCAGGCCGGAATTCCCGGGTGGTGGTTTGTTACGAACAAAATGGGACAGACATGGACGTTTCAATGGCTCTAACTGCTGAAGCCTCCGCGAATCGTCGCGGGGATAAAAGCCCGCCCGCGGCCGCGCGGTTCGAATGTAAACAGTCCGGGGAAGCCATACGGCGGGTTAGTTAGGGTGCACAACCCACACCCGCCGTTGAGATTCAAAACAAAATCCTTGACCTGGCCCGAAGGTGGCGCGGTGCGTGGACGGACTATTGATATTCCCCCTTGTCAAACTGATGCTATAAATAGAACAACGAATCACGATATTCCTTCCGCGGGTAGGGGACTGGCCAATGGTAGCCTTGCACACAGTATACTTTCACGTACCGTAACCCGAAGGTGGCGCGGTGCGTGGACGGACTATCGTCTTCCGCGCCACCCGCCGGTAACCAGCTGAGGCATGTCGGAGCTGGTTCCCGCGCTCTCTATGCTGGATCATGGTTTCATCCGGCGTGTCTGTCTGAGGGACGTTTTCCGGGAAATGCCGGACTATATTTTGTGTTTGATTTGGCGGATTCATCCGCGCTGGATGTTCGTGATGAGGCTGGACTGACGTAGTAATCTTAAATAGATGACGTCACAATATCAGGGGAAGGAGAGCTCAGATTGTGGGATTGTAGAAACAGAAGCAGACGATTTATTTCACGTCCGTTTCTGGCAGAATGTCGATGCTGAGAAAACCCTTACTGCTGATCCTTTGGAATTGCTGATTCTTCTATTAGAGCGTGCTTGCACGACCTTTATTATCCATCGTATACAAAAATACCAAAGACACAAAAATGGTACCCACTGCCCATTCGGCTTAACACCCACCATAAGAATGAGGAGTAGGGGTCCAGGGCCCGAGTAGAAGAACGGCCATATAGATGAATTCGGAGATTGTCTGACACAATATTCCCTTAAAAATTGCACACAAAAAACCCCCCAAAAAAAACCAAAAAACTTGCTCCTAGTTGGTGTTTTATGCCGTAACAACGGTCAGGTCAGATCAAGGAGAGACGAGGGTGACAGACAAGCAGGACACACCGCTACACGGCGGAATTTCGCATCCCAGTCGTCACTACTTGCAACAAGCTCACTACCGATAGAGAACTTACTATGTCTGGTTTTTTTTGGTGATTTTTGACCCTTTAAATTCCTAGAAAATATTTGAAAGTTTAATAACTTCGATATCGAATAAGATATATGAAAACAGCATTCAGATCCACCATCGCCTCCATTTCTCCTACTGATCGATATATAACACTTGTACGTGGAAACCCCGTTTAAACAGACACTCCGCGTAGATAGTCACTTCGGCCCAGACCGGAGGGTATACTGAGTTGATATACGGCACATAGCCTATGATCCATGGGCGCCGCCATGACGCCCCCTGAGTAGGTGTTCTTCATTAATGGAGGTGAAAAAGTAGCTGTTCTTCACTAATGGAGGTGCAAAAGAACTGAGTGATAATTGGGAAATGTCACTTTTCTTGCCTTGCTCACATATGTAAATAAAGTGTTCCATGTGAAAAACATCATGTCCTGGGTTTTAGCATTATATCTTCCTGCTCTAGGATGGGTCTAGAGAGTCAAGGGAACCATGGTAAAACATTAAAAGACAGTTGAATTCAGTAAGAACAAAGAGCCAGAATACAGGTTCTGTCCCCCGACCACCTAGTGACTGTTTCATGAACTAACAATGGAACCTTGGTAACCTTGGTAAAACATTGAAAGGCAGCTGAATTTCGTAAGAACAAAGAGCCAGAATACAGGTTTTGTCCCCGGACCACCTAGTGACTGCTTCATGAACTAACAATGGCTCTGTCCCCTATAGAGTGGTGTGAAGTCTAGTTTGAATTATTGTACATCGATTTACCAGCTACAGCTGGAGTCGGGAGGATATGGCACTGCCCGTTTATCATCTCGATTCTACTGTAACCTGATGGACGGGGGGGATATGGCACTGCCCGTTGATCGTCACGATTCTACTGTAACCTGAATGACGGGGGAGGATATGGCACTGCCCGTTGATCATCACGATTCTACTCTAACCTGATTGACATGGGGGGGATATGGCACTGCCCGTTTATCATCACGATTCTACTGTGACCTGAATGACGGGGGAGGATATGCCACTGCCCGTTTATCATCACGATTCTACTGTAACCTGATGGACAGGGAGGGGGGATATGGCACTGCCTGAACATCATGATTCTACTGTTATCTGAGATACTGGGGAGGATATGGCACTGCCCGTTGATCATCACGATTCTACTATGACCTGATTGACATGGGGGGGATATGGCACTGCCCGTTGATCATCACGATTCTACTGTGACCTGATTGACGGGGGGGATATGGCACTGCCTGTTGATCATCATGATTCTACTGTGACCTGATTGACGGGGGGGGATATGGCACTGCCTGTTGATCGTCACGATTCTACTGTTATCTGATGGAGTGGGCAGTAGCTCCCACCACCTGTTGATTGTCAAACTCACTGATGATTTGGCAGAGATTATATAATAAAGTCCCGTTTCTATTGGCCGATTTTCCGTCACCGATCTACAGTCAGGAACCACCTTTAGACTTTTGGCACTCCTGGGCACAAATCGGTCAATGGAAACGACCCAGCTCGTGAAATGACCCACGACTTTTCTGCTTAGGTTATGCAATGTGGCACCACCAATCACTGAATGCAAGCTTGGTCACAAAGTGAAATCTATTACCCTCACCGATTTTCCCCTTATAGTCAGTGGCACCACCGACAGACTTCCTGGGTAACTAAAGATAATATACTGACTTGTGGCACATGGAAACCAGCAATGTCATTATTGAGTGCTGTCAGTGTACATAAAAGTTCGAAAAAAAATACAACCCTTTCGTTGGCCAATGGTAAAAGGCTGACTGATTTCCTAACAGCCAGGCAGAATTAAAAACCTTTAGTTTCGTCGGTGATGCTCAATGGTTTAATATGAAGATTAAAGTAGTATGGACCCGTAGAAACAATGCATAAACTGCACCCTCCCCGATTCTTTGATACCGACATTATTTTTTTTGGAAAACCTGCAGTCTGTGGCACCACCAATAGATTTATAGGGCAACACAAAAATAGTTTTCGTCGGCCAACGGAAGCGAAGTTGGAATCCTGGGGCTGTAATCTGGTCTCGTCACTCCGGTATTTAAGACGGTGGAGAAATCTGCGCAATCAGCAGAATGGAAAATTACCCTGGAATTAGGTTCAGGCCAAGAAAAATCTCACCATCACCATTTAGAATTACAGACAAGACTGGAAAGTCTGCAAACTCTGAATCTCTCACCAGTAAATTAAAGATGACGTGTAAGAATGACTCCGCGGGGAAAGGAGGGATTATTTTCTGGGTTGAGGAGATGGGACCTGTTTCAGTAATTTCGTGACATGTCTAGATGGCGTCTGTGACACCATGCGGACAGATCAACACAAATTGCGGCACAAGACAGACCCCAAACATGGCGTGTCCGGTTTCAAAAGTATTAGACAATTTCACTCTCTTTTCATAGGAATTAAGCAATGAAACCTTAACAAGAGTAAGGGATACATATAACCTATACTCGTTCCAAATATGAAGAAAATTGGCCGCTCCGATCCGCTGATATTTGACATCAACTGTGACCTGCTTTTTTAAACCTGACAACAAATTTTCCGCTGTTGCTTGCACTGTTGGGACCTGTTTCAGTAGTCTCGTGACATTAGGCCTAGACAGACATCAACAGCGGCACCAACAGTGCAAGCAACAGTGAAAAAAGACTAGCAAATATCAGGAGATCGAAGTGGCCAATCTTCTAAATATTTGGAATGATTATAGATTAGATATATCCCCATCTCATGTTAAAGTGTCATTGTTTAATTCCTACGAGAAGTGAGTAAAACTCCGTGTGTCATCGATTGCAATCTTGTGATTTGTCCGTATGGTGTCACAGACGCCATCTCGACATGTCACGAAACTACTGAAACAGGTCCCTGGAGACTCGTGTGGTCGGTGAACCATGACGATGCCGTCATCCATGTCTGAACATGGTTGAATGTTCTGAGGATGCGGCCTGTCTTTGCATGTTGTAAGTAATATACTGCGGGCTCCACAGGCCGACTTATCATACGGAGACATGTATCATTGAACATTCACTTATCTTATCCTACCCCCAATAAAAAACGCCATAGGCTTAACATGGGATTTGTTTATGTCACAGGTGTGACATAAAGTGTTGTTTATGCCACTACTTTCTGATACTGAAAAAATATGGAAACGGGCTAGGATAAAATCTAGACGCCACTCGTTTGAGTTTGAACTTATTTATGCCACTCATTTTGTTGGCTCCTTAATGTCACTTGTCTTTGACTCATGAAATTATGGAGCCAACAAAATGCGTGGCATAAATAAACTCAGACTCAAACTTATGACGTCTCTTGATATTATGCTGCTTTCTATCAAATTTCAGTCAGCGGAAACTAAGTCCCTTTTTATAACTACCGATTATAAACACAGATTATAAAATATGGTACCGCCGGCCAATTTGTATACATTCCCAATACAATAGAGGAAATAAATATTCAGGGTCAGAACTCGAATACCATCGAGTTTGAATCGCATAGGAATTTACAGGGCAAAGCCGCATCAATTACATAGCGATTCAAACGAGATGGGATCGAACACTGACCCTAAACTTTAACAGATTTCTGAATTTATCTCAACCTTTATTTTGACTTATGGTCAAACCTTTGTGACATAATCCCCAATTGGATTTTTGGGGATAGTTTCAGTACATTTCCTTGCTGAATTAACCTTGTGTAAACTGCTCTATTTTACTTAATAAGAATGGATGAACTTGACAAAACGTTAAATATACACATTTGGCAATCGAATGAATCACAGGGAACCAGTTTTGACTGCTAAGTGACAACCCTTTATTTTGACTAATGGTCAAACCTTTGTGACATAATCCCCAATTGGATTTTTTCCTTCTTTTTCTTTTGGATACAAGTTGTCAATGTTAAGTCTATGGAGAAAGAAATACCAAGGAAGAGAAAAGAATGCAGGTAGATTCCGAACAGGGCGATTATGTCTTAGGGCAAGAATATCTTGGGGCGGCTTGACTACGAGGCGAGTTCCCCAATACTCAACCTGCACAAGAGGAATACAGACCTCATATAAAGCCCAATACACATCTACTGATTCAGGGTTGAACGATTTTCTGGCCCTGAGACAAACAAAAGCCCCGTTTAGATTTCCACCTGCATTTTATCTCACCCCTGGTATGTTTTTTTCTCCATCCTTTACTAGTTTCTTATGATTCATTCTAATTCTAAATGACTACATTTAGCATTTAATCCAGTTTATCCAATGTAGAAATGCATTATAGTCTAATTTACACTTGCTTGATTTACATAGGAAATGAACCGAAAAATGTGGTTCTTTTCAATTCTTTAAAAAACAAGGACGGTGACCTTTGGTTTTTAAAACTTAAATGTGCAGTACCCTAGACCTACAATATTCTGTTAAAGTTTGAGAAAAATGACATTTGTTTAACTGTGAAAAGCAACTTCTTAGAATTTCTATATATTCTTTTATAAAATCGTCATGATATAGATTTCTAAGCACGGTGAGCCCTAATTTTAAGTCAGATATGTGTTCCACAAGACTCAGAGGTCATCTTATTCAAATTTCAGGAAAATGATATAAGTTTTAATTTTCAACCCAAATATTATTACACACCTGGGGCCGAACGTCTATGAAATACTACCCGCTTCTAGGTGTAAAGATCTGCAGTCGATAATTATAACTTTGTGGTATTTTTGCGTTGAAAAAGCAGCATTATTAATTATATTATATATATTAAATCTATTCTGAATTCTTTCCCCCAAATCCAAGATGGCCGACACTGGCCAGGCTAATTGGTCCTTCCTGCTGTAGCTATAATCCCCCCTTTGAACCCGGCTTTGGCCGGCGGTGGTTTGTGAACCCAACTTCCTGGAGATGCGGGCGCGCTCGTTGTTACAAAGGTGATGCTAACTGGCGCCTAACACGACCGCCCATATAAGCGTCCCCACCTGGAGACAAAGGCGTCCCACTGCTATAAAACAGAACCGCATTAAACCCAGAGTATTCAGTCTTACCTGGATTCTGATACCTACAACATCTATGCGTTGACTTCAAACCTCTATTCTACGTATATAGACCGTTAGGAGCAGAACCGCTATGGTATAGCCTAGAAACTTTACATAGGGACGCGATATGAACAATCGTCGGGTGCACTGCGCCCGTAGATCAAGGCTATGTTGTACAAGTAATAGATGGATCGACCAGTAATATTATGTTAATTTGTATAGCATCCTCATGTTTTTCATCATCATCCTAGCCGTTCAGGCTTGTATATATTTGTACTTTATGACAGAATTGTTGATGTTCAGACAAAATGTACGATGGTAATAGAGGTGTATGTTACCTGCTAACGCAGATGTCACCTAAGCTTATTATGGCGCAAATAAAAAAAAAAAAAAAAAAATATCCGGGCGCACTGTGACAATCGGGTGATTTGGTAGATATGATAAATATTTAAAATGGCGGGGTTTTTTTTGTATTTAGTTCTGTAATAATAAGAAAACGTAGTGACTGAGCCAGTAGGAGTGCCTGCGGCGTCGGGACGTATTTATGGCATCAAAAGACCTCGAATGGTCATCCCTTCGGGCTCAGTAACCACGTTTTCTCTTAATCCGACATGCCTTTAATAGTTTCGTTACACAATGCAGGTAGAAATCCAAATAGGGCAGGTTCGTATCGGGGCGGGTTTTCCAGTCTTCACCCCGATTATTAGCGACCGTATCCACCCCTCCCCCCCCCTCACCCCCCCATCCCACCCCCTGTAATCTCCCCCACCCTGGAGGGGTGATTATCTCCAGGGGAAAGGTCACCTTCCCCTGCTCGCCGTTCGCCCTTTCACACTCGTCCTATAAACTCGTCAGGTGGAGGGCCGGCTGGCGGTGCTAGCCGCGTTCTGTGATTTCATCGCCGCTGTGATCGTACTCGTGCAGTACTCGCTGGTCGGGGTTATCACAGGCAGACATTAAGGCCCGGCGTCCACCTACTACGATATGGCACCGATATGCCCTACGATGCACCTCCCGATAAAAAATCAAAATCGCGTCGGAAGGTTACCTAATATCGGGGCAGTTGACCACATTTTTGCGATTAGACACCGATAAAAGCCCCATACAATGCATGGTGAATTGGCATGTCTAGACATATGTCTACGATTTTGCACCTTCCCGATATGGCACCGATTTTGACATTTTGTATCGGTGCCATATCGGGAGGTCTACGATTCTATCGTAGTAGGTGGACGCCGGGCCTTATAATACACCGCGGCGCCCCAGGTCCAGGCCGTGCTTTATGGGTCTGCGAGGAGGGGGCGTATGGTCCGCTGAATACATACACAATATCTCACCCCTGGTACAAGTTTAGCCATAGAAATAACATTAGAAAAATATACTCAACGATCACCCTGGTAAAGTGACAATACTACGCCACGGCCGTGGCATAGTGAATTTGCTAAGTATATTCTGATTATTCTGAAGTTGCGATGATATTTATTTTGATAAAAAGGGGTGAGATAAATCCAGAACCGCACTCGAATCATAAATAGACAATACTCCACTCGTTTGGCTGTGCCATAATCGTCACTCGGCTTCGCCTCGATAACGATTGCGGCCCATCCAAACTCGTGGAGTATTGTCTATTTATACGATTCTCGATGCAGTTCTATATAAATATTGACTGGTTTCAGATACAAGCGGCCGTATGCTCCGAGGAGTTGACACGGAGTCATATCTGAGCGTATGCGAGGATATTGCGTAGTTAACTCCGAGGAGCATACAACCGCTTTTATCTGAAACCAGTCTATTTTGTATTTATTATCCACCTTTTCTGGACAAGTTTCATGTCGATATCAGTTCATTTTAGTTATGGACTATTTTTCCGTATGCACTATTTTCCTGTATGCGCCACCCGGAGCATACAACATATCGGTATGCGCCTTGTATGTCCATACACGCTGCCTATGTGTTTTCTATGGACACTTTGTACTAGGTGGATATCATTATATACCTGTGGTAGTATATCCTACACATACTGCCCGCTCCTACCCATGTCGTATTTATACCCGTACGGCACCTAGGTGACGTACGGGGTATGTATGTGGCGTACGGGGCATGTACGGCGGCAGAATCCAAATATTCCCCCAGTAGCAAAGTTTAAAATTCGATATTTTAAGGTATATAATAATAGAGAAACAGGCTGACTGTCTCCGTATGGATAAAATACTTGGTAAAATCGGCGATCAGATGAACCTCTGCCTTCGGCATCGGTTGATCTGATCGCCGATTTTACCGCGTATTTTATCCGTACGGAGACAGTAAGCCTGTTTCTCTATAATACAGTCTGCCAGTCTAACTGCTGGTCTGCGTATAGAAGAGGGATCAGTGTCCCCGTTATCATATATGGCTACTACACATACCAAAGATATACCATTATCATATCAATTCTACTACATATACCTAAATGAAGAAATAATACCATTATCATACATGGCGTCTATTTATACCTAAATGAAGAAATAATACCATTATCATACATGGCTTCTATTTATACCTAAATGAAGAAATAATACCTTTATCATACATGGCTTCTATTTATACCTAAATGAAGAAATAATACCATTATCATACATGGCTTCTATTTATACCTAAATGAAGAAATAATACCTTTATCATACATGGCTTCTATATATACCTAAATGAAGAAATACCTTTATCATATCATGTCTACTACACATGCCTAAATGAAGAAATAATGCCATTATCATGCATGTTAACTATTTATACCTAAATGAAGAAATAATACCATTATCATATCATGTCTACTACACATACCTAAATGAAGAAATAATACCATTATCATACACGGCTTCTATATACAGTAGAACCCCGCGTAAGCGGACACCCTCCGTTCCGGGCCAAAGTGTCCGCTTACGCGGGGTGTCCGCTTACGCGAGGTTAAAATAAACATCTAATAGAGGGAACCGTTCCGAGCAAAGGTGTCCGTTAACGCGGGGTGTCCGCTTACGCGGGGTGTCCGTTAGGCGGGGTTCTACTGTATACCTAAATGAAGAAATACCATTATCATATCATGTCTCTTAAGAAATAATACCATTATCATTCATGTTAACTATATATGAAGATATAATATTACCATAATGCCTACTACACATACCTAAATGAATAAATAATACCATTATCATACATGCCTACTACACATACCTAAATCAATAAATAATACCATTATCATACATGGCTATTACACATACCTAAATGAAGAAATAATACCAATACCATATATACCTACTACATACACCTAAATGAAGAAATAATACCATTATCATACATGTTAACTATATATATACCTAAATGAAGATATAATATTCTCATACATGCCTATTACACATACCTAAATGAAGTAATAATACCATTATCATATCAATTCTACTACACATACCTAAATGAAGAAATAATACCTTTATCATACATGTTTACTATATATACCTAAATGAATACAGTTTTCTCATATTGCGCTGTGGGCTGCCAGAACAGGGTGTCTGATTGGCTGAGAACGTATCACGTGGTCAATCTAAATGTTCAGCCTTACATGAATTCCTCGGTAAACGTGACACAGGCAGCCTCTAGGGTGAGTCAAAAGCCTCTAGAATTATTACATATGTTTACATTTTCTTGTACTTTTTCTGACCAATTGTACTATTACCATTCCAAATTCCATAGTTGCTACAGTACTGTGCACACGCAAATTGACCAAATGCAGCAAGTGAAATTCCAAAATGTGACAGAATTACAAGGGTTCAATGACCTCCAGGGCTTTGGCTCATCACGAATGCCTCCTATGTTGTTAGTCCTCGATGTTTCTGTTATCTTCTGTAACGGGACATAGGGATTTTGTTGACTTAAAATGTCTTTCAGTGAGTAAAATCAGTGACAACACTTCAACCTATATTTTGCATGTCACAGCACGTAATTTCGTCAGAGATATTGCCACCTCTACTGCCCCTGCGGTAATAAATGCAGTAGATAAAAGTGTTCAGAAATTGAAAACTAAAACTATACAAAAATGTCCTAAACACACATTTACCATGCCCCTTTGTATTTATATTGTGATATCTGGACTTGAATCTGCCTATCTGGTGTACTTTTGTAATTGTGTCACAATGGAATTAATGTTTAGTCTTGAAAAATGTAATCCTTGATATGAGAACTGAAAAGATACCAATCAGTGGTATGTAACCATGGAGTGTTCAGCTATACGGCATATAGCCTATGATCCATGGGCGCCGCCATGACGCCCCCCGAGTAGGTGTTCTTCACTATTGGAGGTGAAAAAGTAGGTGTTCTTCACTAAAGGAGGTGGAAAAAAAGTGAGTGATAATTGGGAAATGTCAGAACTTTAGCCTTGCTCACATATTTATATAAAGTGTTCCATATGGAAAATATCATGTCTTGGGTTTAATCATTATGTCATCCTGCTTTGGGATGGGTGTAGAGAGTCAAGGGAACCATAGTAAAATATTGAAAGGCAGTTGAATTTTTTAAGAACAAAGAGCCAGAATACAGGTTTGTCCCCCGACCACCTAGTGACTGCTTATGAACTAACAATGGCTCTGTCCCCTATGGGTGGATGATAATCATTTTAGTCCTAAATGAAGTCATATGTACGTAGGATTAACGAGATTGAGGAAGGGATTCCTGATTGGAGATTCAGTATCCTGTAGTCATTTACCATCCCACTATACGGAAATAGCAGAACATTCTAAGTTCACCAAAGCGATAACTTAAAACATATAATCTTATCAATAAATTCAAGCTATGGCTCTGCATCTAGTCAACCATTGTGATATGATTCGCCTTTAGGGGCAGAACTTAGCAGGTCTGAAAGATATTTCTATATTCCATTAAAAGAAAATATACAAGCAATTCAGAACAGAAATATTGTCCCACGTCAACTAAACTGCCTCCATTGAGGAAACTTAGATTCCCCTGTTTAATTGTGACAAATGGGAATAGCGCCTTAAGGATATGAAGCATGTCAATGGTTTCTAATAGTTCCCTTATTCTTTCTTTCTATGTTGAATATATATTTCATTGAAAAACCTCCGGAGAGACCTGAGGCAAGTCTATTGTCTCTGCGGGGTGTCTCCTTTATTGTATGTGTTTATGTAAAAAATATCAGCCTGAGGGATATGAAGCAAGTCTATTGTGTATGTATTTATTCTCCATATTCTTTCTTCTCTGAAATATTGTTCGTAGAAATAGCGCGGAGTGACGGTTGTAGTTCATCTCCACAAAATGATTGGCGATTTTTATCATTCCCGCAATCTGAGAGAATGTGAGCTACAAAGGCGAATGAGGTTACCAATGGTCTCTTCCACCCGCATATATATGCAAACTTTTGTTCACCCTTGTAGAAATCACAATTCCCAATAAATTCAAATCCTGTAGAATTGAACGGTGACACCGTTGTTTTTCGGTCGGGAAGTGGTACAAAAAATATGAAATATTGAAAATTCGAAGTGGCATCGACTATTTTTAGTGCGTGCTCGCATGACCTATATACATTGCCTAAAGGTTAGAATGGTACCATATAGACTTCCAGCGTAGTGCAAAAAAACTATAAGCGCTATTCACTGTGATATTGTGAAAGGAGCAGGGAGCCAGTGCCTCAGTGTCTTAGAGGCGTGCCCAGCTGACCATGACCAATCACTCAAGACAAAAAAAACCTTACTGACCTACTGGTGCTTGATATGTTTGGATCCTAGACTCAGGCAGTTGCAGAAATGGGTTGACTTGGTGCAAGTGGGTTACAGAAAGCTATCCATATAGACTAAATGTATAATCCAAACCTTTTGATTGTTCTTTATTTAAAACAGCACACTAATTCATCAATGATCAACATACTATTTCCTCCTAGTGTGTTAAAGACCCTTATCCTACCCCTAATAAAAAACTCCATAGGCTTAACATTGGGTCACTGTATTTGGTCTGGAGTTCAGAAAAATGAAAACTATTGCTCTAGTGGGATACACTTGACAAATTACGACATTTGTTAATGTAGAAGTAATTAAGACGGGCGGGGTAGGATAAATTCTAAACCAAACTCGAGTTAGTCGTGTTATTGTTCATCACACTCTGGCAAGATCGCGTATTACTGCTCTTGTCTTCGCCTCGCACAGTAATACGTGATCTTGCCGTCGTGCGATAAACAACACCACGACTAACTCTTGTTTGGTTTCTCCATAGTAACCCACCAACACTGATGCACAAATTCAGACCTCGCAATGCTCCCCGACGCCCATTTAATTCAATTCAATCGTGCGTCATAAGGCGTATCGTTGTGCATCGGGAGCCTGGGACCTGTTTCACTAGTTACGTGACATGTCTAGATGGTGTCTGTGACACCATACATACAGATTGGGGTTGACTAGGAGAGTGGTTGTGGCCCACTAGATTTAAGGTCAACTATAGACTGTAGAACCGTCCCAAGGCGCTATAAATATCACGTAAGGAGGTCAGGGTGAAGGTCGCGGTCTGCTCCGAATGCAGTCATTGGCTACTGGGTCTACTCTATTCTTTATATTGCAGTTAATGCAGGGGGACAACTCCATGCAGGAGGTTTTGTGACAACACAAATAGCTGCCATTAGGACAAGACAGACCCCAAACACGATGTGTCTGGTTTCAAAAGAATTAGACATTGCGTTGTTACTAGTGTTGTTGTGTCACTGTTCGCGAGACCAGGGAGCTGTTTCAAAAGTCGAATGAGGTCTTGCCAGCGGCAGGTCACATTTTGAAAGCGAGAGGCCGGCAACAGCGAGCGGCACCTCAAATCAAAGCGGCAGAAAAACTACTTCCAATATTTTTGAAACAGCTCCCAGTTATCATGGTCAGAAAAGGCCTAAGACCCCACAAGGACGTCCACATGAATCCTCCACGTGTGCCGAAGGTGTATGGTACCCGCAAGAATCCACTCGAGTACTTCGGAAATGACATGTTTTTGCATCGCCTCTCCAAGGTCATGGTGTTTTCCTGCCTGGGACCTGTTTCACTAGTTTTGGGACATATCTGTGACACCATACAGACATCGGGGTTATCTAGTTACGTGACAACACAAGTAGCTGCGTTTAGGAAAAGACAGACCCCAAACATAAGAATTAGACAAATCTAGACATCATAAACCTGTTTCACTAGTTTCGTGACACATGAAAAGCAGCACCAACAGTGCATGCAAGAACGGACAAAACAAAGTCTAATGTCTAGTTCTTGTGAAACCGGACACACCATCTAGACGCCATCTAGACATGTCGCAAAACTAGTGAAACAGGTTCCAGGTGCGCAACACCGTAACTCACAGTGTTTATCACGAGAAAAGGCGTGAGTTTCGCTTGTCGCAAACGGTACATTGCCAACTTAGACACAACATGCAACAATAGACATGCGTTATGAAACGTGACTTCGTTTTGTCCGTTCTTGCTTGCACTGTTGGTGCCTTTTTCATGTCTGTCGAGCACTTCATGAAACTAGTGAAACAGGGACCTGTTTCACTAGTTTCACTTCTAATGTTGCATGTTGTGTCACAGTTGGCAACGTACCGTTCGTGACAAGCAAAATTCACGTCTACTTGTGTTGTCACAAATCTAGAGACCCCCTATATGTCTGTATGGTATCACAGACGCCATCTAGACATGTCACGAAACTAGTGAAACTGGGAGCTGTTTCATTATTTTCGTGACATGTCTGTGACACCATACAGACATTGGGGTTGTCTGGTTTCGTGACAACACAAGTAGCTGCCCTTAGGAAAAGACAGACCTCAGACATAAGAATTAGACGAATCTACACATTATGGACCTGTTTCACTAGTTTCATGACAATAGTGGCACCAACAGTACAAGCAAGAACGGACAAAACGAAGTCTAATGTCTAGTTCTTATGAAACCGGACAAACCGGACACGCTATCTAGACATGTCACAAAAGTAGTAAAAAAAAGGTCCCAGGTCCCAGCTCCCTTGTTTAGTTTGGGCGACTTCTGACAAAAATGATTCCGTCGTTGGTGGCCGACAAGTTTATTGGAGGCTAGACTATGTCAAGACTCAGCCTGTGGAAGCAGACTTTAAGTCTGCAGTCTTTGTGCACATTCTTCTGGGCTTTCTCGGCGATGCAGCAGTGCATGAAGAGTCAGTGAACCAGAACGGAGAGATTTCTGTAAGTCCTTCGTCCCTAACCTCACCAGTACACAGGGACTAGCGCGACGTGAGTCGAGGGACCCAGACTAGCTGCAGGGTAGACCTTACCAGTTTTCATTTGAAGGTTTTTATTATCAAACTCTGGGTACACCCAGGTCTTCCATTTGACAATATCAGATACAGCCTGTACAGTGAGTGCTCAGTGCGCCAACATAGCACTAAAATAAAAAATAAAAAAAACCCACCACCAAACTATGTACAAGTGGGCTTCTAAATATATCAAATCACAACCATTTCTCATACACTGCTAAATTGATTTATTTGGTCTTTTACTACTCGTTTAAAGGAAGCAACAGAGTCAAGATTTTGTGTGTCAGCGCTCAGTGAGTCCCAAATCTTTGTCCCCCGGTACAACGGTGATCTTTCATATTTCGAAGTTCTGTACCTGATTATCGAGAACCTTAGCTTATTAGCACTCCAGGGACCTGTTTCAGTAGTCTCGTGACAATAGGCCTAGACAGACATCAACAGCGGCACCAACAGTGCAAGCAACAGCGGAAAAAGACTAGCAAATATCAGAAGATCGAAGTTGCCAATCTTCTTCATATTTGGAAAAATTATAGATTAGATGTATCCCCTACTCATGTTAAAGTGTCATTGTTTAATTCCTACGAGAAGTGAGTGAAACTCTGTGTGTCATCGACTGCAATCTTGTGATCTGTCCGTATGGTGTCAGAGACGCCATCTAGACATGTCACGAAACTACTGAAACAGGTCCCTGGTCATTCTGCGTGACTGTTCCAGTCGTTGTTCATCTTTAGAGAGTTTAAACATTAGCTTCGCTAAACTCAGGTATCTCCTGGTTTCTAGATACTCAATACCTGCAGCTAGATGTAGGTCATGAATGCTCTTTATCTCACCCCTGGTATTTTTTCTCCATAGACTTAACATTGGAAACTCGTACTCAACGCCCGTGGAGTATTGTTGAAAAATACTCAATAGGGGAGGATGTCATACATTTAAGCCAAATAGTCAGTGATAGGGGTGAGATAAAATCTGAACCGCACTCGATTCATAGCCACTGATAATATGCGATTCATTTTGGTTTGCTACATAATCTCACTCGGCTTTGCCTCGTGAGATTACTCCGCAACCAAAACTCATGGCATATTGTCAGTGGCTATGGATCTCGATGCAGTTCTTTATTAGTCTTTTTCGAAAGTAGCCCTGTATCACTCTAAGGGCTCGATTTTGGGTCCTCTGCAGTTGGCCAAGGTCAAATACGCTCGCCCCCCCCCCCCCCCCCCCCGAAGATGAAGCTACCATACTCTAAGATGGGTCGTATGCAGTACAATAGATTAACTGGGCCACAGGAGTAGAGATGGATTTCCGTATTTTCTTAAGCCTGAATATTCTGTTGTAATGTTAGTTTCTTCTTTAGTATTTATAAGCGTACTCAGTAGGTCTATTGTAGTGAATCAAAGGCAGTGGTTGCGTTTCTTTTGGCCTGGCATCCCCCTATCACGACAGAAATTTAGACCTACCGATATGGCTCCGATAACAAAAATTGAAAATCGTTGACTAATCCAGTCAGCGACAATTATGTGGGGGGAAAATAAAGGAGAGGAGGGAGAGAGGTGTGAGGGGGTAGATAGAGGGAGGGGAGGAAGAGAGGGTGTGAGGGGGTAGATAGAGGAGGGGAGGGAGAGAGGGGTGTGAGGGGGTAGATAGAGGGAGGGGAGGGAGAGAGAGGTATGAGAGGGTAGATAGAGGGAGGGGAGGGAGAGAGGGGTGTGAGGGGGTAGATAAAGGGAGTGAAGTCAGAGAAGGGGTGTGGGGGTAGATAGAGGAGGGGAGGGAGAGAGGGTGTGAGGGGGTAGATAGAGGGAGGGGAGGGAGAGAGAGGTATGAGAGGGTAGATAGAGGGAGGGGAGGGAGAGAGGGTGTGAGGGGGTAGATAGAGGAGGGGAGGGAGAGAGGGGTGTGAGGGGGTAAATAGAGGAGGGGAGGGTGTGAGGGGTGTGAGGGGGTAGATAGAGGAGGGGAGGGAGGGGTGTGAGGGGGTAGATATAGGAGGGGAGGGAGAGAGGGATGTGAGGGGGTCGATATAGAAGGGGAGGGAGAGAGGGGTGTGAGGGGGTAGATAGAGGGAGGGGAGGGAGGGGTGTGAGGGGGTAGATAGAGGAGGGGAGGGAGGGGTGTGAGGGGGTAGATAGAGGGAGGGGGGGAGAGAGGGGTGTGAGGGGGTAGATAGAGGAGGGGAGGGAGAGAGGGGTGTGAGGGGGTAGATAGAGGGAGGGGAGGGAGAGAGGGGTGTGAGGGGGTAGATAAAGGGAATGGAGGGAGAGAAGGGGTGTGGGGGTAGATAGAGGAGGGGAGGGAGAGAGGGCGGTGAGGGGGTAGATAGAGGGGTGTGAGGGGGTAGATAGAGGGAGGGGAGGAAGAGAGGGTGTGAGGGGGTAGATAAAGGGAGTGGAGGGAGAGAAGGGGTGTGAGGGGGTAGATAGAGGGAATGGAGGGAGAGAAGGGGTGTGAGGGGGTACATAAAGGGAGTGAAGTGAGAGAAGGGGTGTGATCTGCAGGGAATCTGGCTAAAATAATGGCGGCAGTGATTCATTAATCGTGATTTAGGGAGGGGAGAGAGGGGGCATAATTGAGGGTAAAAGGGAGGGGAGTGATAGGCCTTGCCGTGTGGGGAGGAGGGGGAGGGGAGGGGGATGTATTCTGGTCCCCGTTTTCAGCCGTTTTCAGCTGGAGGCTAAATCTGGTTAATACCCGTTGACACGGTTAGTTTGGCCCGCTTCCGCTGGAGGGCGTGGCGATGAAGCGAGACAACCAATCATCGTCAAGTAATTGATTCTCCTCCTATCACTTGCACTCATTGACCTCGCGGGGTTGGGATAAAGGCCATGTCCTCAAACAAAGCTGACTCAGCGGTTTAGTGCGGCCTGGAGGTCGACCTTGACCTTGACCCGCATGGATCGAATCGACCGTGTTTACACAGCCTCGGGTCCCATCAGCTGTGTTAACACAACCTGAATTTGAATTGACTCAAACACAGCCTAACATAGATTGGCTGTGTTAAAGGCAGATCGGACAATTTGGTTTTAAAATTAAAACCCTTGTCATTTTCCTGAAGCTTGAATATGACACACCATAGGTGTTTCAGAATACTAAGCCACCTAGAGCATCAGCCCAATAAATTCGTGATTTGGCTCAAGGTATTGACGAAACTGATGTGAAGAACTATCGTAAAACTGGATGAGTTTTAGTCTTCGCCAACATATGCCACGACTGGTGTTTGGCATAGTGATTTCACAAGGCGAAGCCGGAGCCAAAACTCCAGGAGTGGAATGCGGTGGCCAAGATTAAAACGAATCAGGTTTTGATTTTATCCTACCCCGTCTCCTGAATATTACGTGATAACAATTCTGTATGCCACTAGTGGCATATAAAACTCTGTATGCCAGTCAGCGTGGCATACGGAAACTGAATGTTAAGCCTATGGGATTTTATATTAGGGGGAGGATAAACGCTGATATCCCCTGTTTATGTGTATGTGTAATCCTCCCCAGGTATGTGTTGGAGTATGTCTTGTCCTTTGTACTCATTTCCTTGGTTGACCGTCGCTTGAGTATGTCGTAACGGATAATTTCACTTTTTTCCCGTCTTGTATATAAGGGGTTATACCTTTTGTCCTTTGATGTACTACAGATCAAACTTTGAATTTTACCTATCAACTTATGAGTGTATTAAAACTATAACTCAAGTGTCTTACCTATAAAAAAAAATATAAAAAAATGTGGTGTTCAGTTAGAAAAATCCAACGTGCAAAAATGTGGACTCTAAAGAATGTCTAAAACTATGACTGGATTACCGTTAAGACTAAATGTTGTTAATAACATTACCCACTGTATACTTCAATGAACTTTAAATAAACACTGCAATATAAAAAAAAAGCCGGGGTCACTCTGCTGGTTTTTAGTTTTGAAGATCAATATTATGATAATTCTATATTAGAATATATATAGAAATTCTTAAATGTTGCTTTTCACGTAGTAAAACCCATTATTTAACAGAATATAGTAAATATATTCTTGTCTTTGAAAGAATTGAGTGAAACTACATTTTTCAGTACATTTCCTATGTAAATCAGGCAGATGTTATTAGGCCTTGTTTGCCTATTGGGATTTGATAGACTGAACTTAACAATTAATTCATTTATTTAGAATTAGAAGGAATCTGGAAACAAATTTGTTGACTGTAAATTGACGATATCTAAAAATCACAAGATGATGCCACTATAAATTGTAGGATATGCCATTAAAATACATGGTGGTGCCACCTTGTGATTTTGAAATATTGTGAATTATCAGTCAAAATTGCTTCCTTGGGAATCCTTCTACTTACAGATGAGTAAATTTAAGGTTGTGTCCAGTTGATCCAACCCTAATATCATTCCTATCATTCTTCTACAGGTCCTGTCTAAACCTTCTACGGTAGCCATACCTCCGTCCTAAATTTCACCCCATTAAGGGACTGGCTCCAGAAGGACCATTATGGGTTTCTCGATGTGAAATAATATACGAATGTCTAAAATGATTACAATACGGACTCTTGTCCAGCCAAACCAATAGCATCTCGAAGCAGACCAAGTCAGTATACAAGAGGGTGGCAATTTTTTCCTATATTAGATTTAACTATGTAGTATTATAACAGGGGGGGGGGGGGGGGGAAGAGAGCTTGCATATGACCACCAAGGTACCTCACGGCCTTAAAAAAAAGGCTGAATCTCTTTGTAATGATTTTGGAATTCATGTACTCGTGTTGAAATGTGTATAAAAAAACTGCTCAATAAAAATATTTTATAAATTTTTTTTAAAAGGGCCAATTTCCATGTACTGATAATATCGTTTTATCTCAAACACAAGAATGGTACCCAATAGTTTGTAAAACTAAAATATGAAGTTCTATACATTTTCTATATTTTCTAAAAGTTTTCAGAAAATGAAATGGGTTTTATTCTGTGAAAAGCAACTTTTAGAATTCTATATATTCTTTTATATAATTATCATAATATCAATCTCTAAATGATAATCTACCACTGTGACCCCCGTTTCTAAGTTATATGTGTTCAACAACATTTGAAGATCATCATATCCAATTTTCAGGGAAATGATATGGGTTGTAATTTTCAAGGCCAATTTTCCTGTATGCCTTTAAAACATTTATTATCATCCGGCTTTCTTTGTCTTGTTCTGATTGGCTGTGTTTACACACATCTCAGTTCTGATTGACTGTGTTTACACACATCTCAGTTCTGATTGGTTGTGTTTACACACATCTCAGTTCTGATTGGCTGTGTTTACACACATCTCAGTTCTGATTGGCCATGTTTATTGATATCTCAGTTCTGATTGGCAGTGTTTACGCAGCCTAAAGCCCAATGCCCATCTACTGATTTCGGAACATTCATTTACCTTTGTCGGCGACAAACGGACGGTCATTACCCCTTACCCGCAACACAAAAGTGGAAGACAGATATGGGCGAATAAAATTTATTTGAATTTTATAAGGTCCATATAAATTAAGATATTAAATATGAAACAATATCTTATGGAAGAGGATATACATATGTAGTATGATATATGAAGAAGACATATTTGTAAATATGATAAGTACATATTTTGAAGATATGTATAAGATATACATAAGGCAGATGTGATGCCTGTATAAAAGGTATTACATATGTGGTATGTATTACAGGAGTACATGTGTATAATGTATAATAGTATTATGTAATACGTATATATGGTTATACAATGTGTATAAAACGCCCTACGGGAGTAGGAAGAAAGGTGAGGGTGGGTGGGAGAAAAAAGGTTGTAGGTGTGAGCGGAGTGAAGCGCAGGAACAGAATGAGATAGAGCGTGGGGGCGTGCTTCGCCACGTGACCTATTAGTTCACGTGACTCGCACGCGGGGGCGCGCAGGGTGCGCTAGTAGGGAGGGAGTGCGCTAGGTGGTGCAATGACCGCTCCTGACCCTACGGGCCATGAGCTACCCATTACCCCTTACCCGCAACACAAAAGTGGAAGACAGATATGGGCGAATAAAATTTATTTGAATTTTATAAGGTCCATATAAATTAAGATATTAAATATGAAACAATATCTTATGGAAGAGGATATACATATGTAGTATGATATATGAAGAAGACATATTTGTAAATATGATAAGTACATATTTTGAAGATATGTATAAGATATACATAAGGCAGATGTGATGCCTGTATAAAAGGTATTACATATGTGGTATGTATTACAGGAGTACATGTGTATAATGTATAATAGTATTATGTAATACGTATATATGGTTATACAATGTGTATAAAACGCCAAAAATGTCCATGAAGAGTTTGTGGAGAGGAGGGTGGGAGAAAATGATGCTCACTCGTTAATTGACTTGAGGAGGGAATCATTCACCCGATTGGCATCCGAGGTGCGGATGTAGCTTCTGTGGGCGTTGGAGCGCCACCCCCCATACCTCTGTATATCCAGTTCAGGGACTCCGGCCTGGAAGGCCTGCGTCGCCGCGGCCTTTCGCAGGCTGTGCAGGGTATATGTCCTTAATGGTATCCCTGCCAGCGCGATGAGACGGTCCCACTCTTTAGCGAGACATCGAGTCGTGATGGGGGAGCGATCCTCGTTCATGAGGAAGGGCTCGCGGTCGTTGGTCGTAGGAACGGCCGCGATCATCGCTCTCACTGCCCGCAGCGGGCACGACATCCGGTCCGGGGAGGGCTGCAGAGATACGCGTTTCTCTTCTCCAACACACTGGAGGTTCTTTGCAGCCTTGATCCTCACGTCGACGTGAGTAGAAGTGACCCTCACGTCTCCTCGTGTGAGGTGCCGGACCGGATCGAAGCTCTTGACGGTTGGCGGCGCGACTTCGCTTTGCCGCAGGGCCACGAAGAACATGAGGAGGCACGCCGCTCTGGTCGACCGGTCGAGGGGCGTGGCCGTGAGACCGCCGAGGACGCCTCTGAGGGCCTCCATAGGTATAGGCGGCTTCACGTTTGGCTGGTAGGCTTTGTCCCTCTTCATTGCGTCCAGTGCCCGCTTGACGCGGGCGTCCTCCGTTGCCGCAATGTTCCCTCCTGACAGCCGTAGGTGCGACCGTAGGTGAGACAGATGGTTGGCTACGGTCGCTGGTGAGGGGGCGTGGTCCCGGACGTACTCCAGGTACGCGGTGAGTAGGCTGACGGTCGGCTGCTGGGGGTCCACGCCCATCCTCCGGCAGAACGCTAGGTATGTAGTCACTGCGCTTCGCTGGTTGGCGACCGTGCCGGGGGCACGCGCCGCGGCCTGCTGCGCAGATGCCCTCTGTTGGAGACAGCGTAGCGCCGGATCTGCAGTAAAGCCGGAGGACAGGCACAAATGAGGCGTGATTACATGGAGCGACAGCTCTGAGGTTAAGAGAGGACATGTAAAAAGCAGCTTTAGAATAGTCACTGGAGGTGAGGTGCGACCGGCTGAGGGCATCCGCGACCGAGTTGAGGACCCCCGGGATGTGCGTGTATACCAGCTCGACCTGGAGCCTCGCTTGTACCATCCAGGCTTGGCGGGCACACTCCGCCAGCACCTTGTTCCGTGCCCGCCCCGATGTTAGTGCCTGGACGGTTCCCATGTTGTCGCAGAAGACCTCAACCCGCGTCCCCCGGTCCCGGTCGGTCAGGAACGTGTTGAGGGCGTATATTGTGTTGAGGGCTTCCAGTTCCGATATGCAATTCACCGGGTCGGCAACCGGGCACACCTGGGCGGAGTAGGCCAGGCGGCCGTCGGTGCCCCCGACCCCGGTGAGGCAGGCGTCCACAGTGATGCATTTCGTCGGGGGGCCCCTGGGAATCAAGGCACGCCCGTTCCAACCCTCCGCAAACCTAGAGAACCAGTCGAGGTCCTGCCGCATGTCCGAGGAGATGTTTAGGTAAAACCCCGACATACCACGCAGTGCCTCCAGTAGCTTGCTTACGAAGGGTCTTGCCGGGCGGATGCACTTTGCCACGTGGAGGATTTTTCCCAGCACCGACTGGAGTTGCCGCTTGGTTAGCGAGCGTTTCCGTGCGACAGCCGCGACGTGCTGGCGGACGTCCTGGAGTTTGTCCTCGGGCACCGACAGAATCATGTTTCGTGCGTCGATGTTGATGCCCAGCCAACGGACGACCTGCGACGGTTCTTGTGCTTTCTCCCGGGCCTCCGGCAGCCCTAGCTCGCGGAAGAGCTCCCTAGCGGTCGCGAAGTCGGCGGCGTCTTTCTCCTTTGACGGCGATAGCAGGATCAGGTCGTCGAGGTACATGGCCGCCTCCACCCCCTTTCCGGCGAGGATCTCCACTATCGTATCTGCAACACACTGCATGTGATACGAGGACGCGCGGGCACCGAACGGCATCGCCGTATCGCAGTAGTACCCGCCGTCCCACGCGAAACACAAGAGGGGCCAGTCGAGGGGGTCACACCGGAAATTTTTATATGCCCTCGCGATGTCGATGGAGGCCATGTAGCTCGAGGGACCCGATCGCAGGAGACGGGAGACGAAACCGTCGATGGTGGGGAGAGTGTGCTCCCTCTCCTCCCCGTACACCGAGTTCTTCCTCACGTAGGCGTTGACGCTCCGATCCCGGGGGAAGGTCATATCCGTTATCACCCGCCGGGCATCGGAGTCCCGTTTCTCCCGCGACATCAACGGAGAGACGTGGCACCACGGACTGAACGGGGCCTCGGCGAACGGCCCGAGCAGATTTGAGAAGGAGAGCTCCTTAGTGATAAACTTGCCTACCTCCGTGGGAAAAGCCATCGCGCTGGGATGATTTGGGACCCCCTGGGTATCGGTCGCGGGTCCCAGGTATCCGAGGGGGAATCCATAACGTATGAACCCCAGCAGCTCCCGCTTTCCCTGCATCGCCGTTAGGTACTTCTCCCACGCCCGTAGCCGTAAGTCCGTGGGTAGAGTTATCTTGCTACACATGGCGTTTGGGAGCCCGGTTGCCCGCACGGCCCGGTATATGTGCCCGTGCGCCGGCGGAGCGTTGTCGTCCATCTCCGGCCACTGCTTGCGGCGATGTAACATAAAGGCCTCCGGGTCCGTACGAGTCCCGGCGGTCACGATGCCCGTGCGGCAGATCTCCTCCAGTGCCGTGAAGTCCAGTGTGCTGGGCTCTGCCGTGCCGCTGGGGCCGGCCACGCTGTCGGAGGGTGGACCCGGGTGGCCGACGCCCACCGGGCCGGCCACGTGGGGTACCGTGTTGTTGTTGTTGTTGTTATTGCCGACCGCCCCCTCCTCACGTGGTGGGGCGGCCGCAGTCGCTATGGCGTCACGTGTCGCCCGCCCCCCGTCCACCCCACGTGTTGCGGGTGCTCCAGGGGGGGGTGTATCCGGGCAGGAGCGACTGACCACCTCGGCCCACGTGGCCGGCGGCCGTTTCCTGTCCGGTGTTGTTACACGGGTTACCGGTCGTGTGATCTCACGTGTGCCGCATCCGGTGTCCGCAGGGGTCCGGGGCTTGCCTACACGTGAGCATCCTGTGTTGGGGTGCGCTCCGATCACTCGCGGGGCGCACCGTGCCCGTTTTTTGCCGCCGGCTGACCGCCGTGTTGGTACAGGGCATCCGGTCCGGGGTCGGCCGCCCTCAACGTGTATCCGGCCTGTGGGGTGTACGCCACCTGGCCCGCCCGCCGTGCTGCTGGGGGTTGGGGGGCTTGCTGACTGTCGTACCCCATTGTGTAACCCAACTTGCGGTTACAGGCATGGAGCGAATGCCCGCACTGCTTTCCCACCGAATCGCAATACGAGCATATATGGACCCATTTGATAGGCCCGTCCTCGTGCCCGCTCCTGTGGCGACACCCCCGGTCCGAATTGAATTGCCTACACGGCAATTCCCTCGAGCGTGACTTGCTTCCGCTATCCGCTCCCCCGGTCTGAGTCCCGGCCGTCATCGCGAGTCGGACCCGCTCTTCCTGTATGAGCGCGTAGTCCGACCAGCTCATCCTCCCGGTCTCGACCTGATCGAAGATGAATTGGCTCCATCGCCTCACGCCGGCCCACGGCCGGGACTGCGCATCGATGGAGACCTGATGAAGATGTTTACTCATGTGGTCCCTGTCCTCGGGCTCTACGGCTCTGTGGTCTCCCAGTAGTCCCAGGAACGCGCTCACGTATTCCATGGGTCCCAGGGACCCCCTCACCTCCAGTTTCTGCGCAAGGGTATAAACCCCCTCACGGTCGATAAACATATACGGCTTGCTGGTAAGCCTTGCGATATTTAAATCAGAATGCAGCTTACCGGCCGTCCTATCGTGTTTTATCGCCTCCCGGTCGAGCTTGCGCTGGATGTACGAGTCCGCCCCGTACCTCTCCCGTATTTGTCTCGGCGCGGGCTAAACACGTGCCACCTGGTCCTCGGCCCAGTCCTGTGTCCGTCTCTCAGCGGCAGATTGAGCGGTCGGCGGTCGAGACGCTGCCTCCGGTGCCCTCTGCTCGGCTAGGCGGTTGATGGCGGCCAGGACACCGCCGATCTGGGTCTTCATGTCCTCTTTCATAGCCGCGAGGCCGACCTCCACGGCCACGAGGCGGGTGGTTTTCACGCTCCCGACCTCCGAGGCCGATTCCACGTGGTCTTCGGAAGGCCGCATGGTCGAGTCCGAAGATTCCTCCTGAGCCTGAGACGTGCTCGGTCCAGCTCGCGTTTTCGGCATTTCACGTGAACCTGTCCTCCTGCTAACCCGTACTTTTAAACTCTTGCCCTTACGGCCTCGGACCGATACCCGTGGAGTATGCGGTGCCGCGAACAGCGTAGAGCCAAGGAGAAAAAAGGTTGTAGGTGTGAGCGGAGTGAAGCGCAGGAACAGAATGAGATAGAGCGTGGGGGCGTGCTTCGCCACGTGACCTATTAGTTCACGTGACTCGCACGCGGGGGCGCGCAGGGTGCGCTAGTAGGGAGGGAGTGCGCTAGGTGGTGCAATGACCGCTCCTGACCCTACGGGCCATGAGCTACCAATTTGTCTCACCCAAGGCATCCTAACGGAGTCGGCCGTAGTCGGTAGAAGTAGGACAGCTAGGCAAGGGTGAGCCACCGATTAGTAGACCGATTTGTTTAGGACTAATATCCAGCACCCCATCTCCTCAATGTCCACGGTCGAGCGAAGGGTTACATAATTTGCCTACGACCAGTTGACAGACTCCTATACGATTTGGTAACTAATCGCTCAACCCTGAATCGGTAGATGGGCATCAGTCTTTAGGTGCACTAAGTTTCACATCAAAATGTAACTTTTGTTTATGAAGCCAGAGGAATCCTGAACCCCCTCCTCACCATACACAACACAGCAGTCAGCTGTAATTTGGGCGCCGTTTGATCAAGGCACGCGTCTCGAGGTCTTGACAGACTTCTTGCTGTATTCAGGGTCGTGTTCTCAAGGCTTGGGATCGATTTACTCACCTTGTGTACAACATCCATGGTGTCCCTGGCAGGCCTCTCAGGTGTGCCTTATCGCAATGTGCAGAACTGTGTATTGAGCGTGGGAAATACGCTCAAATACGCTGCATAGGTTAAGGGCTGATTCCACCAACACGATGGATTTACCGTTGTATTATCGTAAAACTGGATGAGGTTTAATCTTGGCCACCGTATGCCACGACTGGAGTTTGGCAAAGTGACTTCATGAGGCGAAGCTGAGTGAAGTCCGGAGCCAAAACTTCAGGAGTGGCATGCGGTGGCCAATATTAAAACGAATCAGGTTTTGATTTTATCCTACCCTATCTCCTCGATTTTGGAATATTATGTGATAATAATGCTGTATGTAACACCTCAAGATCTATTGCTGACATACCATGGCAAATCACGACAAGAACGTGGCACAGGTGCTTAACCAGACCAATGGTTGGCGGCAAATATGCACATGATTATTCAAAACC
The DNA here is from genome assembly GCA_950022655.1 of Alentia gelatinosa. Taxonomy (NCBI): domain Eukaryota; kingdom Metazoa; phylum Annelida; class Polychaeta; order Phyllodocida; family Polynoidae; genus Alentia; species Alentia gelatinosa. The sequence continues at coordinate 65,646,686 of OX465584.1, read as the reverse complement.
GAGCCAGATTTAGCAAGACAACCAAATCGTGACTGATCTCATTATATCTTGTGTGTTGGTGGAATCAGCACTTTAGAGAGATGTTATAGGTACTTTCAGCGAGATGCAAAAATACATCCCTTCACTATCTGCGTGCCAGCTCTGTGACATCGGTAAGGGGCAGATGGCCAGTATCTTAGTATCTTAGAAGAGAGCCCATCTGGGACCTGTTTCAATAGTTCAGTGACATGTCTAAATGGCGTCTGTGACACCATACAGACAGATCGAGTTTCACTAGTTTCATGACAACACAAATAGCTGCCCTTAGGACAAGACAGACCTCAAAGACGGTGTGTCTGGTTTCATAAGAATTAGACATTGCCTTGTAACTGGCGCTGTAGTGTCACTGTTAGGCTTGGTTCCGCCTGTGTACACTGTTCTTGCTTGCACTGTTGGTGCCGCTTTTCATGTCTGTGAAAGTAAAGGCCTATCTGTCTGTTTGCGATAGGGTTATCCCACATGCAGCGTCCAAATGTATTAAGCACTGCCAGGTGACTGAGGTAATTCAGTCTGTAGCGATTGGTCATGGTCATGGACCTGTTTCACTAGTTTCATGACAAAAGTGTTAGACAGACATGAAAAGCGGCACCAACAGTGCAAGCAAGAACGGACAAAACAGTGTCTAGTTCTTATGAAACCGGACACACATCTAGACGCCATCTAGACATGTCACAAAACTAGTGAAACAGGTCCCGGAGGTACAGGATCGCAAGCCCCCCCAAATCGCACAGTGGAGAATATAGAGGAAACCCATGAAAGTTTAGGGTCTGAGCTCGTATCCCATCTAGTTTGAATCACGTAGTAATTCACAAGGCGAAGCCGCATGAATTGATATGTGATTCAAATGAGATGGGAGCGGCTCTGACCCTAAACTTTCATGGGTTTCTGAATTTATCTCACCCTTAATATTGACTAATGGGCTAACATTTGTGATATTATCCCCCATTGGATAGTTTTCCTAAATATCTAATGGGTGTTAGATACGAGTTTCCAATGTTAAGTCTATGGAGAAAAAATACCAGGGGTGAGATAAAGGCCTTTATCCTACCCCTAATAAAAACGGTCCATAGGCATAACATAGGCAAATTTTATGCGGCATGCCATGACAAAAAGTGCGATTTATGCCTCTAGGGGCATAAAAAATTCGACCAATCAGCGACCAGATTGTGAGCTGCTCCGAAAATAGTTCCAGTTGGACTCAGAAGTTCCCGATGGACTTCGGTTGGTCGTTCAATCTATATTTATATTTTAGTAATCCAAAAGGGTAGAGACAGGGTAGGATAAATATGAAACTGAACTCGAGTTAGGCTTGTCAGTGTCTATGCCACTCTGGTCAGGTCTGTTCCTCACTACGCTCAGCTAACGCTTCGCGTAGTAATACGTGCGACCTTCCCGTCGTGGCATAAACACTGACAAGTCTAACTCGAGTTCAGTTTCTACTAATTACTTTCACCGGACATAGTTTTCCTCTATTGCTCAGCTTTGTGCGCGTGGATATCGATACGATCATGTCTCCGTCAGGAACGAGCAGGGAGGAGGACACAAGTCAGACGCTGAGTGAGGAGCAACCATACCAAACATACGCCTGGAGATGTGTGTGGACGTGCGGCGTGAAGGCCGAGGTTGTGATGGAGAGTGATGAGTGGGAAGGCCACCTACAGGGCACAGAGGGATGGTTAGCTCTGCCATCATCCGCCAGGAAATTATAAGATAGCGCCATTGTAGTCCAGAGACAACCATTGTTATCAGTTGTTATGATCTATAGATGATATTGACAACGTGGGTAAAATTCCTTCATCCCAACCCCCAAAAAAATATTTTTGATATAATTAATATATATTTGGTCTTGCCACCTGGTGTTCTGAATTGTATCGGGGGGAGGGGGTTCGGTGTAGTGCCAAAAACGGTTACCCTGCCAAAAGTGGTAATTATCACCGACTAGTATCTTGTCCGAATGCGCGAACACACGCAGAGATGAAATTTGCCGAAATTAAGCATATCACGAGATGTTATTCTCATATCTAAATACTACTCTTTTCATTTATTTACATTAAAATCACATCAAAATAGTAGTACGTCCGATAGTCCGTGAAATCTGACCGGAAGAGCGTGTGCAGACGCATTCGCGTATTGGGTGGGCGATAATTACCATTTTTTGGCAGGGTAACCGATTCTGGCACTACATTGGATCCAAGATAGGCAGTTGCAGAAATGGTAAGTTTACTTGGTGCAAGTGGGTTATAGAAAACTATCCAAACCTTTTAGTTGATATTCATTTATAATTGCACGCTCATTCATCAATGATAAATATACCATTTGCTCCCAGTTTTCATGAAGTATGCGCAATTTCTGATAAGTTATTCTAGGTGATGCCTTGCAGGACGGACCACTCTCCCCCCAGATCTTTCGCTACAATAGCGCTGGCTTAATCTCTGCCCCAACCCAGTGACGTCATACGCTGGTTCTCAGGGTATCCTCTAAGGACAGGGGGAACCAGCCAACATTTCGGATTCAAAACAAGGCATCTGTCAAAACAATGAGTTGGGAATTATTAAATGAGCTCCAGAGACAATCCAGTTGTTTCTTTTTCAGCTTTAAACCTCTTTATAATCTGAGGTGCCTTCCACTGAAGAAAAAAATCCCTATGACTATATCTAATTTGACATAACAAACAATAGAAATGAGTGTATATTATCACCATATAAATATGTTCATTTCTATTTATAAGTAGAACACAATATCTCCAAAATCCCTCAGAAATTGGGATATTTCATAAACAGGCGTATGGGCCAGATTTGAGCCCAAACAGGCAGATCGGCCAGAGGAGGTGTGAAGCGCAGCGCCCCCTATAGGGACCCAACTCATATATGCGATCGCAGCAGGGTTCAAGGCGCCACTTTCAAACCTGCCAGCAGAGGGGAAGGAGCTCTTGAGAATGGACTGTGTGAGGCTTGTAAGCATAGCCTATGAGAAATAACGTTGTATTTAACAACACCAAACAGCCATAAAACATGGAGCTCTATTGACCTCTATTATGGTATGGAGTACATTAGATATCACTCTATCAATATCTGAAAAGATTTTTGATAGTGCTCTAACAGTTTGTATGTAGTAGCTGTTACTAGTTAGCCTATTTTAGTATAGGAATCCACATTCAACTGCCATTTGAGACCATGCCAAAACGATAGGGGGCGCTACGCTTCACACCTCCTCTGGGTCGGGGCAGAGATATAAGTGGCCACAGGAAGTAGAGCGCAAGATCTCTGCTGGGAGAGTGAGGGTAGAGAAATGGTGCTCTCCATCGTTACAAACGAGCACCAGAACAAGATGCCTTTGATATTATCCCTGCATGGCTTGAGATGAATGTAGGAGTGAGGTGTGAGGGGGGAGTGGGAGTGTTCACGAGAGGGAAATCAATACAGAGATTCATGCAGTATGAATGCTGACACCTGTGCCACTCTCCAGGTATACGCCAGGCATTGTGAGCAGGCTGAATGTGCTTGGAGAGTGCACGTACGGAGACAATACAGAAACTGTCATCTTCCTGTAGGTCCCTCGACACAACCTCCTCAAAATACTCTCTTTTCTATTGGTGTACTTTTGTCTATCTGTATATTTATTATACATCGGATACAAAGCCCCCATTGAAAATGTAGCGGGACTCAGTAAACCACGACCCATTGTATAAAACCTGTCAGATACCATAACTGTGGTATACGGATTCAAACCTGTGGTATACGGCCTCAAAACCATGGTATACGGGAAAAATAGTCCCTTTTTCTATAGAGCAAAGAAATAGTGCCTATTGTTATACCCGTTAATCTGGCAATTACCGGGTTTAATTCATTTGAAAAGATGGATAATAAATACAGCAAACGATGATTTTATGGACAGGCGGCTCTGTAAACCACTCGCAGTTGACCAAAAAAACCATCGATTATTGTCTATGTATTGTAACGTCAAATAAAGAGCCAGACTCCAGTTAAAGTGCACAAGCGTTGATCAGTGTTATATTCTCATAAGCATACATCAATTCGGCTCTACAGGTAATCCCCGGAGCACAATACGGTCATACTAACGATAGCTAAGACTAGGCATCTAATACGGGGTTCAGTGATCGGGTCCAGCAGCCGAGCTCCTTCCTCCCCGAGCTCCAAGCCACAAGTGACGCACCAGAGCTGCTGTCGTCCTTTTATAGGATGTCAAGATCACGTGACAGCTGCTCGCGCAGGGAGTGCTGGGACCCCTCTCCAGACCAGGGACCTGTTTTACTAGTTTTGTGACATGTCTAGACCGCGTGACATGTCTAGATGGTGTGTCCGGTTTCATAAGGACTATACATTAAACTTCATTTTGTGCGTTCTTGCTTGCACTGTTGGTGCCGCTTTTCATGTCTGTCTTCACTTTTGTCACAAAACTAGTGAAACATGTCCATAATGTGTAGATTTGTCTAATTCCTATGTTTGGGGTCTGTCTTTTCCCAGGGGCAGCTACTTGTGTTGTCACAAAACCAGACAACCCGATCTGTCTGTATGGTGTCACAGACATGTCACGAAACTAGTGAAACAGGTCCCTGGTCCGGGGCATCCAGTTCGTCACTCTACCGTACTTGCCACAGTATCTTTTAATGAGCGCTGCATGTTGCTCAAACAAGTTGCAGAATGATGGTTTCGACCAAAACGAGTTGCTTTCTGTATTTATCTCACCCCTGTATGCTCTAACAGAATGGACGACACACTATGTATATGCTGCCATATACTATGGAGAACGGCCTGTAATACTCGTAGGGGCATGGAGAAAGAGTTGCCCATGTTAAGCCTATGGAACAAAATTACCAGGGGTAAGATAAAGTCTCCAACCTTAATGTTAGTGTAGGCCCGAGAGAATAAGATGCATTTAATTTGAAGTAACACTTTCCTGTATTTCATCGAGGTCTGCATACAACTATTTCTCTCAACCTGGTATTTCATCATTCATTGATAACCAAGAACCATGGAACATGCATGGTGCCAGAGTATACCACTTCACAGTGTTTCTACGGGTCAGAAACTGTAACTATTTGTTAGGGATTTGAAACTCTTTGTTCATAGCCTCAAAGCCATTGATTACTAGAAAATAGTCCCGTTATGCCGGAGAACAAAGTAATAGTCCCGTATGATATACCTTATGATATAGCAATTCCTGAGTTTAACTTATTGAAGAAGATGGATAATGAATGCGACAGACGATGGACTTGTGAACAGGCGGTTTTGTGTTCTATACACCTGTGCCTTAAAATACTCCAAATACCAATCTCTGCTGTCCAAGTGGTAGTTGAGCCGTACCACCATACTGTGCCGGTATGGCGCCATACCACCATACTTTTAAAACTCAATCTCGTAAGATATGTTAATAAATCATAATAATCAATATCCGAACAAAAAAAGTAGACAGAAAATTGATAAATGATATTATGAGACTAATATTTGCAAAGAAAAGAATTTTCTAAGAGTTTGAATTTTATTTACAAAATTGTGGCTATGAATATTGCGGTACACATTCATAGCAGAAAGGGACTTCCGCCCACCCAGGCGACTTTGTTTATTACTTCGACATCGACATATTTTGGTGGGTTTTTAAGTATTTACATGTATTTAGAGGTGTATAGTACAAGTGAAACTTGCTAACCTAATTGGGACGGCATATCGTACCTTGTTACTATCGGTAAAATTATCGCATGAGCTCGCAGAGTGAATGCGATAATTTTACCGATAGTACGATAAGCCGTCCCAATTAGGTTAACTAGTTTCCCTTAAAAACCACTCATGATAAAGCTTGTGTTTTACTACTGTGTACTTTGTACTATAATGTGTCTACCTCACTTGCTTACCTTAGCATGTTGACACATATATCATACTATAGAGGTTCCTGAATTAGTATCGGCTACCTATAATACACTGACTTAGTCTTTACTACTGCAGTAATTGTAGGTAGAGTCAGTAGCCTATATTTTGTGAGTCTGTATTTGATTCAGCAACTGTATGTTTCTCATCAAGCCATCTCATTTCATCATCATCAATATGTTAAAACATATGTCTGTAAGAATTTCGATTCCTTCTCCCTGAATGTTCAACACTAAAGAAGAAACCAACAAGTTTTGGTCAAAGTGGTCGTTCTCCACGAGTTTGATGCGGTGTGATATGAACGAGGCGACAGCTGAGTGAATATCACATAGCATTCAAACGAGTTGGAGAATGACTTCTTTGACCAAAACGAGTTGCTTTCTGTATTTATCTCACCCCTGTACACACTAAAAGAATGGATTACACACAGGATATAGACCATGGAGAACAGACTGCAATACTTTTAGGGGCATGGAGAACGAGTTCCCAATGTTAAGCCTATGGACATTTATTCCAGGGGTGAGATAAATCTTGAAACTGATCCCAGCGAAACCAGGATGCATGTACATGTTCACGCGAATGAAAGTCATAAAAAAAAAGTTTAAAAAAAAAGACAACAAACAACGTCAACCTTTCTTGGTTCACGGTTGCCTTTCCACAAAACCATCGATTATTGTCTATATAGATTATCATTGTGCCTACTGTGAAGGGGCAGGAATTGATCACATATTGCTCTTTGTCAGCTGATATCTGAGGGTAGGTAATTTAGTTCCTGCGTTGGCCGCCAGGATCGTGACCACACATCACGTGACCACAGTGATGACCCAGTTAGGTGAGCGTCCATCGTAAGTCATCATCACTGACACCACGTGACCCAGACCTCAGACAACTTCCGGTTAGCGTATCGAAGGACCTACTCACATTATCGCCCATCCATATTTCCTAAACATACATAACCCGCAGTTAGCCATCAGGCGAGGGTTAATGGTGGTAGAAACGTACAGTAGAACCCTGGTAACTGGACAACCCTTCCTTTCCGGGCGAACTGAACGGGGGAAAGTTAACATGAAATCGTGAATTTTGTTACTCAAAAAGCTGGGCTCTTTAATAAGTGCTCTCAAAACGAAGTAAACTAAAATGAAATTGTGGATTCTGTTAGGAGGAAATATGGTTTCCTTACTAAATGGGGTTGTTTTCGATTGATTTCGAGTATTTCAGCCATTTAAACTGTATTGCGTTCATAGCCAACGTTAGTTATTTGGTCATTACATACTTTTAGACGTTACTGAGAGTTTATAAAGTGTCTCCAAACCCACGAAGTGGTACAGGCTTCCGCCACCCACCTCCCACCGTGAGTACCACGTGACCAACGTCGAATCCATACGCTCACAGTGTGAATACACTTCATCCTTGCCTAATTTTATGATCATTATATATCTAACGGTGGGTAGTAAAAATATGACTTATAAAAAATGAAACCAACAAGTTTTGGTCAAAATTGTCCTTCTCCACTTTGATGCGGAGTGATATGAACGAGGTGACAGCCGAGTCAATATCACATAACATTCAAACGAGTTGGAGAACGACTTCTTTGACTATAACGAGTTGCTTTCTGTATTTATCTCACACCTGTACTATGGAGGAAACCCATGAAAGTTTAGGGTCTGAGCCCGTATCCCATCGAGTTTGAATCACGTAGTAATTCACAAGGCGAAGCCGAGTGAATTACTACGTGATTCAAATGAGATGGGATCGAGCTCTGACCCTAAACTTGAATGGGTTTCTGAATTTATCTCACCCTTAATATTGACTAATGGGCTAACCTTTGTGACATTTTCCCCCATTGGATATTTTTCATAAATATCTAATAGGCATTAGATACGAGTTCCCAATGTTAAGTCTTTGGAGAAAAAATATCTGGGGTGAGATAAACACTAAAATAATGGACGACACACAGGATATATACAGACCATGGAGAACGGACTGCAATACTCGTAGAAGCATGGAGAACGAGTACCCAATATTACCCAATGAGAGAAAAATAGCCGGGTATAAGATAAATGATAATTATTGATTAGATAACAGGGAAGTTCATGCCGCATATTACGTGCTTCATCCTGGTCACTTGTGAATGTGACAATGATGATGCAGCCATGGGATGGGCAGATGCCGTGGGGGGTGTCTGTGTGTGCTGAGGGGTGGGGGAGGTATGGAAGCTGGGTTATTGGACGTAGGAATAATGAGTGGCCGTCGCCTGGTTGTGTTTGATAACACCACCCACCAGTTTGCCATCATCATTCATTCCCTGCCTCTCACGCACACCCCACAGCCCCAATCACCAACTCACACATCTATCATACAGCGCCACCCCGCGACGCAGTAGAGACAGAGGGGTTCAGTTATAGTTTATGGGTATTTCTCATTCTGTATCCTACCCCTAATAAAAAAACTCCATAGGCTTAACATTGGGTCGCTGTATTCGGTCTGGAGTTTAGAAAAATGAAAAATATCGCTCTAGTGGGATATACTTGACAAATGACGTCATCTGTTAATGTAGAAGTAATTTAGACAGGCGGGGTAGGATAAATTCTAAACCAAACTCGCCTTAGTCATGTTATTGTTCATCGCACTCCGGCAAGATCGCCTATTACTGCTCTCGGCTTCGCCTCGCGCAGTAATAGGCGATCTTGAAATTGTGCGATAAACAACAACAGGACTAACTCTTGTTTGGTTTCTCCACAATATCTGAAAGGATTCTCATTGGACTGTCATATCATAGTCCACCTGACTCTGGGATCCAAAAATATCAAGGTCAAGCACCAATAGGTCAATGAGGTATTTCGGTCTCAAGTGATTGGTCATGGTCAGCTGATCATGCCTCTAAGACCCTGAGACACTGGCACCCTGCTCCTTTCACACTATCACAATGAATAGCATGCAGATAGTGAAGGGATAGTTTTCTGGCAGCACGCTGAAAGTGTATATATGTGACCACTCTATCCTGTAGGTCTATAGATGATGTATATAGGCGTGCAAGCACGCTCTAAAAAGGTTTTGAATCAATTACCTGTGAGAATCTGAAGCAAGTGAATAGATTCAAATTTCTCAAATGAATAGCTGATTTATTGTACGACCAAAGAGCCTTCATTCTTGTCCCTTTATCTAACATATTGTATTGTCGTGTTATGGTGTATTGTTCTACGTAGTATCATACTTATCTCCTCTGTCATGCTCTGTCCTAACTATACCTAATTCCATCATCCAGAAAAGGTTGGAACAATCAATGATCATTATGCAACGTACCATGGTTACTGTATGGACATTTGCTCGCTTTCGAATGAGAGAATGTTATACCAAGATATATTAGATACAAAGAGACAAAAGGGTGGCAACATCATTAAACACCACTTGATAAGTAAGGCTGATCATAATTAAAAAGATAGATTTTAAAATCCGTTCCAAAACTTTCAAAAAACAAAAAAATAGAGCAATGGAAATAGACCAGAAGGTTAAAATGGGGAAGCTATGGTGTGAAAAATACACGGGAATTTTATTTCACGGAGTTGCAAATTGTCAGATGTATGGATATTTGGAAAGGTAATAAATAAAAGATAGCTAAAAATATAATAATCTGTAAAGAATGATACCCTCATCACAATAACCATCGTTCACGTATTGCATTGTTCCGTTCTGTGTGTTTCATGGATTCAACATGTGAAATATTAGAATAAATTCCCACCATATAACATCAGAATAACTCCATCTTCCTTTCTGATAATAGAATACTAGTTTTTAACTCTGAATCGAAAAGCAATGTCTTTTGAAAATGAGATTATTATTTTCCTAAAACTGGGAAATATGGATAACATGAATGAATAAAGTAGGTGTTTATGAACATGGATTGGAAGTTTTTGGCCCCCGCCTACGATTGTTATGCCCCAGTCACACTGCCGTAAATTATGGCGTTTCTTCTACGTATTTTAGACGTTGGGTACCTTGTATTGTGAACGTTTCTATTTGAATAGCTTTTACGGTCTATTACGTTTCATAACGTTCGTCAACATGGATTTATACTTTTGTACGTATTGTGGCTAATGCCCCAGTCACACTGGCGTAATTTTTGGCGTTTCTTCTACATATTTCAATTGGGGGGACTACGTATTAGCTATGGATTTGGAACGTATCTGTTCGTTAACGCATTCCGACCGTGTTTTGCGGCGTATTTGTAGAAGAACATAAACGTGCGTGCACAGAAAAACACCGATTTTACGCCAGTCTGATCCCAATCCTGTCAGGAAGACATTCCGAACACGAGGCGCAACCTGTGAGTGTTTGCTTACCGAGCCGACAGGAAGATTGCTAAACCGTGTTGGTGAAATCCTAGCCTTGGCAGGCAGGGTTCGGGCGTGTTAGCAGCGAGCAAGACGTAGCAATGGTCCACTGCCTTTGGGGTACACTTCTTCATTGATCTCACAAATGGTTACATATTTGTTTTCTGATAACATTAACCTGTTTTGCGATCAACAAGATAGCAAAATAATGCTAGTAGGCTAACCCGTGTTTTGCTCTCTCATCGTATTGTTTCTTGTTCCACCTTTACTTTGCTTTTTTTTCAGTCAGTTAGTTATCACTACGACGGAGAACCATGTATTCATCGGAATAACTTTTGTAGAAAAAAAGATGAACTGGATAAAAACCTTGTAGAAAAAAAACCCATGGCAGGTCCACGGACAAAACACTGAAAACGAACACAGCGCTACAGATCATGACTAAACACTATCTTTACTTTACAACCTTGGCAAGTGACCTTGACACAAAATGAACACCGCTTATTAGAAACAATTGAAGTGGCATGATTTTTAAAGTGGAAACGGATCCATTACTCATGTATCGTACATTGTGGAGAACTGGGTGAGAATTGACGTTGGTAAAATCAGACTCCACCATAGACTGGTTCCCTGCCCTAATGAATACGGGACAGGTAACGGGTTCCTACGACCTTCAACTAGACTGTAGTACCTCCTGTTGTCGCTAGGGCAAGGGCACTAATGGACTAGTGGTTTGGCTGGGTTCCGCATATATCTCCGCCGAGCCCCCTAGTGGATACCCTGGGAACCAGTGTATCTGGTGGTCTGCCAATCCCACAATGCAACAGAAAAATTGAGGCGTTACCAATAATGCACCACGAAACTGCAACCCGTTACCTGGGACCCGTTTCAATAGTCTGTAGGACGTCCGTTATTTGGTTTAGTGACACAATAGCGGTACTTCGCGTTGCAGTAGTTAAGGGACAACTGTTTGTGGGACATTGGGTAGCAGACAGGCGCAAATAGTGGCTTGTACCATTTCAGAAGTGGCTGTCCGGTCACTAAATGGGTCACTATAGTGTCTATAATAGCGAGAGGGTATACCCTCGCGCTTTTGATGTCACAAACGTGTAACTTCTCTTCCCGTACGAATTAAGCTGTGAAACTTTAACCCCAGTTGGGGACACATACAACTTATAAACATGCCAAATATGAAGGAGATTGGCTCATGCAATCCAACAATATTTACATTTGAATTTTGTCAGAGAAAATGCTGCTCTGGTGTCCAGTGTAAAATTATTCAAGCGCAGTCGATAATTTATCCAGTGACCTTTACCTTGACACCACTTGTTCCCGATAGCAGTAACACCATCCATTGTATGGCCCAGGCAGCAATGTCACTATGTCACCAATAGTGAACGGACACACCACCCCAATAGTGACATGCCTTTTGCAACGAGAATTAAATTTTGTCACTATTCCTGTCACTATTTGAGTCACTATACATGTCACTAAGTGGCTTAGTGAACCATTCTATTGAAACGGGCCCCTGGCCTTTAGTCTAACTAGGCCAGGCTGCCAGGCTAACTCCACCACAGCTACTCCCACGCCATCTGGCGTACTTTCTTTACAACCACGCCACCTATTGGACTTCCCGGAAATTATGACGTCACTCCCTTCACTCACCTCGACTCGAGGAGGACAGACATTTTTCCACCCACCCCACTCTAAAGAAAAAAGGGTATTCCTTTTGTATTTCCGACACTATATCATCAAATGTATGTATACGACCAACGAAGAAGTTTTATAACCCTATACTAGCGACTTCGTCGATTCATATTTGGCTACCACCTCCCCGAACGCAAAACCATTGTTAACTCGTCGTGTAGAAAGTGAAACACCGGAGAGTCAATAGGGAGAAACAAACTCCCGACTTTCGAGTCTCCAGCTAAATGCTCTACTTACTGCTCCACAGAGACAGAAATTGAAATTCAAAGAAAAGAGAACAAAACATAAAAAAAGAAAAATTCTTGTGTGGAGTGTTCAGTGTCTGGATCATGAATGATGACCCAGCTACCACCCGTAGGTGGCAGTGAAGAGAGAGGTGGCGCCCTCTGAGCTATATACGCCATGGGTATAGAGTAAATCTTAAATTCTCTCCAGTCAGACTTTTGTACAATTATTGAGAAAACATAACTTAACTTTAATCCTCTTACAGTAATAACATGTTCCTGGTAACCAGGCCGGGTTCATGGACATCCAGGATAACGAGATCTACGGTTACATACTAATTTCTATTTAACCTGATTTCCTGCGCTAAGATCTGAAATCCAAATCAATTCCCTATTTTTATGCATCATAACATGAGGTATCTCGAACCTTACCAATATTCTAATAAGATATATATCTCACTGTCACAATAGATCCGTCTGGAGAGTAATCTGTCAAGTTTGTATTAGATGTCTGGAACACTACACCTACTTAGATAATAACAGTCAAAGTAATTTACTTCACTTGGGGAGACGGCTATGAAGTATCGGCTAATCATCGGGTGGGATATCGAGGTATCATCTGAAGGTTATATTGTATGAGTAATTTATCCGGGAGACATGTAGGAAGAAATATACAGTATTAAAACGATGTTCCTGTAAACGTACAAATTTCTATCCGAACTCGGGACCTGGGACGTTTACAACGAGGTGTTTACACTGAGTGGTAAACGTCCCAGGGGCCAGAGTGAGGATCAAAATTTGTACGTTTACAGGTAAAACGTTTTATCTTTACTATATACCTCCAAAACATTCATATTACTACCTTATTTAAGTTGTAAGAGCCATTTTCAGTCCGATTTGGGCCCAAAACGGTCGATGTGAACCCTAGCTTTCGCTTCGTCCGTGGAATCCGGCGGTGACGTTATCGCATAGCAACGCGCATAGCAACATTTGTTGTCGCTTGGAAACCAGCCGGAAACCGGCCGGAAACCGGCGGGAAGAAACATAGTGGTTGCTCTCTCATTGCCATCCCATTTTTGAGGTGAATGCCATGGTAATTCATATTTTTATTACCTGGTACTATACTTCGATATTTTTCTGTAGTTCATATGATTTTGCAGTATTCCAGTGTGTTTTCTTTATGTACTCTAACGTTAACGTTATCGATTTCGAAGCGTAGGCACCGTCGGCCATTTTTGAATATCGACGTCGAAATCATATCCGTTTCGACCGTGAAATGAACCCTGATATACTGCACAGCTGTGCAGTACGTCATAGGGAGCAGCGTGTAGTAATCACGTCACTTACGGCAGTAGGTATATAGTAAATATATTTACCTTGATTTTATATATTGCTAGAAGTGTACCCTGCAGATATCATAAAAAGTCAAGATGTGCCATACAGAAAACACAGGACACACTCAAGGGTGCACCCCTCTCATAAGATCTCACACTCTCTAAGTCGTATTATGGACAAGGTTCTCACTACGCACCCCTCTCATAAGATCTCACACTCTCTACGTGGTATTCTGTACAAGGTTCTCACTACGCACCCCTCTCATAAGATCTCACAGTCTCTAAGTGGTATTCTGTACAAGGTTCTCACTACACACCCCTCTCATATGATCTCACACTCTCTAAGTGGTATTCTGTACAAGGTTCTCACTATGCACCCCTCTCCTAAGATCTCACACTCTCTAAGTGGTATTCTGTACAAGGTTCTCACTACGTACCCCTCTCATAAGACCTCACACTCTCTAAGTGGTATTCTGTACAAGGTTCTCACTACACACACCTCTCATAAGATCTCACACTCTCTAAGTGGTATTATGTACAAGGTTCTCACTGCGCTTAACGGGAGAATAATTCTTAACGAACTAGGCTTAGAGCCTTGAGAATCAACTGGCACACAGTATTCCCGCTAGGTGGCACCATTGAGATGATAGGAATCTTTGGTTGCATTGGTGTACGTCTTTAGCACGGGAGGCAGGCCAGTGGAATCTGGACACAAGTTTGGATGGGCCGTAATCATCATTGAGGCAAAGGTGAGTGACGATTACGGCCCATCCAAACGAGTGGAGTATTGTGTATTTCACGATTTGAGTGCGGATCTGGATTTATCTCACCCCTTTCACTGACATTAACCCTTTAAGGATGGCTGCCTGGGGCTGAGCTACTCCGATAAGGACGGGTGCTGGGGGCAGTCTGTTTGGGTAGAGGACGGGCACATAATGGTTAAAACTGATAATACTTTGTTAAAACATTTTTGTTGATATTGGAACAATGATGCCTCAAGGCATCATGCATTTTTAGTGTGGTGATGCCTCCAGGAATCATGCGTCTTAAGCTTTTGAATAACATAATAGTATCAGAATAATTCAAATAACTTCGCAAGTCCAGTAAGGAGAGAATGTAGATCGCAATGTAGATATCTTGTCTGCTCTCTGAAATCCTGGCCGCTCATTGGCCAGTTCCTTATGACGTCATCTCCCATCACTCCGCCACGACCATGACGTAGTATTGTCACTTTACCGGGGTGATCGTTGCTATAATGTTTTTAACGTTATTCCTATGATTAAACTGGTACCAGGGGTGAGATAAATCAGTGGTTACAGACAGATATATTGGTGATAAATTAAGTTGATAGAAACCTGTCTATAGGTATTTGGTGGTCTAGTAACATGTAAAGTTGCAAAAACACACAATATAGCCACAACCTTTACATTTTGGTAAAAAAAAAAGCCCACAAAAAACCCCTTTGGTCTGGCATCCGTCCAGTTCCAACAATAATTGCCTGAGGTAATTATCGGGCTCGGAGTCAGTGAGTTTCCGGGAAATGGCGGGCAGTTTTTCGAGCACACATCCTGTTCCCGTTTCTGTGTCCTGCGCTGAATGACGGCAAATGAGTCGACTCTGAGTCACGTGACAGCTAAATAAGGTCCGCCGATCTTTGAAAATCCACCGATGAACATAAACATCCAGAATGATGGATCCAGGCAGAATTCTGATAATTCTCGGAAATAGAATGGCACTCCTCGAAGAAGGGATCTGTCAGGTTATCCATCATCCACCAAGAGGTGTCATCAAATAACGCAGAACCGTGCACTGCGTGTCATATTTTGTAAAAACGAGTACGAGGTACGAATATACGAGAAATGCACGAACTACTAAAAGTGGACTATTTGGATTCACGATGAAATATGCAACTACTGAACATCTTGTACAAGCGATCAAAAGATATTGACGAGATGAGAGATTACGAGGATCAAGAAGTGACACTAAGATAAAATTCAAAAAGTGTAGAATAAATTGTAACTGCTAAATCTCCTCAATACCGAGGCGAAATCTTATGGGGCTCACTGAGTGGAAGCACTCAAAAAGCGGATAGTAAAAGAACTTTCAAAAAGTGTATCAAGCTGATATATGCTACTTACGAGTGATGAACTATGTTCATTTATCCTACCCCTAATATAAAATCCCATTTGCTTAACATTGAGTTTCCGTATGCCACGCTGACTGCCATACAGAGTTTTATATGCCACTAGTGGCATACAGAATTGTTATCACGTAGTATTCCAAAATTAATGAGTTGGAGTAGGAAAAAATAAAAACCTGATACGTTTTAATCTTGGCACCGCATGCCACTCCTGGAGTTTTGGCTCCGGACTTCACTCGGCTTTGCCTCATGAAGTCACCATGCCAAACTCCAGTCGTGGCATACGGTGGGCAAGATTAAAACTCATCCAGTTTTACGATAATATTCATCATCATCATTACCATAAAATGTAAATCTCCTCCAGGACTATCTACATGTACGTTGTTGCAAAGGATCCTCTCCTGACATTGGAAGATCTACCGTAAGGTAGAAATGTTTGAATCAATAAAAAAAAAAAAAAAAAAAATCTTCGGGCATGAGGTTTGTGATCGCGAACTGATTATCATCCCATATTCACATTCTTTATTTTATCGCACAATTCTACTTGAAATTTCATTTAAAAATTATATCCCACAACTACATTTATCCTCTTCTTGTTCGCGCTGCGGGTATTCATGAGTAACAAGAATCATTTACTAATTTATAGGATGATAGGAGACTGCAAAGTTAACCTGCAAATCATTACCAATAAAATATTAAAAAAAGGTTTATATTTCTGTTAATATATCATTTATTAATTTATAGGGTGATAGGAGACTGCAGAGTCAACCTGCAAATCATTACCAATAAAATATCAAAAAAAGGTTTATATTTCTGTTAATATATGGGTGGAGACTACATATCAGTAGCTTATATTGATAAGGGACTAACAACAACCAAAGCCTGGCAGTCCTATAAGAATACTGGGACATGGAACGGCAGAAATAGAAAGGGTGATAAAAAATAGAAAGGATAGCTAGCTTGTTAAAGTGTAAGTCTGTTGATACCTAATTGGGTTCGAAAAGAGAGGGAGAAATAAGAAATGACCGCAATTAAGAAATCGTACCCAAAAAAAAAAAAAAGATAAAGATGTGAAACCTGACCATGCATTATCTACATGTCTATTTAATATAATTTCTCTGATGAATGTCAATAAAAACTTGCTCAGATAAAAGAGGTTGTGTTGATTTATTTTCTGAGACTGGACATTGGGCGGGCTCTGGTTTTCCTCAGACGTCAGTGAATTGGAGCGTGGTGCATCTTTACGTCCTGCAGAACTGAACCAACTCGTCACAAGTAATTGGTGGACTGCTGACCTCGCTACTAAATACCCGGCCCGCGGACCCGGCAAATCCCGCGCGGCAGGCGGCAGCCACCTCCGGCCCAGCGGGCAGCGGGCAGCAGGCAGCGGGCAGTGGGCAGTGGGCGGCAGCCACCTCCACACGGTCCGGCACAGCGGGCAGCAGACAGCGGGCGGAGGGCAGCGGGCAGCGGGGGGAAGCCACCTCCACACGGTCCGACACAGCGAGCAGCGAGCAGAAGCCACCTGAACACACACCGTCAATGTGGGCAGTGGATGGAAGCCACCTCAACATGGTCCAGCACAGCAGGTAGCGAGCAACGGGCAGCAGAAAGCAGGCAGTTGGTGGCAGCCACCTCCACATGGTCTGGCACAGCGGGCAGCGGGCAGCGGGCGGAGGGCAGCGGGCAGCGGGGGGAAGCCACCTCGACAAGGCCTGGCCGGCGGGCAGCGGGCAGCGGGTGAAGGCCATCTCCACACAGTCCGGCACAGCAGGCAGTGGGTAGCTGGTGGCTGGCAGCTGGCAGCAGGCAGTGGGCAGCAGGCAGTGGGCAGCGGGCAGCAGGCGGAAGCGACCTCCACTCGGTCCGGCATAGCGGGCAACTGGGAGCGGGGGGAAGCCAGCTCCACACGCTCCAGCAAAGCCACCTTCACACGGTCCAGCACAGCGGGCAACGGGCAGCAGGGGGAAGCCACCTCAACACGGTCCGGCACAGCGGGCAGTGGGCAGCAGGCAGAGGGCAGAGGGTAGCGGGTGGAAGCCACCTCAACACGGTCTGGCACAGCGGGCAGTGGGCGGAAGCCACATCAACACACACTGTTAATGTGGGCAGCGGGCAGAAGCCACCTCAAAACAGTCAGGCACAGGGGGCAGTAGGCGGCAGCCACCTCAACACACTACGTCATTATGGGCAGTGGGTTGAAGGCACCTTGACGCACTCCGTTTATGCGGGCAGCGGACGGAAGACACATCAACACACACCATCAGAGTGGGCAGTAATGATAAGCCACCTCAACACACACCTTTAATGTTAGCAGTGGGTGGATCCCACCTCAACATCCTCCATCAGAGCGGGCAGTGGACAGAAGCCACCTTAACATGCTTCGTGAATGTAGGCAGCAGGTGGAAGCCCGCTCAACATATTCCATTAATGTGGGCAGTGGACGGAAGAAACATCAACACACTCCATTAACGTGGGCAGTGCGCAGAAGCCACCACAACACACTCAGTCAGCCTGGGCAACAGACAGAAGCCACCTTAACACACACCGTTGATGTGGACAGCGGGCGGAAGCCACCTCAACGCACACCGTCAGAGCGAGGAGTTGGTGGAAACCACCTCAACACACTCAGTCACTGTAGGCAGTGGACAGAAGCCACCGCAACACACACCATCAAGGTAGGCAACGGGCCGAAGCCACCACAACACACACTGTCATAGTGGGCAACGGACAGAAGCCACCTTAACACACACCATCAAGGTAGGCAACAGGCCGAAGCCACCACAACACACACTGTCATAGTAGGCAACGGGCTGAAGCCACCACAACACACACTGTCATAGTGGGCAACGAGCCGAAGCCACCGCAACACACACCATCAGAGCGGGCAGCGGGATGAAGCCACAGCAACACACAACATCAGAGCGAGGAATTGGTGGAAGCCACCGCAACACACACCATCAGAGCGGGCAGCGGGATGAAACCACAGCAACACACACAATCAATGTAGGCAATGGGCCGAAGCCACCGCAACACACACTGTCATAGTGGGCAACGGGCCGAAGCCACCACAACACACACTGTCATAGTGGGCAACGGACAGACGCCACCTTAACACACACCATCAAGGTAGGCAACGGGCTGAAGCCACCACAACACACACTGTCATAGTGGGCCCACGGGCCGAAGCCACCTAAACAGACACCATCAATGTAGGCAACGGGCCGAAGCCACCGCAACACACACCATCAATGTAAGCAACGGGCCGAAGCCACTGCAACACACACTGTCATAGTGGGCAACGGGCTGAAGCCACCGCAACACACCATCAATGTAGGCAACGGGCTGAAGCCACCACAACACACACTGTCATAGTGGGCAACGGGCCAAAGCCACCGCAACACACACCATCAATGTAGGCAACGGGCTGAAGCCACCACAACACACACACTGTCATAGTGGGCAACGGGCCGAAGCCAACGCAACACACACCATCAGAGCGGACAGTGGGATGAAGCCACCGCAACACACACCGTCAATATGGGGAGTGGGCGGAAGCCACCTCAACACACACTGTCATAGTGGGCAACGGGCAGGAGCCACTTTAACAAGCCACGTCAATGTAGGCAGTGGGCGGAAGCCACCTTAACACACAACGTCAGAGCGGGCAGCGAGCAGAGGCCTGAACCAACTGAGCTCCTGACACAATGCGACAAGCGTTCCAACATGCCTCCAATAAGCTACGACACAGAATCTCGACATGGCTACAATGTGGGGATTAAATGTCATACTCTGATACACTACGAGACAGGGAGCTGTTGAATAATCTAGGCCCGTACATGTTGACCCTTTTCTGTAAGCCATAGAGACCCAGGGACGATGTTGGTCAACTTTATTCAACACTTATGGGCGACCTTAAGAATGGCTGATGCTGTCTTAGCAAACAAAAGTAAATATTATCAAACGATAAGCCTTATACGAGGTACAGAAAAGGGTCTTCATGTACGATCCTAGATTATTCAGCAGGCCCCTGAATCTTTCAACCTCCCGACACTGCTACGATGCACGAATCTTGATTTGTCGTAGCTATGTCGTAGCCATGTGGGAGGGTGTCGGAAGCAGTGGGTATCAGAAATTAAGGTTAACATGAGGCGAATTAGAGAAAGTGTGTATCTTATCTTTTTCCTGGTCGTATCTCCTTCTCGTACTCTGGGGACTGGGAGGATTTTAGACTCGAGACAGAGTGTGGTGTCCCTTTTCTAAAGGAAAAAGATTTAGAGAAAATCCGTGTCTCTGTCCCAGGAATACGCGGGAATAAGCGTCACATAATTCCCGTTATTTTTGTTATCAAAGCAAATTGAAATGCAAGACATAATAATGTAAAAAAGCCATTTTCAAGGTTTGTGAATTTTCATGGTGGTTTCTCACACTTGAAAGATTGATACACATATCAAATTATCTACTCATAGACAGACAAACACACGTTTACACACATTATACATCCAAATAAAGAGTTCGTGAAGGAACCATCAACATACACGACCAAAAAAATGAATACAGAATTTTTTTTCTTCAAAAGAACCTGTTTATAACACACCAAGTTTACACATTGACCTACGATGCCTATTTCAGGTTAGCCTTTAATCCTGTTCACGAGTGGCCGGCGGAACGAGCAGCTGGCTGATTCAGATCTGCGCATGCGCTAAGGACTCACCAGGTAAATGCTGACAACAAGATGGGGTTGTAGCTCCTTGGACTACAAACCGCCCCAGCGACTGACGGGCCTTTTAATGGTGTTCGTCAACCATATGTCATGGTCCAGTGTCTTAAGGGCCTTTTCATGGTGTTCTTCACCCATATGTCATGGCACAATGACTGACGGGCCTTTTAATGGTCTTTTCGCCCATATGTCATGCCCCCTGACCGACAGGCCTTTCAATGGGTGTTCATCACCCAATAGTCACGGTCTAGCGATTGACGGGCCTTTTAATGTTGTTCGTCACCCCTATGTCACGGCCCTATGACTGACGGGCCTTTTAATGGGTGTTCATCAACCATATGTCATGGTCCAGCGACTGACGGGCCTTTTAATGGTGTTCATCCCTCATATGTCATGGCCCTATGACTGACGGGCCTTTTAATGGTGTTCGTCACCCCTATGTCACGGTTCATTGACTGAGAGGCCTTGTAATGGGGTTCTTAACTCATATGTCACGGCCCAGTGACCGACGGGCCTTTTAATGTTGTTCTTCACCCATATCTCACAGCCAGAGTGACTGACGGGCCTTGAAATGGTGTTTGTCACTCATATGTCACATCCCAATGACTGATGGGCCTTTTAATGGTGTTCTTTACTCATATGTCATGTCCCAGTGATTGACGGGCTTTTTAATGATGTTCATAAATCATATGTCATGGTCCAGACTCTTAAGGGCCTTTTCATGGTGTTCTTCACCCATATGTCATGGCACAATGACTGACGGGCCTTTTAATGGTGTTTTCGCCCATATGTCATGCCCCCTGACCGACAGGCCTTTCAATGGGTGTTCATCAACCATATGTCATGGTCCAGCGACTGACAGGCCTTTTAATGGTGTTCATCACCCATATGTCATGGCCCTATGACTGACCGGCCTTTTAATGGTGTTCGTCACCCCTATGTCACGGTCCATTGACTGAGAGGCCTTGTAATGGGGTTCTTAACTCATATGTCACGGCCCAGTGACCGACGGGCCTTTTAATGTTGTTCTTCACCCATATCTCACAGCACGAGTGAATGACGGGCCTTGAAATGGTGTTTGTCACTCATATGTCACATCCCAATGACTGATGGGCCTTTTAATGGTGTTCTTTACTCATATGTCATGTCCCAGTGATTGACGGGCTTTTTAATGATGTTCATAAATCATATGTCATGGTCCAGACTCTTAAGGGCCTTTTCATGGTGTTCTTCACCCATATGTCATGGCACAATGACTGACGGGCCTTTTAATGGTGTTTTTCACTCATATGTCACAGCCCGAGTGAATGACGGGCCTTTTAATGGTGTTTTTCACTCATATGTCAAGGCCTAATGACTGACGGGCCTTCTAATGGTGTTTGTCACCCTTTGCCGCAGCCAGATTGACTGACAGCTCTTTTAATGATGTTCAATACCGATAAGGGTGCTCATCACTCAAATGCTACCACTCCAACGTCTTTTTTCTCCTTTCTGCCAGCTCGCATGGGCCTGCCAACTGGAGCGGGTGGAGTTTTTGTAACGGCCAATGAAATTGTCTCACTTCTACGTAGATTATGCGGCAAATGAATGGAGTCAGCGGCAATCAGGTTGGTTTAATAGGAGGGTGGGCAAGGGCGGCAGGATTTAATTATTTGTGGAGTTTTTTGTTCAGTTTGTGGTGTCGAGTTATGCCATGAAGGTTGGGGACCAATGTGAGTTTCTGCTTCAGTCCGTTACTTTCTTGGCGACAAGATAAATGAAGAAAGTCTAACATTCCCGAGATTGACTATAATCATAGATAGACCTTGAACAAAGAGCATGACTAGCGACAATCATAGAAACACCAGGATTAATGACAACCATGGAAACATTAGTACGACTAATAATAACCATAGAAACACCAGGATTAGCGATAACCATAGAAACACCAGGATTAGCGATAACCATAGAAACACCATAACTAGTGATAACCATAGAAACACCAGGACTTGTGATAACCATAAAAACACCATAACTAGGGATAACCATAAAAACACCATAACTAGGGATAACCATAGAAACACCATAACTAGTGATAACCATAGAAACACCATAACTAGTGATAACCATAGAAACACCAGGATGTGTGATAACCATAGAAACACCAGGACTTGTGATAACCATAGAAACACCATAACTAGGGATAACCATAGAAACACCATAACTAGTGATAACCATAGAAACACCATAACTAGTAATAACCATAGAAACACCATAACTAGTGATAACCATAGAAACACCAGGAATTGTGATAACCATAGAAACACCAGGACTTTTGATAACTATAGAAACACCAGTACTAATGATAACCATAGAAACACCATAACTAGTGATAACCATAGAAACACCAGTACTAACGATAACCATAGGAACACCATGATTTACGATAACCATATAAACACCAGGACTAGCGATAACTATAGAAACACCAGGGCTAGCGATAACCATAGAAACACCATGATTTACGATAATAACAACACAAGAGGTGTTAGACACACTCTGCCCAGTGTGGGAACAGAGCGACATTTAAAAAAAAGAAAATTTATTTATTGGGTACTGTAAAGAGGTACATTGAGGGCCTCTGCGTAGCAGGTATTCTGGCCAACATTTTCACCCAGGAACAATATTTCAGAGTGAAAACAAGCTTCTTCTTAGTCAGTAATTATATACAGAGGTGAATATGATGGACTAATGAGAATTATGAGATGGAGAGTAATGTATACACGTAGTGTTGTCGTAAACGAGATATTTCGTACGAAAATGCGATTTAGGGAAACCACATGTGTATCCGACAGTTATTAACCGGAGTTTTATTTGTACAATTTAAGTCTTAAATATCTCTTATATCGGCACAGTGTGTCATTTTGAATTTCGAGTGGCAAATCATTCCATTCTAGCATACCTGTATACACGAGACTTTTTTTGTAAAAAGAGGTCCTAGGTCTTTGGAGTTTTATATTTTGCTTACCTTGTGCCCTGGTCCTTGGTTCTGTTCCTATTTCTATGTTCATGGCAAGTTTCCTCATCAAAAGTAACCTTAGGTATTTACGTCGGTCAACCAACCTTTGTACTTCACATATTTTGTGTAATTCTTCAATCGATTTTTCCCTTACCCAGTGCAGATCCTGAGACCTCCACTTGGTCCGGCACAGCGGGCAACTGGGAGCGGGGGGAAGCCAGCTCCACACGCTCGAGCTCGAGCTCGAGCCACCTCCACATAGTCCGTCACAGTGGGCAGCGGGCAGAAGCCACCTTCACACGGTCCCGCACAGCGGGCAACGGGCAGCAGGGGGAAGCCACCTCAACACGGTCCGGCACAGCGGGCAGTGGGCAGCAGGCAGAGGGCAGAGGGCAGCGGGTGGAAGCCACCTCAACACGGTCTGGCACAGCGGGCAGTGGGCGGAAGCCACATCAACACACACTGTTAATGTGGGCAGCGGGCAGAAGCCACCTCAAAACAGTCAGGCACAGGGGGCAGTAGGCGGCAGCCACCTCAACACACTACGTCATTATGGGCAGTGGGTTGAAGCCACCTTGACGCACTCCGTTTATGCGGGCAGCGGACGGAAGACACATCAACACACACCGTCAGGGTGGGCAGTAATGATAAGCCACCTCAACACACACCTTTAATGTTAGCAGTGGGTGGATCCCACCTCAACATCCTCCATCAGAGCGGGCAGTGGACAGAAGCCACCTTAACATGCTTCGTGAATGTAGGCAGCAGGTGGAAGCCCGCTCAACATATTCCATTATTGTGGGCAGTGGATGGAAGCCACCTCAACGCACACCGTCAGAGCGAGGAGTTGGTGGAAACCACCTCAACACACTCAGTCACTGTAGGCAGTGGACAGAAGCCACCGCAACACACACCATCAAGGTAGGCAACGGGCCGAAGCCACCGCAACACACACCATCAGAGCGGGCAGCGGGATGAAGCCACAGCAACACACATCAGAGCGAGGAGTTGGTGGAAGCCACCGCAACACACACCATCAGAGCGGGCAGCGGGCCGAAGCCACCGCAACACACACCATCAAGGTAGGCAACGGGCCGAGGCCACCGCAACACACACTGTCATAGTGGGCAACGGGCCGAAGCCACTGCAACACACACCATCAATGTAGGCAACGGGCTGAAGACACAGCAACACACACCATCAAGGTAGGCAACGGGCCGAAGCCACCGCAACACACACACTGTCATAGTGGGCAACGGGCTGAAGCCACCACAACACACACTGTCATAGTGGGCAACGGACAGAAGCCACCTTAACACACACCATCAAGGTAGGCAACGGGCCGAAGCCACCGCAACACACACACTGTCATAGTGGGCAACGGGCCGAAGCCAACGCAACACACACCATCAGAGCGGACAGTGGGATGAAGCCATCTCAACACACACTGTCATAGTGGGCAACGGGCGGGAGCCACTTTAACAAGCCACGTCAATGTAGGCAGTGGGCGGAAGCCACCTCAACACACACTGTCATAGTGGGCAACGGGCAGGAGCCACTTTAACAAGCCACGTCAATGTAGGCAGTGGGCGGAAGCCACCTCAACACACAACGTCAGAGCGGGCAGCGAGCAGAGGCCTGAACCAACTGAGCTCCTGACACAATGCGACAAGCGTTCCAACATGCCTCCAATAAGCTACGACACAGAATCTCGACATGGCTACAATGTGGGGATTAAACGTCATACTCTGATACACTACGAGACAGAACTTTTCAACCTCCCGACACTGCTACGATGCACAAATCTTGATTTGTCGTAGCTATGTCGTAGCCATGTGGGAGGGTGTCGGAAGCAGTGGGTACCAGAAATTAAGGTTAACATGAGGCGAATTAGAGAAAGTGTGTATTTTATCTTTTTCCTGGTTGTATCTCCTTCTCGTACTCTGGGGACTGGGAGGATTTTAGACTCGAGACAGAGTGTGGTGTCCCTTTTCTAAAGGAAAAAGATTTAGAGAAAATCCGTGTCTCTGTCCCAGGAATACGCGGGAATAAGCGTCACATAATTACCGTTATTTTTGTTATCAAAGCAAATTGAAATGCAAGACATAATAATGTAAAAAAGCCATTTTCAAGGTTTGTGAATTTTCATGGTGGTTTCTCACACTTGAAAGATTGATACACATATCAAATTATCTACTCATAGACAGACAAACACACGTTTACACACATTATACATCCAAATAAAGAGTTCGTGAAGGAACCATCAACATACACGACCAAAAAAATGAATACAGAATTTTTTTTTCAAAAGAACCTGTTTATAACACACCAAGTTTAGACATTGACTTACGATGCCTCTTTCAGGTTAGCCTTTAGGCCGGCCCTAGGCACGCATCCCTAATCCTGTTGACGAATGGCCTGCGGGACGAGCAGCTGGCTAAATCAGATCTGCGCATGCGCTGAGGACTCACCAGGTAAATGCTGACAACAAGCTCCTTGGACTACAAACCGCCCCAGCGACTGACGGGCCTTATAATGGTGTTCGTCAACCATATGTCATGGTCCAGTGTCTTAAGGGCCTTTTCATGGTGTTCTTCACCCATATGTCATGGCACAATGACTGACGGGCCTTTTAATGGTGTTTTCGCCCATATGTCATGCCCCCTGACCGACAGGCCTTTCAATGGGTGTTCATCATCCAAATGTCACGGTCCAGCGACTGACGGGCCTTTTAATGGTGTTCGTCACCCTTATGTCATGGCCCTATGACTGATGGGCCTTTTAATGGTGTTTGTCACCCCTATGTCACGGTCCATTGACTGAGAGGCCTTGTAGTGGAGTTCTTTACTCATATGTCACGGCCCAGTGACCGACAGGCCTTTTAAAGCTGTTCTTCACCCAAATCTCATAGCCCGAGTGAATGACGGGCCTTGAAATGGTGTTTGTCACTCATATGTCACATCCCAATGACTGATGGGCCTTTCAATGGTGTTCTTTACTCATATGTCACGTCCCAGTGATTGACGGGCCTTTTAATGGTGTTCATAAATCATATGTCATGGCCCAATGACTGATGGGCCTTTTAATCTTGTTTTTCACTCATATGTCAAGGCCAAGTGACTGATGGGCCTTTTAATGGTGTTTTTCACTCATATGTCACAGCCCGAGTGAATGACGGGCCTTTTAATGGTGTTTTTCACTCATATGTCAAGGCCTAATGACTGACGGGCCTTCTAATG
Organism: Alentia gelatinosa; assembly: GCA_950022655.1. Lineage (NCBI taxonomy): Eukaryota > Metazoa > Annelida > Polychaeta > Phyllodocida > Polynoidae > Alentia > Alentia gelatinosa. The sequence goes on along the minus strand of OX465584.1, from coordinate 65,620,075 downwards.
GTGTTTGTCACCCTTTGCCGCAGCCAGATTGACTGACAGCTCTTTTAATGATGTTCAATACCGATAAGGGTGCTCATCACTCAAATGCTACCACTCCAGCGTCTTTTTTCTCCTTTCTGCCAGCTCGCATGGGCCTGCCAACTGGAGCGGGTGGAGTTTTTGTAACGGCCAATGAAATTGTCTCACTTCTACGTAGATTATGCGGCAAATGAATGGAGTCAGCGGCAATCAGGTTGGTTTAATAGGAGGGTGGGCAAGGGCGGCAGGATTTAATTATTTGTGGAGTTTTTTGTTCAGTTTGTGGTGTCGAGTTATGCCATGAAGGTTGGGGACCAATGTGAGTTTCTGCTTCAGTCCGTTACTTTCTTGGCGACAAGATAAATGAAGAAAGTCTAACATTCCCGAGATTGACTATAATCATAGATAGACCTTGAACAAAGAGCATGACTAGCGACAATCATAGAAACACCAGGATTAATGACAACCATGGAAACATTAGTACGACTAATAATAACCATAGAAACACCAGGATTAGCGATAACCATAGAAACACCAGGATTAGCGATAACCATAGAAACACCATAACTAGTGATAACCATAGAAACACCAGGACTTGTGATAACCATAAAAACACCATAACTAGGGATAACCATAAAAACACCATAACTAGGGATAACCATAGAAACACCATAACTAGTGATAACCATAGAAACACCATAACTAGTGATAACCATAGAAACACCAGGATGTGTGATAACCATAGAAACACCAGGACTTGTGATAACCATAGAAACACCATAACTAGGGATAACCATAGAAACACCATAACTAGTGATAACCATAGAAACACCATAACTAGTAATAACCATAGAAACACCATAACTAGTGATAACCATAGAAACACCAGGAATTGTGATAACCATAGAAACACCAGGACTTTTGATAACTATAGAAACACCAGTACTAATGATAACCATAGAAACACCATAACTAGTGATAACCATAGAAACACCAGTACTAACGATAACCATAGGAACACCATGATTTACGATAACCATATAAACACCAGGACTAGCGATAACTATAGAAACACCAGGGCTAGCGATAACCATAGAAACACCATGATTTACGATAATAACAACACAAGAGGTGTTAGACACACTCTGCCCAGTGTGGGAACAGAGCGACATTTAAAAAAAAAAAAATTTATTTATTGGGTACTGTAAAGAGGTACATTGAGGGCCTCTGCGTAGCAGGTATTCTGGCCAACATTTTCACCCAGGAACAATATTTCAGAGTGAAAACAAGCTTCTTCTTAGTCAGTAATTATATACAGAGGTGAATATGATGGACTAATGAGAATTATGAGATGGAGAGTAATGTATACACGTAGTGTTGTCGTAAACGAGATATTTCGTACGAAAATGCGATTTAGGGAAACCACATGTGTATCCGACAGTTATTAACCGGAGTTTTATTTGTACAATTTAAGTCTTAAATATCTCTTATATCGGCACAGTGTGTCATTTTGAATTTCGAGTGGCAAATCATTCCATTCTAGCATACCTGTATACACGAGACTTTTTTTGTAAAAAGAGGTCCTAGGTCTTTGGAGTTTTATATTTTGCTTACCTTGTGCCCTGGTCCTTGGTTCTGTTCCTATTTCTATGTTCATGGCAAGTTTCCTCATCAAAAGTAACCTTAGGTATTTACGTCGGTCAACCAACCTTTGTACTTCACATATTTTGTGTAATTCTTCAATCGATTTTTCCCTTACCCAGTGCAGATCCTGAGACCTCCACTTGGTCCGGCACAGCGGGCAACTGGGAGCGGGGGGAAGCCAGCTCCACACGCTCGAGCTCGAGCTCGAGCCACCTCCACATAGTCCGTCACAGTGGGCAGCGGGCAGAAGCCACCTTCACACGGTCCCGCACAGCGGGCAACGGGCAGCAGGGGGAAGCCACCTCAACACGGTCCGGCACAGCGGGCAGTGGGCAGCAGGCAGAGGGCAGAGGGCAGCGGGTGGAAGCCACCTCAACACGGTCTGGCACAGCCGGCAGTGGGCGGAAGCCACATCAACACACACTGTTAATGTGGGCAGCGGGCAGAAGCCACCTCAAAACAGTCAGGCACAGGGGGCAGTAGGCGGCAGCCACCTCAACACACTACGTCATTATGGGCAGTGGGTTGAAGCCACCTTGACGCACTCCGTTTATGCGGGCAGCGGACGGAAGACACATCAACACACACCGTCAGGGTGGGCAGTAATGATAAGCCACCTCAACACACACCTTTAATGTTAGCAGTGGGTGGATCCCACCTCAACATCCTCCATCAGAGCGGGCAGTGGACAGAAGCCACCTTAACATGCTTCGTGAATGTAGGCAGCAGGTGGAAGCCCGCTCAACATATTCCATTATTGTGGGCAGTGGATGGAAGCCACCTCAACGCACACCGTCAGAGCGAGGAGTTGGTGGAAACCACCTCAACACACTCAGTCACTGTAGGCAGTGGACAGAAGCCACCGCAACACACACCATCAAGGTAGGCAACGGGCCGAAGCCACCGCAACACACACCATCAGAGCGGGCAGCGGGATGAAGCCACAGCAACACACATCAGAGCGAGGAGTTGGTGGAAGCCACCGCAACACACACCATCAGAGCGGGCAGCGGGCCGAAGCCACCGCAACACACACCATCAAGGTAGGCAACGGGCCGAGGCCACCGCAACACACACTGTCATAGTGGGCAACGGGCCGAAGCCACTGCAACACACACCATCAATGTAGGCAACGGGCTGAAGACACAGCAACACACACCATCAAGGTAGGCAACGGGCCGAAGCCACCGCAACACACACACTGTCATAGTGGGCAACGGGCTGAAGCCACCACAACACACACTGTCATAGTGGGCAACAGACAGAAGCCACCTTAACACACACCATCAAGGTAGGCAACGGGCCGAAGCCACCGCAACACACACACTGTCATAGTGGGCAACGGGCCGAAGCCAACGCAACACACACCATCAGAGCGGACAGTGGGATGAAGCCATCTCAACACACACTGTCATAGTGGGCAACGGGCGGGAGCCACTTTAACAAGCCACGTCAATGTAGGCAGTGGGCGGAAGCCACCTCAACACACACTGTCATAGTGGGCAACGGGCAGGAGCCACTTTAACAAGCCACGTCAATGTAGGCAGTGGGCGGAAGCCACCTCAACACACAACGTCAGAGCGGGCAGCGAGCAGAGGCCTGAACCAACTGAGCTCCTGACACAATGCGACAAGCGTTCCAACATGCCTCCAATAAGCTACGACACAGAATCTCGACATGGCTACAATGTGGGGATTAAACGTCATACTCTGATACACTACGAGACAGAACCTTTCAACCTCCCGACACTGCTACGATGCACAAATCTTGATTTGTCGTAGCTATGTCGTAGCCATGTGGGAGGGTGTCGGAAGCAGTGGGTACCAGAAATTAAGGTTAACATGAGGCGAATTAGAGAAAGTGTGTATTTTATCTTTTTCCTGGTTGTATCTCCTTCTCGTACTCTGGGGACTGGGAGGATTTTAGACTCGAGACAGAGTGTGGTGTCCCTTTTCTAAAGGAAAAAGATTTAGAGAAAATCTGTGTCTCTGTCCCAGGAATACGCGGGAATAAGCGTCACATAATTACCGTTATTTTTGTTATCAAAGCAAATTGAAATGCAAGACATAATAATGTAAAAAAGCCATTTTCAAGGTTTGTGAATTTTCATGGTGGTTTCTCACACTTGAAAGATTGATACACATATCAAATTATCTACTCATAGACAGACAAACACGCGTTTACACACATTATACATCCAAATAAAGAGTTCGTGAAGGAACCATCAACATACACGACCAAAAAAATGAATACAGAATTTTTTTTTCAAAAGAACCTGTTTATAACACACCAAGTTTAGACATTGACTTACGATGCCTCTTTCAGGTTAGCCTTTAGGCCGGCCCTAGGCACGCATGCCTAATCCTGTTGACGAATGGCCTGCGGGACGAGCAGCTGGCTAAATCAGATCTGCGCATGCGCTGAGGACTCACCAGGTAAATGCTGACAACAAGCTCCTTGGACTACAAACCGCCCCAGCGACTGACGGGCCTTATAATGGTGTTCGTCAACCATATGTCATGGTCCAGTGTCTTAAGGGCCTTTTCATGGTGTTCTTCACCCATATGTCATGGCACAATGACTGACGGGCCTTTTAATGGTGTTTTCGCCCATATGTCATGCCCCCTGACCGACAGGCCTTTCAATGGGTGTTCATCATCCAAATGTCACGGTCCAGCGACTGACGGGCCTTTTAATGGTGTTCGTCACCCTTATGTCATGGCCCTATGACTGATGGGCCTTTTAATGGTGTTTGTCACCCCTATGTCACGGTCCATTGACTGAGAGGCCTTGTAGTGGAGTTCTTTACTCATATGTCACGGCCCAGTGACCGACAGGCCTTTTAAAGCTGTTCTTCACCCAAATCTCATAGCCCGAGTGAATGACGGGCCTTGAAATGGTGTTTGTCACTCATATGTCACATCCCAATGACTGATGGGCCTTTCAATGGTGTTCTTTACTCATATGTCACGTCCCAGTGATTGACGGCCTTTTAATGGTGTTCATAAATCATATGTCATGGCCCAATGACTGATGGGCCTTTTAATCTTGTTTTTCACTCATATGTCAAGGCCAAGTGACTGATGGGCCTTTTAATGGTGTTTTTCACTCATATGTCACAGCCCGAGTGAATGACGGGCCTTTTAATGGTGTTTTTCACTCATATGTCAAGGCCTAATGACTGACGGGCCTTCTAATGGTGTTTGTCACCCTTTGCCGCAGCCAGATTGACTGACAGCTCTTTTAATGATGTTCAATACCGATAAGGGTGCTCATCACTCAAATGCTACCACTCCAACGTCTTTTTTCTCCTTTCTGCCAGCTCGCATGGGCCTGCCAACTGGAGCGGGTGGAGTTTTTGTAACGGCCAATGAAATTGTCTCACTTCTACGTAGATTATGCGGCAAATGAATGGAGTCAGCGGCAATCAGGTTGGTTTAATAGGAGGGTGGGCAAGGGCGGCAGGATTTAATTATTTGTGGAGTTTTTTGTTCAGTTTGTGGTGTCGAGTTATGCCATGAAGGTTGGGGACCAATGTGAGTTTCTGCTTCAGTCCGTTACTTTCTTGGCGACAAGATAAATGAAGAAAGTCTAACATTCCCGAGATTGACTATAATCATAGATAGACCTTGAACAAAGAGCATGACTAGCGACAATCATAGAAACACCAGGATTAATGACAACCATGGAAACATTAGTACGACTAATAATAACCATAGAAACACCAGGATTAGCGATAACCATAGAAACACCAGGATTAGCGATAACCATAGAAACACCATAACTAGTGATAACCATAGAAACACCAGGACTTGTGATAACCATAAAAACACCATAACTAGGGATAACCATAAAAACACCATAACTAGGGATAACCATAGAAACACCATAACTAGTGATAACCATAGAAACACCATAACTAGTGATAACCATAGAAACACCAGGATGTGTGATAACCATAGAAACACCAGGACTTGTGATAACCATAGAAACACCATAACTAGGGATAACCATAGAAACACCATAACTAGTGATAACCATAGAAACACCATAACTAGTAATAACCATAGAAACACCATAACTAGTGATAACCATAGAAACACCAGGAATTGTGATAACCATAGAAACACCAGGACTTTTGATAACTATAGAAACACCAGTACTAATGATAACCATAGAAACACCATAACTAGTGATAACCATAGAAACACCAGTACTAACGATAACCATAGGAACACCATGATTTACGATAACCATATAAACACCAGGACTAGCGATAACTATAGAAACACCAGGGCTAGCGATAACCATAGAAACACCATGATTTACGATAATAACAACACAAGAGGTGTTAGACACACTCTGCCCAGTGTGGGAACAGAGCGACATTTAAAAAAAAAAAAATTTATTTATTGGGTACTGTAAAGAGGTACATTGAGGGCCTCTGCGTAGCAGGTATTCTGGCCAACATTTTCACCCAGGAACAATATTTCAGAGTGAAAACAAGCTTCTTCTTAGTCAGTAATTATATACAGAGGTGAATATGATGGACTAATGAGAATTATGAGATGGAGAGTAATGTATACACGTAGTGTTGTCGTAAACGAGATATTTCGTACGAAAATGCGATTTAGGGAAACCACATGTGTATCCGACAGTTATTAACCGGAGTTTTATTTGTACAATTTAAGTCTTAAATATCTCTTATATCGGCACAGTGTGTCATTTTGAATTTCGAGTGGCAAATCATTCCATTCTAGCATACCTGTATACACGAGACTTTTTTTGTAAAAAGAGGTCCTAGGTCTTTGGAGTTTTATATTTTGCTTACCTTGTGCCCTGGTCCTTGGTTCTGTTCCTATTTCTATGTTCATGGCAAGTTTCCTCATCAAAAGTAACCTTAGGTATTTACGTCGGTCAACCAACCTTTGTACTTCACATATTTTGTGTAATTCTTCAATCGATTTTTCCCTTACCCAGTGCAGATCCTGAGACCTCCACTTGGTCCGGCACAGCGGGCAACTGGGAGCGGGGGGAAGCCAGCTCCACACGCTCGAGCTCGAGCTCGAGCCACCTCCACATAGTCCGTCACAGTGGGCAGCGGGCAGAAGCCACCTTCACACGGTCCCGCACAGCGGGCAACGGGCAGCAGGGGGAAGCCACCTCAACACGGTCCGGCACAGCGGGCAGTGGGCAGCAGGCAGAGGGCAGAGGGCAGCGGGTGGAAGCCACCTCAACACGGTCTGGCACAGCGGGCAGTGGGCGGAAGCCACATCAACACACACTGTTAATGTGGGCAGCGGGCAGAAGCCACCTCAAAACAGTCAGGCACAGGGGGCAGTAGGCGGCAGCCACCTCAACACACTACGTCATTATGGGCAGTGGGTTGAAGCCACCTTGACGCACTCCGTTTATGCGGGCAGCGGACGGAAGACACATCAACACACACCGTCAGGGTGGGCAGTAATGATAAGCCACCTCAACACACACCTTTAATGTTAGCAGTGGGTGGATCCCACCTCAACATCCTCCATCAGAGCGGGCAGTGGACAGAAGCCACCTTAACATGCTTCGTGAATGTAGGCAGCAGGTGGAAGCCCGCTCAACATATTCCATTATTGTGGGCAGTGGATGGAAGCCACCTCAACGCACACCGTCAGAGCGAGGAGTTGGTGGAAACCACCTCAACACACTCAGTCACTGTAGGCAGTGGACAGAAGCCACCGCAACACACACCATCAAGGTAGGCAACGGGCCGAAGCCACCGCAACACACACCATCAGAGCGGGCAGCGGGATGAAGCCACAGCAACACACATCAGAGCGAGGAGTTGGTGGAAGCCACCGCAACACACACCATCAGAGCGGGCAGCGGGCCGAAGCCACCGCAACACACACCATCAAGGTAGGCAACGGGCCGAGGCCACCGCAACACACACTGTCATAGTGGGCAACGGGCCGAAGCCACTGCAACACACACCATCAATGTAGGCAACGGGCTGAAGACACAGCAACACACACCATCAAGGTAGGCAACGGGCCGAAGCCACCGCAACACACACACTGTCATAGTGGGCAACGGGCTGAAGCCACCACAACACACACTGTCATAGTGGGCAACGGACAGAAGCCACCTTAACACACACCATCAAGGTAGGCAACGGGCCGAAGCCACCGCAACACACACACTGTCATAGTGGGCAACGGGCCGAAGCCAACGCAACACACACCATCAGAGCGGACAGTGGGATGAAGCCATCTCAACACACACTGTCATAGTGGGCAACGGGCGGGAGCCACTTTAACAAGCCACGTCAATGTAGGCAGTGGGCGGAAGCCACCTCAACACACACTGTCATAGTGGGCAACGGGCAGGAGCCACTTTAACAAGCCACGTCAATGTAGGCAGTGGGCGGAAGCCACCTCAACACACAACGTCAGAGCGGGCAGCGAGCAGAGGCCTGAACCAACTGAGCTCCTGACACAATGCGACAAGCGTTCCAACATGCCTCCAATAAGCTACGACACAGAATCTCGACATGGCTACAATGTGGGGATTAAACGTCATACTCTGATACACTACGAGACAGAACCTTTCAACCTCCCGACACTGCTACGATGCACAAATCTTGATTTGTCGTAGCTATGTCGTAGCCATGTGGGAGGGTGTCGGAAGCAGTGGGTACCAGAAATTAAGGTTAACATGAGGCGAATTAGAGAAAGTGTGTATTTTATCTTTTTCCTGGTTGTATCTCCTTCTCGTACTCTGGGGACTGGGAGGATTTTAGACTCGAGACAGAGTGTGGTGTCCCTTTTCTAAAGGAAAAAGATTTAGAGAAAATCCGTGTCTCTGTCCCAGGAATACGCGGGAATAAGCGTCACATAATTACCGTTATTTTTGTTATCAAAGCAAATTGAAATGCAAGACATAATAATGTAAAAAAGCCATTTTCAAGGTTTGTGAATTTTCATGGTGGTTTCTCACACTTGAAAGATTGATACACATATCAAATTATCTACTCATAGACAGACAAACACACGTTTACACACATTATACATCCAAATAAAGAGTTCGTGAAGGAACCATCAACATACACGACCAAAAAAATGAATACAGAATTTTTTTTTCAAAAGAACCTGTTTATAACACACCAAGTTTAGACATTGACTTACGATGCCTCTTTCAGGTTAGCCTTTAGGCCGGCCCTAGGCACGCATCCCTAATCCTGTTGACGAATGGCCTGCGGGACGAGCAGCTGGCTAAATCAGATCTGCGCATGCGCTGAGGACTCACCAGGTAAATGCTGACAACAAGCTCCTTGGACTACAAACCGCCCCAGCGACTGACGGGCCTTATAATGGTGTTCGTCAACCATATGTCATGGTCCAGTGTCTTAAGGGCCTTTTCATGGTGTTCTTCACCCATATGTCATGGCACAATGACTGACGGGCCTTTTAATGGTGTTTTCGCCCATATGTCATGCCCCCTGACCGACAGGCCTTTCAATGGGTGTTCATCATCCAAATGTCACGGTCCAGCGACTGACGGGCCTTTTAATGGTGTTCGTCACCCTTATGTCATGGCCCTATGACTGATGGGCCTTTTAATGGTGTTTGTCACCCCTATGTCACGGTCCATTGACTGAGAGGCCTTGTAGTGGAGTTCTTTACTCATATGTCACGGCCCAGTGACCGACAGGCCTTTTAAAGCTGTTCTTCACCCAAATCTCATAGCCCGAGTGAATGACGGGCCTTGAAATGGTGTTTGTCACTCATATGTCACATCCCAATGACTGATGGGCCTTTCAATGGTGTTCTTTACTCATATGTCACGTCCCAGTGATTGACGGGCCTTTTAATGGTGTTCATAAATCATATGTCATGGCCCAATGACTGATGGGCCTTTTAATCTTGTTTTTCACTCATATGTCAAGGCCAAGTGACTGATGGGCCTTTTAATGGTGTTTTTCACTCATATGTCACAGCCCGAGTGAATGACGGGCCTTTTAATGGTGTTTTTCACTCATATGTCAAGGCCTAATGACTGACGGGCCTTCTAATGGTGTTTGTCACCCTTTGCCGCAGCCAGATTGACTGACAGCTCTTTTAATGATGTTCAATACCGATAAGGGTGCTCATCACTCAAATGCTACCACTCCAACGTCTTTTTTCTCCTTTCTGCCAGCTCGCATGGGCCTGCCAACTGGAGCGGGTGGAGTTTTTGTAACGGCCAATGAAATTGTCTCACTTCTACGTAGATTATGCGGCAAATGAATGGAGTCAGCGGCAATCAGGTTGGTTTAATAGGAGGGTGGGCAAGGGTGGCAGGATTTAATTATTTGTGGAGTTTTTTGTTCAGTTTGTGGTGTCGAGTTATGCCATGAAGGTTGGGGACCAATGTGAGTTTCTGCTTCAGTCCGTTACTTTCTTGGCGACAAGATAAATGAAGAAAGTCTAACATTCCCGAGATTGACTATAATCATAGATAGACCTTGAACAAAGAGCATGACTAGCGACAATCATAGAAACACCAGGATTAATGACAACCATGGAAACATTAGTACGACTAATAATAACCATAGAAACACCAGGATTAGCGATAACCATAGAAACACCAGGATTAGCGATAACCATAGAAACACCATAACTAGTGATAACCATAGAAACACCAGGACTTGTGATAACCATAAAAACACCATAACTAGGGATAACCATAAAAACACCATAACTAGGGATAACCATAGAAACACCATAACTAGTGATAACCATAGAAACACCAGGACTTGTGATAACCATAGAAACACCAGGATGTGTGATAACCATAGAAACACCAGGACTTGTGATAACCATAGAAACACCATAACTAGGGATAACCATAGAAACACCATAACTAGTGATAACCATAGAAACACCATAACTAGTAATAACCATAGAAACACCATAACTAGTGATAACCATAGAAACACCAGGAATTGTGATAACCATAGAAACACCAGGACTTTTGATAACTATAGAAACACCAGTACTAATGATAACCATAGAAACACCATAACTAGTGATAACCATAGAAACACCAGTACTAACGATAACCATAGGAACACCATGATTTACGATAACCATATAAACACCAGGACTAGCGATAACTATAGAAACACCAGGGCTAGCGATAACCATAGAAACACCATGATTTACGATAATAACAACACAAGAGGTGTTAGACACACTCTGCCCAGTGTGGGAACAGAGCGACATTTAAAAAAAAAAAAATTTATTTATTGGGTACTGTAAAGAGGTACATTGAGGGCCTCTGCGTAGCAGGTATTCTGGCCAACATTTTCACCCAGGAACAATATTTCAGAGTGAAAACAAGCTTCTTCTTAGTCAGTAATTATATACAGAGGTGAATATGATGGACTAATGAGAATTATGAGATGGAGAGTAATGTATACACGTAGTGTTGTCGTAAACGAGATATTTCGTACGAAAATGCGATTTAGGGAAACCACATGTGTATCCGACAGTTATTAACCGGAGTTTTATTTGTACAATTTAAGTCTTAAATATCTCTTATATCGGCACAGTGTGTCATTTTGAATTTCGAGTGGCAAATCATTCCATTCTAGCATACCTGTATACACGAGACTTTTTTTGTAAAAAGAGGTCCTAGGTCTTTGGAGTTTTATATTTTGCTTACCTTGTGCCCTGGTCCTTGGTTCTGTTCCTATTTCTATGTTCATGGCAAGTTTCCTCATCAAAAGTAACCTTAGGTATTTACGTCGGTCAACCAACCTTTGTACTTCACATATTTTGTGTAATTCTTCAATCGATTTTTCCCTTACCCAGTGCAGATCCTGAGACCTCCACTTGGTCCGGCACAGCGGGCAACTGGGAGCGGGGGGAAGCCAGCTCCACACGCTCGAGCTCGAGCTCGAGCCACCTCCACATAGTCCGTCACAGTGGGCAGCGGGCAGAAGCCACCTTCACACGGTCCCGCACAGCGGGCAACGGGCAGCAGGGGGAAGCCACCTCAACACGGTCCGGCACAGCGGGCAGTGGGCAGCAGGCAGAGGGCAGAGGGCAGCGGGTGGAAGCCACCTCAACACGGTCTGGCACAGCGGGCAGTGGGCGGAAGCCACATCAACACACACTGTTAATGTGGGCAGCGGGCAGAAGCCACCTCAAAACAGTCAGGCACAGGGGGCAGTAGGCGGCAGCCACCTCAACACACTACGTCATTATGGGCAGTGGGTTGAAGCCACCTTGACGCACTCCGTTTATGCGGGCAGCGGACGGAAGACACATCAACACACACCGTCAGGGTGGGCAGTAATGATAAGCCACCTCAACACACACCTTTAATGTTAGCAGTGGGTGGATCCCACCTCAACATCCTCCATCAGAGCGGGCAGTGGACAGAAGCCACCTTAACATGCTTCGTGAATGTAGGCAGCAGGTGGAAGCCCGCTCAACATATTCCATTATTGTGGGCAGTGGATGGAAGCCACCTCAACGCACACCGTCAGAGCGAGGAGTTGGTGGAAACCACCTCAACACACTCAGTCACTGTAGGCAGTGGACAGAAGCCACCGCAACACACACCATCAAGGTAGGCAACGGGCCGAAGCCACCGCAACACACACCATCAGAGCGGGCAGCGGGATGAAGCCACAGCAACACACATCAGAGCGAGGAGTTGGTGGAAGCCACCGCAACACACACCATCAGAGCGGGCAGCGGGCCGAAGCCACCGCAACACACACCATCAAGGTAGGCAACGGGCCGAGGCCACCGCAACACACACTGTCATAGTGGGCAACGGGCCGAAGCCACTGCAACACACACCATCAATGTAGGCAACGGGCTGAAGACACAGCAACACACACCATCAAGGTAGGCAACGGGCCGAAGCCACCGCAACACACACACTGTCATAGTGGGCAACGGGCTGAAGCCACCACAACACACACTGTCATAGTGGGCAACGGACAGAAGCCACCTTAACACACACCATCAAGGTAGGCAACGGGCCGAAGCCACCGCAACACACACACTGTCATAGTGGGCAACGGGCCGAAGCCAACGCAACACACACCATCAGAGCGGACAGTGGGATGAAGCCATCTCAACACACACTGTCATAGTGGGCAACGGGCGGGAGCCACTTTAACAAGCCACGTCAATGTAGGCAGTGGGCGGAAGCCACCTCAACACACACTGTCATAGTGGGCAACGGGCAGGAGCCACTTTAACAAGCCACGTCAATGTAGGCAGTGGGCGGAAGCCACCTCAACACACAACGTCAGAGCGGGCAGCGAGCAGAGGCCTGAACCAACTGAGCTCCTGACACAATGCGACAAGCGTTCCAACATGCCTCCAATAAGCTACGACACAGAATCTCGACATGGCTACAATGTGGGGATTAAACGTCATACTCTGATACACTACGAGACAGAACCTTTCAACCTCCCGACACTGCTACGATGCACAAATCTTGATTTGTCGTAGCTATGTCGTAGCCATGTGGGAGGGTGTCGGAAGCAGTGGGTACCAGAAATTAAGGTTAACATGAGGCGAATTAGAGAAAGTGTGTATTTTATCTTTTTCCTGGTTGTATCTCCTTCTCGTACTCTGGGGACTGGGAGGATTTTAGACTCGAGACAGAGTGTGGTGTCCCTTTTCTAAAGGAAAAAGATTTAGAGAAAATCCGTGTCTCTGTCCCAGGAATACGCGGGAATAAGCGTCACATAATTACCGTTATTTTTGTTATCAAAGCAAATTGAAATGCAAGACATAATAATGTAAAAAAGCCATTTTCAAGGTTTGTGAATTTTCATGGTGGTTTCTCACACTTGAAAGATTGATACACATATCAAATTATCTACTCATAGACAGACAAACACGCGTTTACACACATTATACATCCAAATAAAGAGTTCGTGAAGGAACCATCAACATACACAACCAAAAAAATGAATACAGAATTTTTTTTTCAAAAGAACCTGTTTATAACACACCAAGTTTAGACATTGACTTACGATGCCTCTTTCAGGTTAGCCTTTAGGCCGGCCCTAGGCACGCATGCCTAATCCTGTTGACGAATGGCCTGCGGGACGAGCAGCTGGCTAAATCAGATCTGCGCATGCGCTGAGGACTCACCAGGTAAATGCTGACAACAAGCTCCTTGGACTACAAACCGCCCCAGCGACTGACGGGCCTTATAATGGTGTTCGTCAACCATATGTCATGGTCCAGTGTCTTAAGGGCCTTTTCATGGTGTTCTTCACCCATATGTCATGGCACAATGACTGACGGGCCTTTTAATGGTGTTTTCGCCCATATGTCATGCCCCCTGACCGACAGGCCTTTCAATGGGTGTTCATCATCCAAATGTCACGGTCCAGCGACTGACGGGCCTTTTAATGGTGTTCGTCACCCTTATGTCATGGCCCTATGACTGATGGGCCTTTTAATGGTGTTTGTCACCCCTATGTCACGGTCCATTGACTGAGAGGCCTTGTAGTGGAGTTCTTTACTCATATGTCACGGCCCAGTGACCGACAGGCCTTTTAAAGCTGTTCTTCACCCAAATCTCATAGCCCGAGTGAATGACGGGCCTTGAAATGGTGTTTGTCACTCATATGTCACATCCCAATGACTGATGGGCCTTTCAATGGTGTTCTTTACTCATATGTCACGTCCCAGTGATTGACGGGCCTTTTAATGGTGTTCATAAATCATATGTCATGGCCCAATGACTGATGGGCCTTTTAATCTTGTTTTTCACTCATATGTCAAGGCCAAGTGACTGATGGGCCTTTTAATGGTGTTTTTCACTCATATGTCACAGCCCGAGTGAATGACGGGCCTTTTAATGGTGTTTTTCACTCATATGTCAAGGCCTAATGACTGACGGGCCTTCTAATGGTGTTTGTCACCCTTTGCCGCAGCCAGATTGACTGACAGCTCTTTTAATGATGTTCAATACCGATAAGGGTGCTCATCACTCAAATGCTACCACTCCAACGTCTTTTTTCTCCTTTCTGCCAGCTCGCATGGGCCTGCCAACTGGAGCGGGTGGAGTTTTTGTAACGGCCAATGAAATTGTCTCACTTCTACGTAGATTATGCGGCAAATGAATGGAGTCAGCGGCAATCAGGTTGGTTTAATAGGAGGGTGGGCAAGGGCGGCAGGATTTAATTATTTGTGGAGTTTTTTGTTCAGTTTGTGGTGTCGAGTTATGCCATGAAGGTTGGGGACCAATGTGAGTTTCTGCTTCAGTCCGTTACTTTCTTGGCGACAAGATAAATGAAGAAAGTCTAACATTCCCGAGATTGACTATAATCATAGATAGACCTTGAACAAAGAGCATGACTAGCGACAATCATAGAAACACCAGGATTAATGACAACCATGGAAACATTAGTACGACTAATAATAACCATAGAAACACCAGGATTAGCGATAACCATAGAAACACCAGGATTAGCGATAACCATAGAAACACCATAACTAGTGATAACCATAGAAACACCAGGACTTGTGATAACCATAAAAACACCATAACTAGGGATAACCATAAAAACACCATAACTAGGGATAACCATAGAAACACCATAACTAGTGATAACCATAGAAACACCATAACTAGTGATAACCATAGAAACACCAGGATGTGTGATAACCATAGAAACACCAGGACTTGTGATAACCATAGAAACACCATAACTAGGGATAACCATAGAAACACCATAACTAGTGATAACCATAGAAACACCATAACTAGTAATAACCATAGAAACACCATAACTAGTGATAACCATAGAAACACCAGGAATTGTGATAACCATAGAAACACCAGGACTTTTGATAACTATAGAAACACCAGTACTAATGATAACCATAGAAACACCATAACTAGTGATAACCATAGAAACACCAGTACTAACGATAACCATAGGAACACCATGATTTACGATAACCATATAAACACCAGGACTAGCGATAACTATAGAAACACCAGGGCTAGCGATAACCATAGAAACACCATGATTTACGATAATAACAACACAAGAGGTGTTAGACACACTCTGCCCAGTGTGGGAACAGAGCGACATTTAAAAAAAAAAAAATTTATTTATTGGGTACTGTAAAGAGGTACATTGAGGGCCTCTGCGTAGCAGGTATTCTGGCCAACATTTTCACCCAGGAACAATATTTCAGAGTGAAAACAAGCTTCTTCTTAGTCAGTAATTATATACAGAGGTGAATATGATGGACTAATGAGAATTATGAGATGGAGAGTAATGTATACACGTAGTGTTGTCGTAAACGAGATATTTCGTACGAAAATGCGATTTAGGGAAACCACATGTGTATCCGACAGTTATTAACCGGAGTTTTATTTGTACAATTTAAGTCTTAAATATCTCTTATATCGGCACAGTGTGTCATTTTGAATTTCGAGTGGCAAATCATTCCATTCTAGCATACCTGTATACACGAGACTTTTTTTGTAAAAAGAGGTCCTAGGTCTTTGGAGTTTTATATTTTGCTTACCTTGTGCCCTGGTCCTTGGTTCTGTTCCTATTTCTATGTTCATGGCAAGTTTCCTCATCAAAAGTAACCTTAGGTATTTACGTCGGTCAACCAACCTTTGTACTTCACATATTTTGTGTAATTCTTCAATCGATTTTTCCCTTACCCAGTGCAGATCCTGAGACCTCCACTTGGTCCGGCACAGCGGGCAACTGGGAGCGGGGGGAAGCCAGCTCCACACGCTCGAGCTCGAGCTCGAGCCACCTCCACATAGTCCGTCACAGTGGGCAGCGGGCAGAAGCCACCTTCACACGGTCCCGCACAGCGGGCAACGGGCAGCAGGGGGAAGCCACCTCAACACGGTCCGGCACAGCGGGCAGTGGGCAGCAGGCAGAGGGCAGAGGGCAGCGGGTGGAAGCCACCTCAACACGGTCTGGCACAGCGGGCAGTGGGCGGAAGCCACATCAACACACACTGTTAATGTGGGCAGCGGGCAGAAGCCACCTCAAAACAGTCAGGCACAGGGGGCAGTAGGCGGCAGCCACCTCAACACACTACGTCATTATGGGCAGTGGGTTGAAGCCACCTTGACGCACTCCGTTTATGCGGGCAGCGGACGGAAGACACATCAACACACACCGTCAGGGTGGGCAGTAATGATAAGCCACCTCAACACACACCTTTAATGTTAGCAGTGGGTGGATCCCACCTCAACATCCTCCATCAGAGCGGGCAGTGGACAGAAGCCACCTTAACATGCTTCGTGAATGTAGGCAGCAGGTGGAAGCCCGCTCAACATATTCCATTATTGTGGGCAGTGGATGGAAGCCACCTCAACGCACACCGTCAGAGCGAGGAGTTGGTGGAAACCACCTCAACACACTCAGTCACTGTAGGCAGTGGACAGAAGCCACCGCAACACACACCATCAAGGTAGGCAACGGGCCGAAGCCACCGCAACACACACCATCAGAGCGGGCAGCGGGATGAAGCCACAGCAACACACATCAGAGCGAGGAGTTGGTGGAAGCCACCGCAACACACACCATCAGAGCGGGCAGCGGGCCGAAGCCACCGCAACACACACCATCAAGGTAGGCAACGGGCCGAGGCCACCGCAACATACACTGTCATAGTGGGCAACGGGCCGAAGCCACTGCAACACACACCATCAATGTAGGCAACGGGCTGAAGACACAGCAACACACACCATCAAGGTAGGCAACGGGCCGAAGCCACCGCAACACACACACTGTCATAGTGGGCAACGGGCTGAAGCCACCACAACACACACTGTCATAGTGGGCAACGGACAGAAGCCACCTTAACACACACCATCAAGGTAGGCAACGGGCCGAAGCCACCGCAACACACACCATCAGAGCGGACAGTGGGATGAAGCCATCTCAACACACACTGTCATAGTGGGCAACGGGCGGGAGCCACTTTAACAAGCCACGTCAATGTAGGCAGTGGGCGGAAGCCACCTCAACACACACTGTCATAGTGGGCAACGGGCAGGAGCCACTTTAACAAGCCACGTCAATGTAGGCAGTGGGCGGAAGCCACCTCAACACACAACGTCAGAGCGGGCAGCGAGCAGAGGCCTGAACCAACTGAGCTCCTGACACAATGCGACAAGCGTTCCAACATGCCTCCAATAAGCTACGACACAGAATCTCGACATGGCTACAATGTGGGGATTAAACGTCATACTCTGATACACTACGAGACAGAACCTTTCAACCTCCCGACACTGCTACGATGCACAAATCTTGATTTGTCGTAGCTATGTCGTAGCCATGTGGGAGGGTGTCGGAAGCAGTGGGTACCAGAAATTAAGGTTAACATGAGGCGAATTAGAGAAAGTGTGTATTTTATCTTTTTCCTGGTTGTATCTCCTTCTCGTACTCTGGGGACTGGGAGGATTTTAGACTCGAGACAGAGTGTGGTGTCCCTTTTCTAAAGGAAAAAGATTTAGAGAAAATCCGTGTCTCTGTCCCAGGAATACGCGGGAATAAGCGTCACATAATTACCGTTATTTTTGTTATCAAAGCAAATTGAAATGCAAGACATAATAATGTAAAAAAGCCATTTTCAAGGTTTGTGAATTTTCATGGTGGTTTCTCACACTTGAAAGATTGATACACATATCAAATTATCTACTCATAGACAGACAAACACACGTTTACACACATTATACATCCAAATAAAGAGTTCGTGAAGGAACCATCAACATACACGACCAAAAAAATGAATACAGAATTTTTTTTTCAAAAGAACCTGTTTATAACACACCAAGTTTAGACATTGACTTACGATGCCTCTTTCAGGTTAGCCTTTAGGCCGGCCCTAGGCACGCATCCCTAATCCTGTTGACGAATGGCCTGCGGGACGAGCAGCTGGCTAAATCAGATCTGCGCATGCGCTGAGGACTCACCAGGTAAATGCTGACAACAAGCTCCTTGGACTACAAACCGCCCCAGCGACTGACGGGCCTTATAATGGTGTTCGTCAACCATATGTCATGGTCCAGTGTCTTAAGGGCCTTTTCATGGTGTTCTTCACCCATATGTCATGGCACAATGACTGACGGGCCTTTTAATGGTGTTTTCGCCCATATGTCATGCCCCCTGACCGACAGGCCTTTCAATGGGTGTTCATCATCCAAATGTCACGGTCCAGCGACTGACGGGCCTTTTAATGGTGTTCGTCACCCTTATGTCATGGCCCTATGACTGATGGGCCTTTTAATGGTGTTTGTCACCCCTATGTCACGGTCCATTGACTGAGAGGCCTTGTAGTGGAGTTCTTTACTCATATGTCACGGCCCAGTGACCGACAGGCCTTTTAAAGCTGTTCTTCACCCAAATCTCATAGCCCGAGTGAATGACGGGCCTTGAAATGGTGTTTGTCACTCATATGTCACATCCCAATGACTGATGGGCCTTTCAATGGTGTTCTTTACTCATATGTCACGTCCCAGTGATTGACGGGCCTTTTAATGGTGTTCATAAATCATATGTCATGGCCCAATGACTGATGGGCCTTTTAATCTTGTTTTTCACTCATATGTCAAGGCCAAGTGACTGATGGGCCTTTTAATGGTGTTTTTCACTCATATGTCACAGCCCGAGTGAATGACGGGCCTTTTAATGGTGTTTTTCACTCATATGTCAAGGCCTAATGACTGACGGGCCTTCTAATGGTGTTTGTCACCCTTTGCCGCAGCCAGATTGACTGACAGCTCTTTTAATGATGTTCAATACCGATAAGGGTGCTCATCACTCAAATGCTACCACTCCAACGTCTTTTTTCTCCTTTCTGCCAGCTCGCATGGGCCTGCCAACTGGAGCGGGTGGAGTTTTTGTAACGGCCAATGAAATTGTCTCACTTCTACGTAGATTATGCGGCAAATGAATGGAGTCAGCGGCAATCAGGTTGGTTTAATAGGAGGGTGGGCAAGGGCGGCAGGATTTAATTATTTGTGGAGTTTTTTGTTCAGTTTGTGGTGTCGAGTTATGCCATGAAGGTTGGGGACCAATGTGAGTTTCTGCTTCAGTCCGTTACTTTCTTGGCGACAAGATAAATGAAGAAAGTCTAACATTCCCGAGATTGACTATAATCATAGATAGACCTTGAACAAAGAGCATGACTAGCGACAATCATAGAAACACCAGGATTAATGACAACCATGGAAACATTAGTACGACTAATAATAACCATAGAAACACCAGGATTAGCGATAACCATAGAAACACCAGGATTAGCGATAACCATAGAAACACCATAACTAGTGATAACCATAGAAACACCAGGACTTGTGATAACCATAAAAACACCATAACTAGGGATAACCATAAAAACACCATAACTAGGGATAACCATAGAAACACCATAACTAGTGATAACCATAGAAACACCATAACTAGTGATAACCATAGAAACACCAGGATGTGTGATAACCATAGAAACACCAGGACTTGTGATAACCATAGAAACACCATAACTAGGGATAACCATAGAAACACCATAACTAGTGATAACCATAGAAACACCATAACTAGTAATAACCATAGAAACACCATAACTAGTGATAACCATAGAAACACCAGGAATTGTGATAACCATAGAAACACCAGGACTTTTGATAACTATAGAAACACCAGTACTAATGATAACCATAGAAACACCATAACTAGTGATAACCATAGAAACACCAGTACTAACGATAACCATAGGAACACCATGATTTACGATAACCATATAAACACCAGGACTAGCGATAACTATAGAAACACCAGGGCTAGCGATAACCATAGAAACACCATGATTTACGATAATAACAACACAAGAGGTGTTAGACACACTCTGCCCAGTGTGGGAACAGAGCGACATTTAAAAAAAAAAAAATTTATTTATTGGGTACTGTAAAGAGGTACATTGAGGGCCTCTGCGTAGCAGGTATTCTGGCCAACATTTTCACCCAGGAACAATATTTCAGAGTGAAAACAAGCTTCTTCTTAGTCAGTAATTATATACAGAGGTGAATATGATGGACTAATGAGAATTATGAGATGGAGAGTAATGTATACACGTAGTGTTGTCGTAAACGAGATATTTCGTACGAAAATGCGATTTAGGGAAACCACATGTGTATCCGACAGTTATTAACCGGAGTTTTATTTGTACAATTTAAGTCTTAAATATCTCTTATATCGGCACAGTGTGTCATTTTGAATTTCGAGTGGCAAATCATTCCATTCTAGCATACCTGTATACACGAGACTTTTTTTGTAAAAAGAGGTCCTAGGTCTTTGGAGTTTTATATTTTGCTTACCTTGTGCCCTGGTCCTTGGTTCTGTTCCTATTTCTATGTTCATGGCAAGTTTCCTCATCAAAAGTAACCTTAGGTATTTACGTCGGTCAACCAACCTTTGTACTTCACATATTTTGTGTAATTCTTCAATCGATTTTTCCCTTACCCAGTGCAGATCCTGAGACCTCCACTTGGTCCGGCACAGCGGGCAACTGGGAGCGGGTGGAAGCCAGCTCCACACGCTCGAGCTCGAGCTCAAGCCACCTCCACATAGTCCGTCACAGTGGGCAGCGGGCAGAAGCCACCTTCACACGGTCCCGCACAGCGGGCAACGGGCAGCAGGGGGAAGCCACCTCAACACGGTCCGGCACAGCGGGCAGTGGGCAGCAGGCAGAGGGCAGAGGGCAGCGGGTGGAAGCCACCTCAACACGGTCTGGCACAGCGGGCAGTGGGCGGAAGCCACATCAACACACACTGTTAATGTGGGCAGCGGGCAGAAGCCACCTCAAAACAGTCAGGCACAGGGGGCAGTAGGCGGCAGCCACCTCAACACACTACGTCATTATGGGCAGTGGGTTGAAGCCACCTTGACGCACTCCGTTTATGCGGGCAGCGGACGGAAGACACATCAACACACACCGTCAGGGTGGGCAGTAATGATAAGCCACCTCAACACACACCTTTAATGTTAGCAGTGGGTGGATCCCACCTCAACATCCTCCATCAGAGCGGGCAGTGGACAGAAGCCACCTTAACATGCTTCGTGAATGTAGGCAGCAGGTGGAAGCCCGCTCAACATATTCCATTATTGTGGGCAGTGGATGGAAGCCACCTCAACGCACACCGTCAGAGCGAGGAGTTGGTGGAAACCACCTCAACACACTCAGTCACTGTAGGCAGTGGACAGAAGCCACCGCAACACACACCATCAAGGTAGGCAACGGGCCGAAGCCACCGCAACACACACCATCAGAGCAGGCAGCGGGATGAAGCCACAGCAACACACATCAGAGCGAGGAGTTGGTGGAAGCCACCGCAACACACACCATCAGAGCGGGCAGCGGGCCGAAGCCACCGCAACACACACCATCAAGGTAGGCAACGGGCCGAGGCCACCGCAACACACACTGTCATAGTGGGCAACGGGCCGAAGCCACTGCAACACACACCATCAATGTAGGCAACGGGCTGAAGACACAGCAACACACACCATCAAGGTAGGCAACGGGCCGAAGCCACCGCAACACACACACTGTCATAGTGGGCAACGGGCTGAAGCCACCACAACACACACTGTCATAGTGGGCAACGGACAGAAGCCACCTTAACACACACCATCAAGGTAGGCAACGGGCCGAAGCCACCGCAACACACACACTGTCATAGTGGGCAACGGGCCGAAGCCAACGCAACACACACCATCAGAGCGGACAGTGGGATGAAGCCATCTCAACACACACTGTCATAGTGGGCAACGGGCGGGAGCCACTTTAACAAGCCACGTCAATGTAGGCAGTGGGCGGAAGCCACCTCAACACACACTGTCATAGTGGGCAACGGGCAGGAGCCACTTTAACAAGCCACGTCAATGTAGGCAGTGGGCGGAAGCCACCTCAACACACAACGTCAGAGCGGGCAGCGAGCAGAGGCCTGAACCAACTGAGCTCCTGACACAATGCGACAAGCGTTCCAACATGCCTCCAATAAGCTACGACACAGAATCTCGACATGGCTACAATGTGGGGATTAAACGTCATACTCTGATACACTACGAGACAGAACCTTTCAACCTCCCGACACTGCTACGATGCACAAATCTTGATTTGTCGTAGCTATGTCGTAGCCATGTGGGAGGGTGTCGGAAGCAGTGGGTACCAGAAATTAAGGTTAACATGAGGCGAATTAGAGAAAGTGTGTATTTTATCTTTTTCCTGGTTGTATCTCCTTCTCGTACTCTGGGGACTGGGAGGATTTTAGACTCGAGACAGAGTGTGGTGTCCCTTTTCTAAAGGAAAAAGATTTAGAGAAAATCCGTGTCTCTGTCCCAGGAATACGCGGGAATAAGCGTCACATAATTACCGTTATTTTTGTTATCAAAGCAAATTGAAATGCAAGACATAATAATGTAAAAAAGCCATTTTCAAGGTTTGTGAATTTTCATGGTGGTTTCTCACACTTGAAAGATTGATACACATATCAAATTATCTACTCATAGACAGACAAACACGCGTTTACACACATTATACATCCAAATAAAGAGTTCGTGAAGGAACCATCAACATACACGACCAAAAAAATGAATACAGAATTTTTTTTTCAAAAGAACCTGTTTATAACACACCAAGTTTAGACATTGACTTACGATGCCTCTTTCAGGTTAGCCTTTAGGCCGGCCCTAGGCACGCATGCCTAATCCTGTTGACGAATGGCCTGCGGGACGAGCAGCTGGCTAAATCAGATCTGCGCATGCGCTGAGGACTCACCAGGTAAATGCTGACAACAAGCTCCTTGGACTACAAACCGCCCCAGCGACTGACGGGCCTTATAATGGTGTTCGTCAACCATATGTCATGGTCCAGTGTCTTAAGGGCCTTTTCATGGTGTTCTTCACCCATATGTCATGGCACAATGACTGACGGGCCTTTTAATGGTGTTTTCGCCCATATGTCATGCCCCCTGACCGACAGGCCTTTCAATGGGTGTTCATCATCCAAATGTCACGGTCCAGCGACTGACGGGCCTTTTAATGGTGTTCGTCACCCTTATGTCATGGCCCTATGACTGATGGGCCTTTTAATGGTGTTTGTCACCCCTATGTCACGGTCCATTGACTGAGAGGCCTTGTAGTGGAGTTCTTTACTCATATGTCACGGCCCAGTGACCGACAGGCCTTTTAAAGCTGTTCTTCACCCAAATCTCATAGCCCGAGTGAATGACGGGCCTTGAAATGGTGTTTGTCACTCATATGTCACATCCCAATGACTGATGGGCCTTTCAATGGTGTTCTTTACTCATATGTCACGTCCCAGTGATTGACGGGCCTTTTAATGGTGTTCATAAATCATATGTCATGGCCCAATGACTGATGGGCCTTTTAATCTTGTTTTTCACTCATATGTCAAGGCCAAGTGACTGATGGGCCTTTTAATGGTGTTTTTCACTCATATGTCACAGCCCGAGTGAATGACGGGCCTTTTAATGGTGTTTTTCACTCATATGTCAAGGCCTAATGACTGACGGGCCTTCTAATGGTGTTTGTCACCCTTTGCCGCAGCCAGATTGACTGACAGCTCTTTTAATGATGTTCAATACCGATAAGGGTGCTCATCACTCAAATGCTACCACTCCAACGTCTTTTTTCTCCTTTCTGCCAGCTCGCATGGGCCTGCCAACTGGAGCGGGTGGAGTTTTTGTAACGGCCAATGAAATTGTCTCACTTCTACGTAGATTATGCGGCAAATGAATGGAGTCAGCGGCAATCAGGTTGGTTTAATAGGAGGGTGGGCAAGGGCGGCAGGATTTAATTATTTGTGGAGTTTTTTGTTCAGTTTGTGGTGTCGAGTTATGCCATGAAGGTTGGGGACCAATGTGAGTTTCTGCTTCAGTCCGTTACTTTCTTGGCGACAAGATAAATGAAGAAAGTCTAACATTCCCGAGATTGACTATAATCATAGATAGACCATGAACAAAGAGCATGACTAGCGACAATCATAGAAACACCAGGATTAATGACAACCATGGAAACATTAGTACGACTAATAATAACCATAGAAACACCAGGATTAGCGATAACCATAGAAACACCAGGATTAGCGATAACCATAGAAACACCATAACTAGTGATAACCATAGAAACACCAGGACTTGTGATAACCATAAAAACACCATAACTAGGGATAACCATAAAAACACCATAACTAGGGATAACCATAGAAACACCATAACTAGTGATAACCATAGAAACACCATAACTAGTGATAACCATAGAAACACCAGGATGTGTGATAACCATAGAAACACCAGGACTTGTGATAACCATAGAAACACCATAACTAGGGATAACCATAGAAACACCATAACTAGTGATAACCATAGAAACACCATAACTAGTAATAACCATAGAAACACCATAACTAGTGATAACCATAGAAACACCAGGAATTGTGATAACCATAGAAACACCAGGACTTTTGATAACTATAGAAACACCAGTACTAATGATAACCATAGAAACACCATAACTAGTGATAACCATAGAAACACCAGTACTAACGATAACCATAGGAACACCATGATTTACGATAACCATATAAACACCAGGACTAGCGATAACTATAGAAACACCAGGGCTAGCGATAACCATAGAAACACCATGATTTACGATAATAACAACACAAGAGGTGTTAGACACACTCTGCCCAGTGTGGGAACAGAGCGACATTTAAAAAAAAAAAAATTTATTTATTGGGTACTGTAAAGAGGTACATTGAGGGCCTCTGCGTAGCAGGTATTCTGGCCAACATTTTCACCCAGGAACAATATTTCAGAGTGAAAACAAGCTTCTTCTTAGTCAGTAATTATATACAGAGGTGAATATGATGGACTAATGAGAATTATGAGATGGAGAGTAATGTATACACGTAGTGTTGTCGTAAACGAGATATTTCGTACGAAAATGCGATTTAGGGAAACCACATGTGTATCCGACAGTTATTAACCGGAGTTTTATTTGTACAATTTAAGTCTTAAATATCTCTTATATCGGCACAGTGTGTCATTTTGAATTTCGAGTGGCAAATCATTCCATTCTAGCATACCTGTATACACGAGACTTTTTTTGTAAAAAGAGGTCCTAGGTCTTTGGAGTTTTATATTTTGCTTACCTTGTGCCCTGGTCCTTGGTTCTGTTCCTATTTCTATGTTCATGGCAAGTTTCCTCATCAAAAGTAACCTTAGGTATTTACGTCGGTCAACCAACCTTTGTACTTCACATATTTTGTGTAATTCTTCAATCGATTTTTCCCTTACCCAGTGCAGATCCTGAGACCCCGATTTTGGGCTACCTGAAGCCGATGCAGATTAATATTATTCGCCCCACAAACAAAGTACCCACAGTAATCAAACACCGGTCCTATCAAAACTTTATAGATTTTTATACTAGTCAACTGGTCTATATATTTACGTATCTTAGCGAGTTTAAATAGTCCATAGTTAATTCTCTTTAGTTTTCCCGTAATACATCGTTCCCAACTCAGACATTCATCTAGAACCACTCCTAAATAGGGATAAGAGTTGCAGTAAGGCAAAACTGATCCATCAACTTTCACTGAGGGGATATTTTGTCTATTCACGAGTTCTGCATTCAATTTAGTTCTAGATCCAAATAAACAAATCTTTGTTTTCTTAACGTTAATCGCCATGTGATTTTCCTGACACCATGAGCTGAATTTACCCATATCATTGATTAGCCTATTAATTGCAGCTAGTTGATCCTTATCACAGGTGTAAAGAACCAGGTCGTCCGTGTAAAATAAGTGGGAGCACGTGAAAGAGAAGTCAGTAATATCGTTCACATAGCAGTTGAAGAACAAGGGGCCTAAAATGCTGCCCTGTGGAACACCCTTTCTAACATTTACATAGGTCGACAATGAATCGCCAACTCTCACTCGTTGCTGTCTGTGTGATAAATAATCTCTTGTCCAAATTAATAACGATTTGTTAATACCCATCCTCAGTAGTTTTTTCATAAAAATCGGATGGCTGACATGATCGAAAGCCTTGCTCAGATCTACAAAAATGCAAGTAGAAATGCGCCCCAAGTCCCTGTCGGAGTAAAGTGTCTGAACAAGTTCAGTGACCACGTCAGTGGTACCTCTGCCCTTCCTGAAGCCGTATTGTTTGGGATTAAGCAAACTATTATCTTCTAAGTGATCGGTGATCCGTTCATGAATAATTTTCTCCATTAATTTACCTGGGAGGGGTAGCAGTGACACTGGTCGCAAGTCTCCGGCAGCCTCGGACATTCCGTTTTTAGGGATCGGTATAATGTCTGCCTTTGCCCATTTTGAAGGAAAAACAGAAACATGCAGAGAGGTCTGGAACATATGTCGAATTTGGTCAGGTATAACTTCGAAGGTGTCTTTCAGTATTCGCGAATTAATAAAAGGTACCCCACTACTCTTGTGCACATTTATATCTTTTATATGTCGGTATACATCACTTAACCGGTTCGGCTATATCCGGTAGATTGTTTATCAATACCCCAAGTTCGTCCCAAATTGCCTCTTCCTTACTCGTTGACGAAGAATCGCCTACTTTCATAAAGTGATGGTCTAGATAGTCAGGGATACTTGAACCCTCTACATATTCTCCGGAGATAGGATCCCGCAATCAATTAATCATGCTGTCTACTTTAGGGTCGTAAAGACGTTTGATTGTTTTCCAAAATTTTCTAGGATTGTTAGATGTTTCTTCAAGTTTGGTAGACCAGAATTCTTTTTTAGCCAGCCTTATTTCACTGTTAATCTTATGTTTTAATGTTTTTATTCTATTTGATAGTACCTGAGTTCCATACCTTTTAAACATTGAAACTAATTCCTTCCGTTCTACAAATAGGTCTAAAATATAGTCCGTGATCCATTCATTCTTCTCTCTAAAAAACCTCATCTGTTTTACAGGGCATATTTTATCCAAGAATTTCTCTATAATCTTGATAATTACGTCCCATTGAATATTTGGATCAGTATAACGATAGAAACCCGACCAATCAGAGCCCAATAAGTATTGTTGGAAATCCACCTTACAGTATTTCCTGTAGCTACGTCCCCTAAACTTGTTTTTAACCTTTGGCCTTACCATCCTCCGTCTGTCTACTAGAATTGCCAAGTGATCACTAACTAGGTTACAGTCAATGTGTGGCTCCTTAACATGATCAGAATCTGTTAAAATGTGATCAATGCACGTCCCACTACTAGGCCTAGTAATACCTTCTATATAGTTTTTCAGATAGTTTTCTCTACAAAAGTCTAAAAAGTCCCTGCTTTCCCTAGAGTTTCTAATACGCAAATTCACATTGTCATCCCCCATCAACCATTTTTCATATTATTTATATTTTTCTGTGTTTACTATACCCTGTAGGACCTCTATGAAAACTGGCAGGTCTGATTGTGGCGGCTTATAGTAGACTACTAGCAAGATTCTCTTATTGTTAGGTTTTAATACTTCTAAGACTAGAACATCACAATTGTCAGAGGTAATTGATAATTCCGTATTTATTTGACAAAAGCGTGACCACTTTTTTTTTACAAAACAGCAAACTCCTCCACCAACTCCATGTTCCCTATCCTGTCTATACACAAATCTATCTGGTGGATTAATCATGTTAGAGCTGTAACTATCATTCAGCCAGGTTTCTCCAAAACCCATAAAGTCAATGTCCTTATAAATGAAAGACACCTCCTCTAAATGTCTATATAAACTTCTCACGTTCAAATAGCCAAAGGATATACTGTCCTTATCCATCAGATATAGTTAAAGAGAATTTTTCCCTTCTCACAGTCTCAGCCGCCGAAAGATTAACATGCTCGATGACGAAGTAGAATGAAACGATGACATGATGAACTGGCGGGGTGGACTTGAAACTGATCGACCCCTCCATGTCGATCCAGGCTCTACTACAACCTGAACAGCCTCCTCATGCCTGCTGTGCAAGCGAACTGCTTCAGACCTTATTTGACATGTCTCTTAACATCTTTTTAATTTCAAGTTATCAGCACGTTCACCTCATTTATTTTTGAATACTGTTATTCATAATTTATGACATTTCATAGTCATTGGTACCAAGGCCTTCCCCTCCTTCTTGCTTCAGTCGAAAGCTATAGAGAGAATTCCCATCTAGAGCAGCATGAAATGGGATTCACACGGTGGGACAAATGGACCTGAGACTGGTGTACTTCACACCTTTGCACCAGTCGGCTACTATTTCCAACTGGGAACAAAGTTTCACAGATTGGGGTGTTCTACAGTCTCAGGGGAACATGGCGGATTCAATTCACATGAGAAGATTTAACAGGTACATAGTCTCACCCCTACACCCCTACACAGGGTACACAGGGTACACAGGGCACACAGTCGCCGACTCAGGGTACTTCCCCGTGTGAATAGGTGTTATTTGAGACCGCTGAGACTCACAGATTGGGGGAGAACGTGTGAAATACATTTGTCTTACCAAAATGTCCCTCTAAATTTTAAACCTGTTTAAAGTCAAAATCTCATGAGATTCTGTTCCTTGTTAGGGGCGATTGTCGCCGACAATTGACAGAGAAAAAAGTTGTCTCAGCAAAATGAAAGCCTGTCATTCACACGAGGAGATTGTGTTCCAGTACCGAATCTCAACAGGATTTGTCTCAGACAAAGGGCCTGTGAGGTACATGAATCCCACCGTGTGAATCCCGTTTTAAGGCCTTTCTCCTCTGTGCGATTTGGGGGGGGGGGGGGGCTTGCGATCCTGTACCTCTGGAGGTACAGGATCGCAAGTGCGACGTTCAATATAGATTGCGAGGTGCATGTAGCTCAGATCACAAGGTAAAGTGGGGTTCACACGATGGGATTCGTGTACCTCACAGGGCTCAATATCCCATGCGATTTTGTTCATTTTTAGGGGGAAATGTCTTTAACAATTACAAGGAGGTAAACATGTCTCAGGGAAATGAATCCCTATAATTTAGATGAAGAGATTGTGTTCAAGTACAGAATCTCAGCAGGATTTGTCTCAGAAAAACACCCTTTGAGGTACATGAATCCCATCGTGTGAATCCCACTTTACATCGATTCTGTGTTGAGACAACCCCGCTTGCAACTGGAGCGCTTGCGATCCTAGATACATAGGTACGCCCAGTTTCATACTGGGCGTACTAAATATCAAATATGTTTGATATTTAAAAACGCTTGCGATCCGGGGTACATGTGGTACCTCCAGTCTGAGACTGGGAGTACCGGTACGCCAAGTCTCAGACTGGAGGGAAACTTGCTGTCTCAGACTGGGTGTACCTATGTACCTTGGATCGCAAAGTGGAGACAGGGCTTTAGGAATGTAACTGTCGTCTCGAATAACTACAGCACTTTAGCTGCTGTATAACAAGAGGTTGACACGTAGTAATACACGAACGTCAGCCCCGAGTGGTTTACAGAGCCACCTGTTCACAATTCCATCGTTTGTTGCATTTAATATCAATC
Organism: Alentia gelatinosa; assembly: GCA_950022655.1. Lineage (NCBI taxonomy): Eukaryota > Metazoa > Annelida > Polychaeta > Phyllodocida > Polynoidae > Alentia > Alentia gelatinosa. Next base: position 65,589,826 of record OX465584.1, on the reverse strand, counting down.
TTTTCAAATAAATTCAACCCATTAGTTGCCATGTTAGAGAGTAGGACTATAGGGACTATTTTTTTGCTCTATAACACAAAGGAACTATTTTCCCGTATACCATGGCTTTGAGGCCGTATACCACAGGTTTGAATCCGTACACTACAGTTATGGTATCTTAACTAGATTTTATATGGCATATAGCCTATGATCCATGGGCGCCGCCATGACGCCTCCCGAGTAGGTGTTCTTCACTATTGGAGGTGAAAAAGTAGGTGTTCTTCACTAATGGAGGTTCAAAAGAAGTGAGTGATAATAGTGAAATGTCACAACTCTAGCATTGCTCACATATGTATATAAAGTGGTCCATGTGGAAAATATCATGTCTTGGGTTTAATCATTATGTCATCCTGCTCTAGGATGGGTGTCAAAGGAACCATTGTAAAACATTGAAAGGCAGATGAATTTCGTAAGAACAAAAAGCCAGAATACAGGTTTTGTCCCCCGACCACCTAGTGACTGCTTCATGAACTAACAATGGCTCTGTCCCCTATATAATTGGTCGTGGTTGACTGAGTCCCCATACACTTTCAATGGGGTATACGATGGATAATATAAATATTCATACGTTCTGGCTGGTCAGTATCAGAAACATGTGGTCAATATCAGATGACCCTCAACAGAGTCTTCATTAGATTCTTCTACAAATCTTGGCATATCACTATTTTCCCCTATAAATCCCTATCATTTTGCAAATACGGCAATAACTCATTTGTGTCACTTATGTAGGCAAACGTTTAATTGTGATGGACGAGAAAGTATTTAAATAAAAAAGTGACTACAACCTATGAATGTCGTTCTCCGTGGACAGAATGACTTCACTTAAAATGGAGCTTAAATTTTGAAATTCAATCACCTCCTAAAAGCTCAATTACGGCAGTCTTAATAGTCCATCCGATCTTATGTTTCTGCTTCAATGGCTTCACTCTCCAAGCACACTATTCGCTCCAACGAGCCCCGCGAGAAGGAGCCTCCACTCTCCATACATTGGTGCCTGCCATTAGGCTAAGGCCCCCTCCGGTAACAGGCTTCAGTGCGTCTCAAGTGTCGCTCCATATTCTCAGTTTATGGCGTGGTATCTGCTTGGATGCAGAATATAACCCCTCACTCTCCCCCCACATTTCCCGTGGTAAAAATAGCAGTAGCTCACCTTGATGGCTACTCAGGTCAAGCATGGAGAGTGTAGCGCGCACTCTCCCCCCACATCCTCCCCCTGTTTTCTCACCACCGCTGGTAGCCGCAGGTTGCGGCAGCCCTCAAAACCGCACAGTATACATACGCCCTGTATTATCGCCCACTTTCCAGTGCCGCTCCCTGGTTCCTGACCGGGGAGAAACACGACGGGGTGCCCGTAGAGGAGGCGGATTCTGGTCCCTGGGCCGCTCTATCGATCGACAGGAAGTAGGGCTGGCTGGGACCCCGTCTCAAAGTAACCCAGCCTCGTTCTGACTAGCGGGCAGTCACGTGACAGATATGCGCATCACGTGACACGAGCAGCTCCCAGACGCGGCGTCTGAGGTGATCGAGTAATTAGGGTCCGCGCGGAGGGGAGAGAGCGGAGGCAGGTCTAAGGAGGGAGAGGGACGTGGGGCTGTGAGAGAGTCTAGGGTCCTGAGGATGGGGAGATGGTGGAGGGGGGAGGGGGGAGGGGGAGGGGGAGGGGGAGGGGGAGGGGGGAGGGGGGAGGGGGAGGGGGAGGGGGAGGGGGGAGGCAGGTCTAGAGGAGGGAGAGGGACGTGGGGCTGTGAGAGAGTCTAGGGTCCTGAGGATGGGGAGATGGTGGAGGGGGGAGGGGGGAGGGAGGAGGGGGAGGGGGAGGGGGGAGGGGGGATGGGGAGGGGGAGGGGGAGGGGGGAGGCAGGTCTAGAGGAGGGAGAGGGACGTGGGGCTGTGAGAGAGTCTAGAGTCCTGAGGATGGGGAGATGGTGGAGGGGGGAGGGAGGATGGGGAGGGGGGAGAGCGGATGCAGTCCTGAGGGAGAGAAAAGAGGAGGGGAGAGAGTTTACAGTCCTGAGGCGGGAACATGAGGCTTGTAGGATGGTGGAGAGGGGAGAGGGGAGAAGAGGGGAGAGAATTTAGAGTCCTGAGGATGGGAAGATGGTGGAGTGGGATGGTGGAGGGGGGAGGGGGGACGGAGGAGGTGAGAGGATCTACAGTCATGATGAGGGAACGTGGGGCAGGGGGACGGAGAGAGGAGGGGAGAGAATCTAAAGTCCTGAGGATGGACAGGATCGTGGGACAGGGGGACAGTGGAGAGGGGAGAGAGGAGAGGAGAGAATCTAGAGTCCTGAGGATGGAGAGGAACGTGGGACAGGGGGACGGTGGAGAGGGGAGAGAGGAGAGGAGAGAATCTAGAGTCCTGAGGATGGAGAGGAACGTGGGACAGGGGGACGGTGGAGAGGGGAGGGAGGAGAGGAGAGAATCTAGAGTCCTGAGGATGGAGAGGAACGTGGGACAGGGGGACAGTGGAGAGGGGAGAGAGGAGAGGAGAGAATCTAGAGTCCTGAGGATGGAGAGGAACGTGGGACAGGGGGACGGTGGAGGGGGGAGGGAGGAGAGGAGAGAATCTAAAGTCCTTAGGACGGAGAGGAACATGGGACAGGGGGACAGTGGAGAGGGGAGGGAGGAGGGGAGAGAATCTAAAGTCCATAGGACGGAGAGGAACATGGGACAGGGGGACAGTGGAGAGGGGAGGGAGGAGGGGAGAGAATCTAGAGTCCTGAGGATGGAGAGGAACGTGGGACAGGGGGACAGTGGAGAGGGGAGGGAGGAGGGGAGAGAATCTAGAGTCCTGAGGATGGAGAGGAACGAGGGACAGGGGGACAGTGGAGAGGGGAGGGAGGAGGGGAGAGAATCTAGAGTCCTTAGGACGGAGAGGAACATGGGACAGGGGGACGGTGGAGAGGGGAGAGAGGAGGGGAGGAGGAGGTGAGAGGGAGATCACAGAGCAGCTCACATAGCACCACACAGTTCAGCAGAAGAGTTTTCTGTAGTACTGTGAGGCAATAAATTCGAATTAAAAATTATGAATCAATTTTTTATGACCCAAAGTGACGTCCCTACATATTACAGTATTTACGGTACAGGTCACAGTACACCTCACAGTACACCTCACAGAGCAGCTCACAGTAAACCTCAGAGTACAGCTCACAATAAAACTCACAGTACAGCTCACAGTACACCTCACAGTACAGCTCACAGTACAGCACACAGTACAGCTCACAGAGCAGCTCACAGTACAGCTCACTGAGCAGCTCACAGAGCACCTCACAGTACAGCTCACAGTACAGCTCACAGTACAGCTCACAGTACAGCTCACAGTACAACTCACAGTACAGCTCACAGTACAGCTCACAGTACAGCTCACATAACAGCACACAGTACAGCTCACAGTACAGCACACAGTACAGCTCACAGTACAGCTCACAGAGCAGCTCACAGTACACCTCACTGTACAGCTCACAGTAAACCTCACAGTACAGCTCACAGTAAACCTCACAGTACACCTCACAGTACACCTCACAGTACACCTCACTGTACAGCTCACAGTACACCTCACAGTACACCTCACTGTACAACTCACAGTACACCTCACAGTACACCTCACAGTACATCTCACAGAGCGGCTCACAGTACATCGTGTAGCGCAGTTCGTGTTGCCTCTTATGACACATCTTTCTGAGTAGGTCTGTGATGAGACTGATAAAGTGGCACTCCTCGATGGAAGACGATCACCTTGAGGTGCACAGAACGTCCGCCCACCGCCGCCCGGAAGATGGTCATTACAGCCACTGTGTCCCCTCCCTGATGTGATCCTGATACAAACCTCACCACACACCCACCACTGTCCTACCACCACCACCACCACACATACAGCCACTGTGTGCCCTCCCTGATGTGATACTGATACAACCCTCACCACACACCCACCACTGTCCTACCACCACCACCGCACATACAGCCACTGTGTGCCCTCCCTGATGTGATACTGATACAACCCCCACCACACACCCACCACTGTCCTACCACCACCACAACACACACATACAGCCACTGTGTGCCCTCCCTGATGTGATGCTGATACAACCCCCACCACACACCCACCACTGTCCTACCACCACCACCACCACACATACAACCACTGTGTCCCCTACCTGATGTGATACTGATACAACCCTCACCACACACCCACCACTGTCCTACCACCACCACCACCACACATACAGCCACTGTGTCCCCTCCCTGATGTGATACTGATACAACCCTCACCACACACCCACCACTGTCCTACCACCACCACCACCACCACACATACAGCCACTGTTTCCCCTCCCTGATGTGATACTGATACAACCCTCACCACACTCCCACCACTGTCCCACCACCACACATACAGCCACTGTGTGCCCTCCCTGATTTGATACTGATACAACCCTCACCACACACCCACCACTGTCCTACCACCACCACCACACATACAGCCACTGTGTCCCCTCCCTGATGTGATACTGATACAACCCTCACCACACACCCACCACTGTCCTACCACCACCACCACACATACAGCCACTGTGTCCCCTCCCTGATGTGATACTGATACAACCCTCACCACACACCCACCACTGTCCTACCACCACCACCACATATACAGCCACTGTGTCCCCTCCCTGATGTAATACTGATACAACCCTCACCACACTCCCACCACTGTCCTACCACCACCACCACACATACAGCCACTGTGTCCCCTCCCTGATGTGATACTGATACAACCCTCACCACACTCCCACCACTGTCCTACCACCACCACCACACCCCCACCACTGTCCTACCACCACCACCACACATACAGCCACTGTGTCTCCTCTCTGATGTGATACTGATAGTATACAACCCCCACCACACACCCACCACTGTCCTACCACCACCACCACACATACAGCCACTGTGTCCCCTCCCTGATGTAATACTAATACAACCCTCACCACACACCCACCACTGTCCTACCACCACCACCACACATACAGCCACTGTGTCCCCTCCCTGATGTGATACTGATACAACCCTCACCACACACCCACCACTGTCCTACCACCACCACCACACATACAGCCACTGTGTCCCCTCCCTGATGTGATACTGATACAACCCTCACCACACCCCCACCACTGTCCTACCACCACCACCACCACACATACAGCTACCGTGTCCCCTCCCTGATGTGATACTGATACAACCCTCACCACACTCCCACCACTGTCCTACCACCACCACCACCACACATACAGCCACTGTGTGCCCTCCCTGATGTGATACTAATACAACCCTCACCACACCCCCACCACTGTCCTACCACCACCACCACCACACATACAGCCACTGTGTCCCCTCCCTGATGTGATACTGATACAACCCTCACCACACCCCCACCACTGTCCTACCACCACCACCACCACACATACAGCCACTGTGTCCCCTCCCTGATGTGATACTGATACAACCCTCACCACACCCCCACCACTGTCCTACCACCACCACCACACATACAGCCACTGTGTGCCCTCCCTGATGTGATACTGATACAACCCTCACCACACACCCACCACTGTCCTACCACCACACATACAGCCACTGTGTCCCCTCCCTGATGTGATACTGATACAACCCTCACCACACCCCCACCACTGTCCTACCACCACCACCACCACACATACAGCCACTGTGTCCCCTCCCTGATGTGATACTGATAGTATACAACCCTTACCACACTCCCACCACTGTCCTACCACCACCACCACCACACATACAGCCACTGTGTCCCCTCCCTGATGTGATACTGATACAACCCTCACCACACTCCCACCACTGTCCAACCACAACCACCACACATACAGCCACTGTGTGCCCTCCCTGATGTAATACTGATACAACCCTCACCACACCCCTACCACTGTCCTACTACCACCACCACACACACAGCCACTGTGTGCCCTCCCTGATGTGATACTGATACAACCCTCACCACACACCCACCACTGTCCTACCACCACCACACATACAGCCACTGTGTCCCCTCCCTGATGTGATACTGATACAACCCTCACCACACACCCACCACTGTCCTACCACCACCACCACCACACATACAGCCACTGTGTGCCCTCCCTGATGTGATACTGATACAACCCTCACCACACACCCACCACTGTCCTACCACCACCACCACCACCACCACACATACAGCCACTGTGTCCCCTCCCTGATGTGATACTGATACAACCCTCACCACACACCCACCACTGTCCCACCACCACCACCACCACCACCACACATACAGCCACTGTGTGCCCTCCCTGATGTGATACTGATACAACCCTCACCACACACCCACCACTGTCCTACCACCACCACCACACATACAGCCACTGTGTGCCCTCCCTGATGTGATACTGATACAACCCTCACCACACACCCACCACTGTCCCACCACCACCACCACCACACATACAGCCACTGTGTCCCCTCCCTGATGTGATACTGATACAACCCTCACCACACACCCACCACTGTCCTACCACCACCACCACCACACATACAGCCACTGTGTCCCCTCCCTGATGTGATACTGATACAACCCTCACCACACCCCCACCACTGTCCTACCACCACCACCACCACACATACAGACACTGTGTCCCCTCCCTGATGTGATACTGATACAACCCTCACCACACCCCCACCACTGTCCTACCACCACCACCACACATACAGCCACTGTGTCCCCTCCCTGATGTGATACTGATACAACCCTCACCACACCCCCACCACTGTCCTACCACCACCACCACCACACATACAGCCACTGTGTCCCCTCCCTGATGTGATACTGATACAACCCTCACCACACACCCACCACTGTCCTACCCTCACCACACACCCACCACTGTCCAACCAAAACCACCACACATACAGCCACTGTGTCCCCTCCCTGATGTGATACTGATACAACCCTCACCACACACCCACCACTGTCCTACCACCACCACCACACATACAGCCACTGTGTGCCCTCCCTGATGTGATACTGATCGTATCCAACCCTCACCACACTCCCACCAATGTACAACCACCACAACACATCCAGACTCCCACTCAGAGTCCTAGTACTACCCTGAATGGAAAGCAATGATTTAGTCTACTGACAGATTTACCAGGCCCTTTTTTACCCACCTGATACCAGGAGCGAAATAAGGTTTAAAACATCCATAGGGCAGCTACTTCGGTGAGATAAAAGCGACATGCCACAGACACTCTCCATGTATGTAGCAGGGAGCTACCTCTGACCAAATGGACACAAAGGCAATCAAAGGCTCTGTTTGGAGAGTGATGAGAGGGCACGCATGCAGCTGCGTCTACAAGATAAAACATGACGTGTAGCTCAGGGGTTCTAACCAGAACAGCACCCCTGACTTTTATGTCCCACCTCCCCAGCTTTCTCACCCTTTATTATGATTATCTAAAATGCAGTGTGTTTTTTAGCGTGTGCCACCTGCTCATATATACGCTGCCTAGTTTAGACTTTCAGGGTGCTGCAGAAAATATACCTTCACTCCCTGCATGCCAACTCTGTGACATTGAGTAAGGACCAGTGACTCAGTGGCCAAGAGGCGTGCCCAGCTGACAATATTGGACACTAATATTCCCGTTCATTAATGTATGAAATAGACAATAATCAATGGTTTTGTGGACAGGCGGCCGTAAACCCTGAGAGGTTGACGCGTCGTAATACACGAGCGCTAGCTAGTAGAGTGGTTTACAGAGCCACCTGTCAATATAACCATCGTTTATTGCATTTATTATCCATGTTTTTGAATGAATTAAACCCACTAATTGCCATATTAAAAGTTATAACAATAGGGACTATCCCTTTGCTCTACAGCACAAATAGTTTATTTTCCCCGTATACCATGGTTTTGAGGCCATATACCACAGGTTTGAATCCGTATACCACAGTTATGGTATCTGACTGGTTTTATATAATGGGTCGTGGTTTACTGAGTCCCCATACATTTCCAATGGTGTCTTTGTATACGATGGATAATAAAGTATGAGAAAGCGTTGGACTTGATTGATGTCAATCTCTCGGGTGACAGGGAGTGGGACAGGAGCGAAATAAACCCACATTGAACAATTCAAAACATTACTTTGGGAGATTTTACAACCAGAATCCAAACTAGCTTCGTGAAAGGTACCAGGGGCACCACCAACAAAAGTGTCACGAGAGTGTACACGATTCCTGATGTCCAATGCATATCTATTGATCAGGGACCTGTTTCAGTAGTCTCGTGACATAAGGCCTAGACAAACATCAACAGCGGCACCAACAGTGCAAGCAGCAGCGGAAATCTTCTTCATATTTGGAACGATTATAGGTTATATGTATCCCTACCCATGTTAAAGTGTCATTGCTTAATTCTTACGAGAAGTGAGTGAAACTCTGTGTGTCATCGACTGCAATCTTGTAATCTGTACATATGGTGTCACAGACGCCATCTGGACATGTCTCAAAACTACTGAAACAGGACCCTCGGGTCGAACGATTAGTTCCCAATTCGTATAGTAGTCTGTGAACATTTGCAGGCAAATGACACAACCTGTTGCTTGACCAGCAGCCATTTGAACAGGGGTTATCATTTTCAATATTCCGTCGTTGCCGACTGGATTTATCAACATATTGTTAAACTTTTGGCGAGCGATTTAGGTACATCGACCACCGACTTGTCGGTGACAAAAGAACATTTCAAGGGGGAGCATTCTCTAATAATTGGCTGACCCTTACCTAGCTGTCCTACATAGATCTACCGACTATGGCAGACTCTGTTAGGATGCCTCGCCTGAGACAAAGTAAATTTCCTTTGCTGCTGACAAAAGTACATCAATGCTCTGAAATCGGTAGGTGTGTATTGGACTTTAGAGACATTCTAAATAACCGAGTAAAGTGCTAAAGGGGTGAATATATAAACTATACGACTAAACTACCCTGTTGTTGGAAATAAGGTCAAAAGCAGAACCCTGTAAAATCTCTACACTAGAATGATCATTGTTATATAACTGATCTACATAATATAGATATGATTGATTAGGATTGTCCAATGTTTGAAGAGTGATTTAAACAAGTACTAAGATAGCACTGACGATCCAGTCTGTTTTACTGCAGTCGCCCACGTTCCTAGAGTGGTTTGTACATTCTCCTACCTCCAGTCTTTAGTCAGACCTATTTTACAACAAATAATTCCCAAATAATTCTATATTAAAATTAAAAAAATTTCTTAGGCTAACTTCTCAAACCATAATAATGAACAGGCAGGTTGATTAGTTGCCATAATAAAAATGTAATATTATTATATCAAGTTTTTTTCCAGATAAATCTTGGGACAGGGGAATCGATGTTGGTCTTGATATTACCAATAAAACTGCTATGAAAATCTAAAAAAAAAATTTAAAAATGGGGAGAAAAAATAATATTCCATAGGTGAGATGTGACACATGTATTTCGAAAATCTGTAGAAACAGGGTAGATTAATTTACCAGTGCATGACAACCCTATATCATTTAGAAATGTATCTGATTCTTTATGGCTGCTAGAATAGTTGTGTGTATATATCCTGTACAATTCGTATCTCATTCTGAAGTTACAAGTCACATTGAAACCTGATTTTCATGACTAGTTGAAAATAAAATATTCTCCACAATAAAAAAAAAACTGCTTTGAACAAAAGTAAAACCAGTCAGTGTTTGTTTGTACTTACGTCTGAGAAGGTGAGGGATGAGTATCTCATGAGGGCTGGGTTTTCTCTTAAAGTTTATACTCCAGTATCTGGAAAAATGAAAGGAGAGAAACGTCAGGTTTATACTATTTTATTATCCAGCTATTTGAGTCTACAAACAGGAGATCATAGGGGCGTTTAACTAAGCCGGCCAACAAGAGTATGAATATAAGGCCCGTTTCCATTGGCCGATTTCCCGTCACCGATCTACAGTCAGGGACCACCGACAGACTTTTGGCACTGTGGACTCAATATCGGTCAATGGAAATAACCAAGGTCATGAAATGCCCCACAACTTTTTCTGCTTAGATTATGCAATGTGGCACCACCCACCACTGAGTGAAAGCTTGGTCACTGAGTGAAATCTACTACCCTCAGCTATTTTTCTATACCGACGCACAGTCAGTGGCACCACCGCAGACTTTCTGTGTAACTCAAAAAGTCTAAGCAATCTTCGTCGGCCAATGGAAACGGGCCTATAGCTGTAGGAAACGTCCTATGCGGCCTAGCGTTTAGAAGGAGCAAATGTTCATCATTGATGAATGGAAGTGTAATTATAAATAAATAACAATTGAAAGGTTTTTGTTGTATTCAGTCTATGGATAGTTTTCTGTAACCCACTTCCATCTCGTTAATTAGCTATTTCTGTAATTTATTGGAACAGAAAAAAAGTCTAAGATACATGTCTCAGTCATAAAACCTTTGCTGTGCTTAAACCAAGACAACAAATAGCAAACTATATAGAAGGCGCAAGTCTACTCAGACCTGTTCTTTTATCACAATAGACATTAATCAATATAATAGATAAATAATATTTGCCCAAACATATCCGTCGACAGATCACACTTCAAAATGTATTTGAAGGAATATCCTGTAAATGATGTTGGATTATAGTGGGGTCTAAGTCTTGGCAAGCTAGCCTATAGAAATCATTTAACAAGTACATGCTGTTTTGTGATGTCTTGTCCTGTTTTTTTATCCTACCCTACTATAAAATTCCATAGCCTTAACATTGAGTTTCCGTATGCCACGCTGACTGGCATACGGAGTTTTATATGACACTAGTGGCTTACATAATTTTTATCACGTAATATTCCAAATCGAGGAGACAGGGTAGGATAAAATCAAAATCTGATTTGTTTTAATCGTGGCCACCGCATTCCACACCTGGAGTTTTGTCTCATAAAATCACTATGCCAAACTCCAGTCGTCGCATACGGTGGCCCAGATTAAAACTCATCCAGTTTTACAATCTGTTTGTCTGTCGTTTTATTACCCACCGATTATGGAGTCTCCATAGGAAATGTGTAGGGCACCTTGAATTAGCTAACCGCCGATTCTGGCATGTCAGAATCTCCTGCAGGAGTTTCCGGAAAAATAGTCCTGTCCATAATGAGGTTGAATCATCATGTACTTCGAAATAAGTTTCCTGAATGTTCATTCAATGCTAATTATTTAGGATCAATCATAATAATCTCATTTACCATCAGAAATCACTCTCATAACACACTTTGCATGCTAAAAACTTGTACAGGTTAATGGTGAACTATATCATTGGCGTATGTCTACACCAAATTACTGCCACGCTTAACAGTGCTGTGATGTCTGGAACTAAATGGCTTACAGAAACATCTTTATTACAATAGATTTGTTATTAATCTTGTAGGTGGGTAATAAATATAATAACGACTTTTTCTGTATACGAATGACCGTAATCTCCTTGTAGTTGACGACGTAATATAATTGCTTGGATATCACTATGCGTCAACTACTCGGAGATTACGGCCACTCGTACACAAAACCAGTAATTATTATGAATTTACTATACACCTATGGCCGAACATGTATGAAATACTGCCCGCTGCTATGGGTGTAGTATAAATAATGTTCGCGCCCGCTGTCACAGCGGGCCGTAGTGAATAGCAGTGGCTTTTTATGGAGCAGAAAAGTTAATAAAACAGATATGTTAACGAGTATGAAGTATATAGTAATAGGAAAACGTAGTGACTGAGCCCGTACGTTGTCCGTTCTCGCTCATTTGATGAAAAAATACGGCCCTATAGCCTGCGGCATCGGGCCGTATTTTTTTCATCAAATGACCTCGAACGGCCACCCTTACGGGCTCAGTAACCACGTTTTCTCATAGTATTACCCATCTGTTTCAATCTACTATAACAGGAGATCATGAGGGGCATTTAAATGAGCCGGCCAGCAAGAGTATAGAGCTGTAGGAGATATCCGACTGAGCTTAAGGTTTAGAAACTAGGAGCGCGGTAGATTATTTGTGTATGTATTTGTAATACACAAATAATCTACCATGAGTAGATTACTGTAAATACTGTTGCGCAATCGCGTACAAGAACGCCCTGATGGGTGAAGGTAATCTGTTCTCATGAATAAGATCGTTCAGGTGGATGTTAAACGTGGAAACGATGCGACAGAGGCTGAGACTGTTTTAGCATCAGATTACCGTTAGGGGCTTTTAATGGTTAACGGGGTATCGTCCGTTTATAGACACAGTAAAGACACCTGAGTTTATTTTTGTTTTTTTTTGTTTTTATTCAGGTTAGGTTCGCTTACATTAGTCGTAGCGGTCTACCACCGTCCCTTTTTTTACCCTTGTAGTTGTGCTACTCGCAGGTAGCGTGCATTCATTCATTGGTGGACCTTGGCCATTTCTAGACAATTACAATTCATAAAGGTGCATACACAATCATCAAGCAAATAGCATAACAAGAGAATTATATCAATCCAATACACGAAGATTATAAATAAATCTACTACACAAAATATCATCACAAGATATAAACGAGAGTTCAACATTATACAAATATTAGATACAGAAAAAGTCATCGATAGGTATATTTAGTTCATTGACATCAATCACATGGGTACTTTGTCTCTAGTATAGCACTGACAGTTCAGTTCTGCAACCTGAATGGTAAATTAGAGAGTCTCTCGATAACGGCAGGTCCCAGTCATCTTCTTATGACGTCACACCAAGCAGAGGTCGTCTGCTGTGGTATTTCAGCAGAAATACATCACATTTAAGATGGCTCTTGTTTCTGTTTATCTGTATATCTGCATATATGTTTATCTGTATATTTTATCCTACCCCTAATAAAAACCGCCATAGGCGTAACATGGGATTTGTTTATTTCACGGGCGTGACATAAAGTGTTGTTTATGCCACTACTTTCTGATACTTAAAAAATATGGAAACGGGGTAGGATACAATTTAGACGCCACTCGTTTGAGTTTGAGCTTATTTATGCCACTCATTTTGTTGGCTCCATAATTTCACGAGTCGAAGACGAGTGAAATTATGGAGCCAACAAAATGCGTGGCATAAATAAACTCAGACTCAAACTCGTGACGTCTCTTGATAATATCACAAGATTGTGAACTAAGAGTCCACTGGAGCAGATGAAAGATAGGTTTTGTTAATCAAACCTAATCTAACCTCCAGTTGAAATAAAAACCTTTAAAAAAAAAGTTTTATCTCACAGAAGTCTTTTTTGACAACATATTCCTCGAGTCGGAGATAACAAGAAAACTGTCCTGAAATATCATCGCGAAGTGGCATTCTGTATTTATTCAACCTATTCACAAAACAGGAATAGCTAAAATTTATTTTTATTGAGTCTCAATACTAAACCTATAGAGCCTACAGATCGCTACTCAGTAGAGTAACGAAAGATGTATTCTCCTATAGGAATAACAGAAAGAAAATAGTCCCTAGCGTGCAAAGTAGTGCGTGAGAAGATCGGCGGCTATTCTGTTCTTTTTATAGCTTATATTTTGAATACTGACTATACAACATTCTAATGATATTACGCATTATCCTAGCTTTCGCTCGAATATTACTACGTGTCAGCTGCGCAGAATATAAGACCATGCAGATCTAAAGAAGAAACCAACAAGTTTTGGTCAAAGTCATCCTTCTCCACGAGTTTGATGCGGAGTCAATATCACGGAGCATTCAAATGAGGTGGAGAATGACCTCTTTGACCAAAACGAGTTGCTTTCCCCATCTATCCCGCCCCTGTACACACTAAAAAAAACGGATGACACACATGATATAAATAATAATGGACAACACAAAAGATATAGACCATGGAGAACAGGCAGCAATACTCAGAGGGGCATGGAGAACGAGTTTCTAATGTTAAGCCTATGGGACAAAATACCAGGGGTGAAATAAGAAATCCTGGTACTATTTTTTACTATATACCCATGCCGTATATATACTGGAAATATGTACCATTTCGGTATATGACGTAAAAATACTGTATGGACCAGTGGTCCGTACACCAACATACGGACTACCTACCCATACACATTAATTAAAATTTTGGTTGTTAGGAAAAATTTAATTGATTTTTTTTTTTGTTTAATTTCGGGTATATAGTAAATATATAACGTCTAACCATGCTTGTACAAGTCACAGAACTCGATGCTAATTTACCGTTTGTACGGAACTCGGCGTAAACGTCTCGGTCCGTACATACCGTAAATTAGCATCTCTTTCTGTGACTTGTACAGCATGGTCAGGACGTTCTATATAAGTACACATTGTGACTTTAACCCTGTGGTGAGTCCATGTCTATTTATAGCTGCTGGGCTCTATGTCGGTGGTGTTAGTGGAGAACGAGTCACCGCGTTCCAGACACTTTAATTCACGGGGCGGCTGGCGGCGTGTTCCTCAGGGGGACGTGTAAAAACGGAGTAGGTGTATAAAGTTAGACGTGTTGGATTGTGTATCACGACGTCTGCGGCCACCCTGACACCACGAGGAGCCTTATCAGGGGTGACCAGTGTGTGGCTGACCCCAGGTCGCTCCTGATACAGCGCCACATCCAACCCGGCCACATCCAACCCGCCCACACCCTCACTAGTCTGTATAGCACATAGCCTGTCCTGTTTCCCCGACCATACATTACTCGCCCACACCTTCACTATTCTGTATAGCACATAGCCTGTCCTGTTTCCCCGGCCATACACAACCCGCCCACACCCTCACTAGTCTGTATAGCACATAGCCTGTCCTGTTTCCCCGGCCATACACAACCCGCCCACACCCTCACTGACTATTCTGTATAGCACATAGCCTGTCCTGTTTCCCCGGCAATACACAACCCGCCCACACCTTCACTATTCTGTATGGCACATAGCCTGTCCTGTTTCCCCACCATACACAACCCGCCCACACCTTCACTGACTACTCTGTATAGCACATAGCCTGTCCTGTTTCCCTGCCATACACAACCCGCCCATACCTTCACTACTCTGTATAGCACATAGCCTGTCCTGTTTCCCCGGCCATACACAACCCGCCCACACCTTCACTATTCTGTATGGCACATAGCCTGCCCTGTTTCCCCCACCATACACAACCCGCCAACACCTTCACTGACTATTCTGTATAGCAAATAGCCTGCCCTGTTTCCCCGACCATACATAACCCGCCCACACCTTAACTACTCTGTATAGCACATAGCCTGTCCTGTTTCCCCCACCATACACAACCCGCCCACACCTTCACTGACTATTCTGTATAGCACATAGCCTACCCTGTTTCCCCAACCATACATAACCCGCCCACACCTTCACTACTCTGTATAGCACATAGCCTGTCCTGTTTCCCCCGCCATACACAACCCGCCCACACCCTCACTATTCTGTATAGCACATAGCCTGTCCTGTTTCCCCGGCCATACACAACCCGCCCACACCCTCACTGACTATTCTGTATAGCACATAGCCTGTCCTGTTTCCCCGGCCATACACAACCCGCCCACACCTTCACTGACTATTCTGTATAGCACATAGCCTGTCCTGTTTCCCTGGCCATACACAACCCGCCCACACCTTCACTGACTACTCTGTATAGCACATAGCCTGTCCTGTTTCCCAGCCATACACAACCCGCCCACACCCTCACTATTCTGTATAGCACATAGCCTGTCCTGTTTCCCAGCCATACACAACCTGACCAGCCACACATTCCCAAAACCATCTTGTATAGCACATAGCCTAGTCTGTTTCTCCAGCCATCCACAAACTGCCCATGCACGAACTAGACATTAGACTTATTTTTGTCCGTTCCTGCTTGCACTGTTGGTGCGGCTTTTCATGTCTAACACTCTTCTCACGAAACTAGTGAAACAGTTGCATGATGTATAGATTTGTCTAATTCTTATGTTTGGGGTCTGTCTTTACCTAAGGGAAGCTACTTGTGTTGTCACGAAACTAGACAACCCCAATGTGTGTATGGTGTCACAGACATGTAAAGAAACTAGTGAAACAGGTCCCAGGAAGCGAAGAATGGGACTGAAGCATGCACCGGAAGAGAAGGGAGAGTGGTGCATGCTTGAAGGGAAAGGGGGTGCTGAGGTGCACCGAGGTTGAGAGAGGGGACACCAGGGGGCACCAGGGGAGACACCAGGGGAGACACAAGGAGCTGAAGGAAGACAGGCCTGTGAGCCTAAAATGGATCAAGTATAAATAAAGGAATGAAACAAAAAGAAAAAAGGAGACAATGACGATCCTTGACGCTATCTTGCAAAGGTACATAGCCTTCACTGTTTCTTGGGTAACCAACAACCCACCCACCCATACAATACCACCGCCATCTTGTAGGCACATAGCTTACCCTGTTTCCCAGCTATCCACAAACCATCAACCCACACATTCCTAACACTACAGTACGCACATAGCTTAACCTGTTTCCCAGCTATCCACAAACCATCAACCCACACATTCCTAACACTACAGTACCCACATAGCTTACCCTTTTTCCCAGCTATCCACAAACCATCAACCCACACATTCCTAACACTACAGTATGCACATAGCTTACCCTGTTTCCCAGCTATCCACAAACCATCAACCCACACATTCCTAACACTACAGTACCCACATAGCTTACCCTGTTTCCCAGCTATCCACAAACCATCAACCCACACATTCCTAACACTACAGTATGCACATAGCTTACCCTGTTTCCCAGCTATCCACAAACCATCAACCCACACATTCCTAACACTACAGTACGCACATAGCTTACCCTGTTTCCCAGCTATCCACAAACCATCAACCCACACATTCCTAACACTACAGTATGCACATAGCTTACCCTGTTTCCCAGCTATCCACAAACCATCAACCCACACATTCCTAACACTACAGTATGCACATAGCTTACCCTGTTTCCCAGCTATCCACAAACCATCAACCCACACATTCCTAACACTACAGTATGCACATAGCTTACCCTGTTTCCCAGCTATCCACAAACCATCAACCCACACATTCCTAACACTACAGTACGCACATAGCTTACCCTGTTTCCCAGCTATCCACAAACCATCAACCCACACATTCCTAACACTACAGTATGCACATAGCTTACCCTGTTTCCCAGCTATCCACAAACCATCAACCCATACATTCCTAACACTACAGTACGCACATAGCTTACCCTGTTTCCCAGCTATCCACAAACCATCAACCCACACATTCCTAACACTACAGTATGCACATAGCTTACCCTGTTTCCCAGCTATCCACAAACCATCAACCCATACCATCACTAACACTACAGTATGCACATAGCTTACCCTGTTTCCCAGCCATCCACAACCAACCATATCCAGCCACCCGCTAGAGGGATCCCAGTCTAATAAGAAAGAATGTAACTTGTGAAATTAGATTTCCCTGTGGAAATGAAGGGACGGATGCCAGATTCACTTTATTGAAGGGTGGAGACAACGAAGTGGCTCGGACAACTAACCTCCAGTAGAAGACAGGATCTAAAATGCCCTCTCGTCTATCTCCTGATGTAAAGCCCCTTTGTGTGATGGAATTACGAGAGTGAATTAAGAGCAAGCTTCTGCTAGCATGAAGATTAGATTAAAGTCGGTAAGAAATCAGGACCCTGATTAAAAGAGATTTTTCTCGTCCATCTGTTACCAACATCTTCAGTCTGCTCAGTAGATCTACCTCGACGACGATCGGCAATCACCATTACTGACCATTAGTAATAAGTCATTACTGATCAGCATTATTTGTCAGTCATTACTGATTTGACATAAGTAATTAGTAATCAGTTATTACTGATCCGTCATTTGTAATTGGTCATTACTTATCGGCATTATTAATTAGTCATTACTGATCGGCATTAGTAATCAATCATTACTGATCCTTCATTACTAATCAGTCATTACTGACCATTAGTAATTAGTCATTACTGATCAATCATTAGTAACCAGACATTACTGATCTGTCATTAGCAATTTGTCATAACTGTTCGGCATTATTAATCAGTCATTACTGATCAGGCATTATTAATCAGTCATTACTGATCTGCATTAGTAATCAGTCGCTACTGATCGGTCATTAGTAATCAATCATTAATAATTGGCATTAGTAATTAGTCATTACTGATCCGTCACTACTAATCTGTCATTACATGTTCATCATTAGTGATCTGTCATAACTGAATGGTCATTAATAATCTGTCATTACTAATCAGTCATTGATAATCTGTCTTTACTGATCAGCATTACTAATCAGTCATTACTGATTGGCATTAGTAATCAGTCACTACTGATTGGTCATAAGTAATCAGTCATTACTGATTGGCATTAGTAATCAGTCACTACTGATCAGCATTAGTAATTAGTAATTAGTCATTACTGATTGGCATTAGTAGTTAGTCATTACTGATTGGCATTAGTTATCAGCCATTACTGATTGGCATTAGCAGTCAGCCATTACTGATCGGCATTAGTAATCAGTCATTACTGATCAGTCAGTAGTAAGTAGCCATTATTGATCCATCATTAGTAAGCAGCCATTACTGATCAGTACTCAGTAATTAGTCATTACTGATTGGTCCTTAGGAGGCAGCCATAACAGATTAGACATTACTAATTGGTCATTAGTAAGCTGCTACTACTGATCTGCCATTAGTAAGTGGCCATTAATGAATGGCCATTAGCAAGTGGCCATTACTGATTGGTCTTTAGTAATCAGCCATATCTGATTGGTCAATAGTAATCAGTCATTACTGGTCGGTCATTAGTAAGTAGCTGTTACTAATTGGCAATCAGTATGTGGCCATTACTGATCGACCACGACTGATTGGTCAATACTAATCAGTCATTACAGATGGGCCATTATTGATTGGTCATCAGTCATCAGCCATTACTTATTGGTCATTATTGATTGATTACTTATTGGTCATTATTGATTGTCTATTTCCGATCAGTTATAAGTAATCATCCATTTACTGGCCTGACAATTGTGACCAAGCTTGTTTTCTTTTGTTAGTTTTATGAGGGAATATTTATATAGAACGTCCTGACCATGCTGTTCAAGTCACAGAACGAGATGCTAATTTACGGTATGTACGGACCGAGGCGTTTACGCCGAGTTCCGTACAAACGGTAAATTAGCATCTCGTTCTGTGACTTGTACAAGCATGGTTGGACGTTATATATTTACTATATACCCAATTTAAAAAAAGAAAAATCAATTTATTTTTATTAACAACCAAAATTTTGATAAATGTGTATGGCTAGGTGGTCCGTATTTTAGTGTACTAACCAGTGGTCCGTACAGTATGTTTACATCATATGCCAAAATGGTGCATATTTACAGTATATACAGCATGGGTATATAGTAAAGTGCTACAATCACTACTTTCGATGATACACTGAGCCAGTCAATCTGATGGCGGATGTTAGGCCGAATGATTAGTGGATACCATTTTTGTGGAAGTCCATGGTAACACCCTACCATTAATTTATAAGCTATCGAGCTTCTTGCTTGTACAATCTGTTGTATAACTATCACACTACCACGCCCTCTAGTGGCCGACTACTCTAACCAGGGATCTGTGTACAGGGTGAGGTGTGAGTGGATTGTCGCTAAGAACCGTTATGTATAAATATCACACTACCACATCTCAGATGGCCGACTACTCTAACCAGGGATCTGTGTACGGGGTGAGGTGTGAGTGGATTGTCGCTAAGAACCGTTATGTATAAATATCACACTACCACATCTCAGATGGCCGACAACTCTAACCAGGGATCTGTGTACAGGGTGAGGTGTGAGTGGATTGTTGCTAAGAGCCGTTATGTATAAATATCACACTACCACATCTCAGATGGCCGACTACTCTAACCAGGGATCTGTATACAGGGTGAGGTGTGAGTGGATGGTCGTTAAGAACCGTTATGTATAAATATCACACTACCACGCCCTCTAGTGGCCGACTACCTTAACCAGGGATCTGTATACAGGGCGAGGTGTGAGTGGATGGCCACTAAGAGCCGTTATGTATAAATATCACACTACCACATCTCAGGTGGCCGACTACTCTAACCAGGGATCTGTGTACAGGGTGAGGTGTGAGTGGATGGTCGTTAAGAACCGTTATGTATAAATATCACACTACCACATCTCAGATGGCCGACTACTCTAACCAGGGATCTGTGTACAGGGTGGGGTGTGAGTGGATTGTCGCTAAGAGCCGTTATGTATAAATATCACACTACCTGAGATGGCCGACTACTCTAACCAGGGATCTGTATACAGGGTGAGGTGTGAGTGGATGGTCGCTAAGAGCCGTTATGTATAAATATCACACTACCACATCTCAGATGGCCGACTACTCTAACCAGGGATCTGTATACAGGGTGAGGTGTGAGTGGATGGTCGCTAAGAACCGTTATGTATAAATATCACACTACCACATCTCAGATGGCCGACTACTCTAACCAGGGATCTGTATACGGGGTGAGGTGTGAGTGGATTGTCGCTAAGAGCCGTTATGTATAAATATCACACTACCACATCTCAGATGGCCGACAACTCTAACCAGGGATCTGTATACACGATGAGGTGTGAGGCTGAGTGGATTGTCGCTAAGAGCCGTTTTGCATAAATATCACACTACCACACCCTCTAGTGGCCAACTACTCTAACCAGGGATCTGTGTACAGGGTGAGGTGTGGTTGGATGGTCGCTTAGAGCCGTTACGTATAAATATCACACTACCTGAGATGGCCGACTACTCTAACCAGGGATCTGTATACAGGGTGAGGTGTGGGTGGATGGACGCTAAGAGCCGTTATGTATAAATATCACACTACCACATCTCAGATGGCCGACTACTCTAACCAGGGATCTGTGTACACGATGAGGTGTGAGGCTGAGTGGATTGTCACTAAGAGCCGTTTTGCATAAATATCACACTACCACACCCTCTAGTGGCCGACTACTCTAACACCAGCCTACACGCATGCGTAGAACGATCATCCGTTGTCACGTGACATGGCCGCTGGTACTTGGCAGACGAGAGGTAGATGGTTAGGACTTCATGGGGAACCAGTAGAGTTATTGATAGTTCTACTGCTAATGTGTCTGTGAATATGTGCTATCTTGGCTTTATGGGACATTTTATCAAGAGATCCATGTGTTAGGAGGTATAGGGCACATAGCTATTGTGCTACGCGGGCCGCCATCTTGCCTCCCGATGCCATCAAAAACACCAGGTAGCGGGACCAATGTTCAATGGATTTTATAAAACATATTTTGCGGGGCTTTCCATAGCTTCGTCTCAATGTTATCTATAGATTATAACAACTGATAAAAGTGGATTGTAACAACTGATGACAGCTGTTGCCCCCGATCTCAAGTGGCGCTATCTTACAATTTTCTGGCAGAACTAGCAATCACTGTGTGCCCTATATGGGTGGTGAGCTCATGCAATTCAACTTTGAGGAGCATATTACCACTTTTACTACAAAAAAATATCGGTGCCATTTTCGTCGGTCAATGAAAACGAGCTAAAATAGAGGTTGGTATAGTTCAACTCAGGCCGTGTCGGCGCAAGCAATTTCATCATATGTGGATTCTGAGCGGCGAGATACTTACTGAGAAATATGAATAGCTCTACATTCTACCTTTATGGTAATATCATTCGGAATACACACAGGATTAAGTAAGAATACGGCGGGCTATTCATTCTGGGGCAGGTTCAACATGTTTGTCCACAATATCGACGTCATTATGAGCCTGACCCCTTGTAAAGATCTGCAGTCGTTACTACTGGTTTTAGGCCTTTTTGCGTATGGGAAATCAGCATTAATATTGATAATATATATTGGACAAATTCTAAGACGCCCCCAACCAAGATGGCCGCCACTGGCCCGTATTTACTCCTCCCCTAAACATTGGACCCGGTAGATATATAAACAACTTCCTCCTGGAGGGAAGGTGGGGCGCTGGGAGCAAGCCTAGCGCTAGTCCACGTATATGAATAGAAATGCTGACGTGGCCGCTTCTCCTAGGGCCACGTATCCTCCTCTCCAGGCGCCACGTTCGTGTAGCTTATGAATATGTTAATTATTTACCTTTATAACCATGAAGGAAGACTGAATAAATCGTCAGACCCTGCCCGGATCTTGTACCTACAACACCTATGCGTTGAGTTAACCTTACTGACGTATATCGACCGCTAGGGGCTAGATTTACTATGGGAAATCATAGTGGGTAGAGGACCGGAACCTCTCCACCACAACCTCACTCACTCTCCACCTCAACCTGACTCACTCTCCATCATTACCCTATCCCCGGATTAAAGTAGAGAAGCAGTAGCTGGGAGTACAGAATTTTATTGAATTCTATCACAGTAGTACCCCTCCCCCCACGCGAAGCAGAGCAGCGGCCAGTCGAGGGGGTCGCACCGGAAGTTCTTATATGCCCGTGCGATGTCGATGGTGGACATATAACTCCCCGGCCCCGAGGCCACCAGGCGGCCGACGAATCCATCCACGGTCGGGAGGCCGTGTTCCCTCTCCTCACCGTAGACAGAGTTTTTGACGATATAGCCGTTAACGCTGGATTCCTTGGGGTACGTCATGTCGGTGATCACGCGCCTATCAGACGTACCCCTCTTTTCCCGTGTCATTAACGGCGACACGTGACACCAAGGCTGAAAGGGCGGGTCCTCGAACGGACCCATAAGGTTTGAATACCCCTTCTCCTTGTCGATGAACCTGGCTATCTGGTCCGGGTACCCTGAAGCACTGGGGTGGTTGGGCACCCCCCGCGTGTCGGTAACCGGGCCGGCGTACCCGAGGGGAAACCCGAATCTAATGAAATCCGTGAGTTCCTCCTTCCCGGGTATAGTCGCGAGGTAGCGGGTCCAGGCTGGTATGTTGAGATCAGTGGGGATCTCGATCCGGGCCCCGAGGGCGTTAGGCATTCCCGTGCGCCGCACCCGGTCGTAGATGTCGGCGTGCCCCGGCGGCCCGGGGGCGGAGAAGTGGGGCCAGAGGGCCCGCCTATGTCCGGCGAACGTGCCGGGGTCGGTCCGTACCCCGGGAGCGGGTATTCCGGTCTCGCAGAATTCCCTAACGGCAGCGAAGTCGATTCGTGGGTTTTCGTCGCCGTCCTCCCGGGGCAATTGCCGAGCCAATTGCTCCACATCCCCGCCGTCGCCCCTATACACGGGAGTGTATTCCTGGGGGGGCGGGGTTGTTTGCTTGTGTGCGTCCCCCACGTGCTCGGCACGCGGTGTTGTGGTCACGTGGGGTGTTACGTCACGGGTGGTGCACTCCTTGACCGGGTCGCCCTCGCTGAGTGCACTCGTACCGGGAGCGAGGGGTGTTACACGCGCCACACTCACTCGCGGGGCGCGTCCGGTCCGTTTTTTGAAGCCGTTGGGTGTTGTTTCTGCACTCCTGAGAGGTCGGTGGTGCGCATGGTGTGTCCGGCCTGGGGCATCCGGCGTGGGGCAGGTGCAGGTGTTGGTGCAGCACTCTCATACCCGCCACCGTACAACAGCTTCCTGTTGCACGCGTGTATGGAGTGCGTGCACATCCTGCCAACGGAATCACAAAATGAGCACACGTGCACCCATTTAATTCCGCCATCTTGGTGGCCGTTCCGCTGGCGGCAGCCCCTCTCCGAATTAAATGCCCGGCACGGCAGCTCCCGTCCTCCGGTCTTTCCCGCGTCTTGGCCGTCGTGCGCCGTTGTGGTTGCCGTCATGGCGAGGCGGACACGCTCGTCCTGTATTCGCACGTGGTCGGACCAGTAGATCCTACCGGCCTCGACCTGGTCGAACACGTACTGAGACCAACGCCTCACTGCGGCCCACGGCCGGGTCTGGGCATCTATCGATACCTGGGACAGGTGGCGATACATGTCCCTCCTGTCCTCCTCCGGGACGGCCCGGTGGTCCTCCATCATGACCAGAAAGGCGCTTACATACTCCATCGGACCGAGCGTGCCCCTGACCTCGAGCCTCTGATTCACGGTGAAGAGGCCCTCGCGTTCCACATACATATATGGTTTCGACAGCAATTTAACGGTGTGAAGATCTGAAGTAAACCTACCGGCCGTGCGGTCATGTCGTAGTCCCTCACGGTCGAGTTCTTTCTGTAGCAGCTCGTCTGGGAGGTATCGGTCGCGAAGCTGACGGGGGGCCGGGAGACGTGATGTTTGGTCGTTTGCCCATTCCCTGGTCCGGTCCTCCGCGACGGTGGCCTCCCTAACGGTCGCCGGCTGCGATGCCCTAGACGGAGATTTAGCCCGTTGTAGACCTTTTATCGCCTCGAGTATCAAGGCGACGTTCCCCTCCAGGGCCGTTATTCTCGACGTCTTGACCGTCGATCCGTTTTCCGACACTGAGTCCACGTGGTCGTTCGACGCCTGTGTGGTACCTCTGGCCGTGGCCTCGGAGCCTGCGGCCGCCTGAGGTTCCTGAGACGTGCTCGCCACGGGCGTATTCCTCGTGTTCGGCATGGTACACTCTCCTCTATCGTTCTATCGCACTTTATCGTAGTATGGTGTGCTGGCCTATACTCGTGGAGTAATAGGCTGCGAGCACGTGGCCAAGAAGACGAAATTAGTGCTTGTAGTACGTGCGTACTGCAGAGCGGGTGGAGAAGAAGTGAGGCCGGGGCCTGGACCGGGCTGTACCACGTGACCTCGTGGTGTGTGTGAGTGCCGCGAGGGGGCAGGAGGGGCGCCCGTGAGGCGCGGTAGAGGGGGACACCGGGGAGGCAATGATTACCCCTGAGCAATGCCCATGGGTTTACCATAACATCACTCACTCTCCACCACAACCTCGCTCATTCTCCACCACTACCTCACTCACTCTCCACCACAACCTGACTCACTCTCCACCACAACCTCACTCACTCACCTCCACAACCTCGCTCACTCTCCCCCACAACCTCACTCACTCTCCACCACAACCTGACTTACTCTCCACCACTACCTTGCTCACTCTCCATCACTAGTCATTCATTCTCCATCACAAGTCACTCATTCTTCACCACAACCTCACTCACTCTCCATCATAACCTCACTCACTCTCCACCTCAATCTCACTTACTCTCCATCACAACTTCACTCACTCTCCACCACAACCTGACTCACTCTCCACCACAACCTCACTCGGTCTCCACCACTACCCTGCTCACTCTCCGACGCGACGT